>OY728137.1:376779129-377379129 GCA_963277665.1 Viscum album
CTCATTATGTAATGTACATCATCCATGACCTTTATCACATCTTAGGATTATAATAAACACCCATGTACCAAAATTATCCTTTTTATGGTCTCTATGGTATCATATTTTGAGCTTGTGATAACCTCCCATATATACTATTTTAGGGTTGGGATAATCTACCAAGAACCTAATTTCAGGCATGGGATGACCTCTCGTGTACCCATTGAGATCATTCCATAATATCAATTTTCAAATTCATTGTAGGGTGATATTGTTTGCACCAATCAAATAACCCATAAAGTTTGGTTCTAGAAATTAATAAAACATCTAACATATCATAACCTAGGAAAAGGAAATAGGTTTCATAAATATTTCATCACATTACTACCCATGAATATATAATGGGTTATATGAAAACATTTTCATCATAATCATAAACCATATATAGAAAATACGATTATTGTGTCATTGGATAATATCAATAATAAATCATATGAAACATTTTAGGTTATTTTCATTGATCAATAAAAATATCGTTAAAAGATTAATAAAACAATTCTTGAAGAAAATGATGTTTCCATATTGAAAATAACATTTTAAAACTAAAAATTCACCATGTATTGAAAAAATATTTTTATTTAAATAAAATATTTTAATATTTTAATTGATTCATTAATACAATTTGTGGTCATGATGGTATAAATATTTATCATGTTATATATATAAAAAATTTATTTTATTCATTTTTTAGTTCAAATGTCAATAGTTAGTCATTCAAAAAATGACTAGTTAACTACATTGAAATAATTTTAAAAAGAATAA
This sequence comes from Viscum album, assembly GCA_963277665.1. Taxonomy (NCBI): domain Eukaryota; kingdom Viridiplantae; phylum Streptophyta; class Magnoliopsida; order Santalales; family Viscaceae; genus Viscum; species Viscum album. The sequence continues at coordinate 376,779,931 of OY728137.1, forward strand.
ATCAAGGGTATAAATTAATTTAAAAAATCTCATAGTAACATTAAAACATTCATGGTAACATTTATTCATAGCATGGATATAGAATAATAATTCTATTCATCTAAATAGAGAATTAATGTGGGTTTTCATTCAAAACATATTTCATCTATTCAGTTATTAACGAGAGTAAAATTAATGGAAAAATTTTATTCTCCAAAAAAATAACCAATGGATAAGAAATTATATGTGTTTATTGTGAGATAGATCATATTATTTCATCATCATAATCATAATCATAAACAAATGAGATAAATATTGAGACGGTAACAAAAAACACTTACCACTTTAGTAACTATTTAATCATAATCCCAAGGAAATAAATAAATTTATATGGATATTTATAGGGAAAAAATCCAATTAAATTATTTAAAAAATACAATAATGTTCATTATATACACCATAAAAAACAAATGGTGAATATATCATGTATCTCATAGAAGTAAAATTGAGAAGATAATCACTTACCCCAAAGTTAACTTTTGAATAATAATCCATGTTAATGAATAACATAAAATGAAACATTAAATTCCATTAAAATAGTGATATTCATGATATAAAATTTCAATGAGTTAATATATACACCACAAAAAATAATCAAGTAGTGAATATGGAATCTTTCTCATATAAATAAAAGAAAGACTAGAAATCCACTATCTTAAGAATGCACATTTTTTTACATGTTGAAACCAAATTTATAATAAATATTGGTCTATTATGAATATAAAATTGAATAATTATCATATATATGACACTATATATGATAAACACAAGACCTTTTATTACTATTTTATTAAAAATACCTTGTTAAAATCATATTTTAGGTAACAACTACTTCATTTTTAATTTGTGTTTTCTTTCGGTGATTTCACTACATTAACATTGAACATGATTCCATTGTCTTCAGAATGATAAAAATGTCAAAAACATGATATACTTTCACAGTATATGTATTTATAGTAAAGAAAAAATGTTCGAGGTAGAAATTTAATTACACTGTTCAAGGAGATGGATGGTCATAGAAACACAAGAATATTGTATAGACTATCTCGATTGATAGAATAAAATAAAGGTAAATATTAATTCCATTTTCCCAAATAATTGTCGCAGTGTCCTGTATATTTGAACCTAGATAAAATATGGAAGGTTTTTTAATTTTTCATTTATTGGATTGGTCGGTTTAAAAGAAAAGAATCGGGATGATGTTCCACGAGTTGGTTCCATTTAAAGTGTTAATATCGGGCTTGGGTAAAGGCTCGAGGTGTTTCCTAGCTGTATTGATGGGTTTCAAGAGCACCGAGCCCAGAAACTCAGCCTTTAAAGGGGATATAGGGTGGAACAGTTTGTCTGGAAACCTTGCACCCCATATTAGTGAGCACACATCTTTCTATTGGCATGGTGGTACCATTTCCGTTGGTTATGCACCGTTAGTCAAACTATGTAGGTCAACCGTGTAGGATAATCCAAGTATCTAGGTGTGGGCGCATGGGCTGTGCATGGTCTTTCGGACCATGCGGGTCAAACAGTGTGCTTTAAATTGTTTAATAATTTGATTTTTTATTTAAATAAATTAATTTTTAAAAAGGAATTTAATTAAATGATTATGAAATGGAGAATTTATTTAATAAAATTACATTGAAATGAATTTAATTAAATGATGATTAATAGAGGAGTTTGGGGTTTATCAAAAGATGTATTTTATCAAATTATAATTATAATAATATAATTGTTGTTGTTATTATTTTATATTAAATATATATTAATTTCAGATAGAAGAAAATAGGGAGGCGCACCCATACTTCCCCTTACGTGGGATGCGACCCGCACCAGGCAGTAGCCCAATCCCATGGTGAGACGCACCCCCTAATATATCCTCCTCTTCTCTGGATGTTTTCACTCATATCCTTCACGAATCATTTCTATCTAGGTATTTTAATACCTTCTCTATATTTCTCCTCCATCACATCGGCTATTTCAGCTTCTCTGTTACCTAGTTTCTATTAGGCCAAAACCATGGGTTTGGGATTAATTTGGTTTCTTTGATTCTTCTAGTTTTAGGTGGTGAGGAAGATGTCTTCGTACACATTGGTCTATATTCCAATGATGGCCACTGAAGTCAAAGAAATTTTTCTTGATTCGATTCACTACCGTCAAATTTTGGTAAGTATATATAACCTTTATATACTTCCCCCCCCCCTTTAAATTACGTTTTTATGGATTATATGAGTTCTGGGTAGTTAATTAGACATGTGTTCATCCTTTCCGTGCTAATTTTGGCTTCCCAATATTGATTTAGGATTTTCCGATCAATTCCAAGTGTGTACATGCTTTTTTATTGAAGTGTGTGTATGTGAGAAAACATTTGCATGAGTTTGAGAGCATTGGATTGGGTAAATCATTGAGGTAGAGTCATCAACCTTTCATTAATTAGAAAAATGTAGTTTTTGTTGATTTAATTTTTTGATAAATTTGACTATAATATTGGAATTAATTGTTTTTTGGTTTTAAATGACTGGTAAGATTGAAAAATCATGTTTTTGTAATAAAATCCCTCAATCAGATGTGTTTATCCTTCAAGCTAAAAACACAGTGATTAGAGTAATATGTTTTCTTAGTTGACTGATTTCTGTTTTCTTATTCTTTCATCGTTAGATGAATCTATCTTAATTATATTAATATGGTTTTTTATCAAAGAGATGCACCGCCTTCTTTTCATGTGGATTCACTTGAATGAAATGTTTCTATTGAACTTAGATAGGTTAAATGGGTGGATATACCCATATAATAAGATTTAAATATAACTGGTCTAATTTTAAAATCCCATGGTCATAACTATTCTTATATATGCAATTTGTACAATTGATATATTTACTTAGAAATTTGCATATCTAATAGAATTAATTAATGTGGTAAATTAATTAACTATAATAGATGTGAAATTGTGGGTTTTAGGAATTTTTGAATTAGATAATTAAATTTGATAATTAATTATGATGTGTTTTAGGTGGTCAAGTGGTGTTTTTAAAAGATAAATATAGATAATTAATTGGTGAATTAATTATCAATTTAAATGGTCAAAGAATTGGGAAAATTAAATAATGATTAAATTATAAGGCTGAATATTTTTGTGATCATTAATAATTAGTTAGTTTATTATTTAATCATTGTTGAGTTTTTGAATGGTTATTTAATTGTAGAGTTAATTAATAAGAAATTTTTGTTTTTAATTAGTTGATGAATTAATTAATGTACTTAATTAATTTATTTATAAATAAATTAATGAATGGGATTTTGGGTGTTATAGATGATGTTCTGCACCAACGAGATTTTTGATGTTTGACCTGGTGTTCTGTAATAGTCAGATTTGGGGAGTTAGACATGGAACTATTCACCAATAATATAAGTAAATGAATGGGATTTTGGTTTTTTGAAATGTCCTTATAAAATAATAATACAAGTAAATGAAATGGATTTTTGGTGTCACCTATGGTTTTTTGCAGTAATGGGATCTGGGGTGTTATACATGACATTCTACACCAAAAATATAAGTAAATAAACAGTATTTTGGGTGTAAGACAAGGTGTTCTTCCCTCAATCAAATTAGTTTTCAGACATGGTGTTCTACACTAACAATATAAATAAATTAACAAGATATTATTTTTTATATATGATGTTCAACACCGATGAGATTTGGGTGTCATATGTGGCATTCTACACTGATAAAAATTATACGAATGAGTGGTGAATTGAATAAGAGATAAGGATCAATCCCGAGCCTATGTGGTTGAATGAATAATATTAAATAATTTCATAAGTAGTTTATATATACATTATAAATATTAATATATAGTTCTAGTTCCAATGCTTATCACGTCTATGATCTGAATTAGGTATTGTAATTAGGTTTCCCTTAGGAACATAGATGGGTTGTTGTTTATTTATTCAATTATATTATTATTTCTCTATACATGCACACTATTTCATTACTAATCACGACCTAGTTTGGACTAGACACTGATGGTGCCTGTCTAATGAGATTTATATCTCACACCCTACTCGTTTCGCCATTGAACTTGGGCACCAAAGTAGACCTTTTTTCCTATTTTTATTTTTACCATGCTTGTTTGTTGTATTTGTTTAACTGGGTAGTTAAGAGAAAAGTATCGAGAGGGAGATCGGGATGCTCACAATGATATTAATGGGGCTCTACTGTCTTTTTCTTACTTATTTAAAGTATTGTAAAGCATGTTGTTTGTGTAATGATTTCAGATATGCATCATCATATGAAACATATTCATTGTAAAACCGGTGTTATCCATAGTCTAAAACTAGATGATACTTTTTTTCTTTTGTTATTTTAGTTATTACTTTTTAATTCATTCACTAATATTAGTTTCTTGTTATTACTGCCTATTTATTAGTGTTCACTCTAAATATGAGGGTATAGTCTCCCCACTGATTATACATACACCCTTTCTATTATTCAGTGACCTTGGGTGTCTGAGGATATGCTCTTGGGGTCATTTAGTGACTGTTTTGGCTATCAGTTCGATGGTTATCTGGGTTGGGATGATACAATGTTGTATCAAAGGGTAAAATGATTCCTTTTTTCTTTCTGTTTTGGGTTGGTAGATAGAAGACAATTAATTTGTCACTACTTTGTGGCTATCTTTATTTGGGACTTATCACCCCATGTATGGTGAATGACCAAGTGTCTAGGGTTGGGAATTGATGTTTTTGAGGTTTTCTATTACAGTTCATGTGATTTCACCCTGGGTGACTGGTGTATTTTTCATTGCTTATTTATTATGAAAATTTCGGTTTTCCCCCATGGAATAAATGTTTTGTATGTAATATAAAATGAAATTCTGTATAATAGGAACTTATAATTAACATGACATGCATGCGACGTGAGATGCAGTTTCATTAGTAGAATCCCTGCTAATTTTAATTTTATGTCCTGGGTGGAATTATTTATTTTGATCTGCATTAGCATGCCAGCTTATATAACATGTTTAGATTATTATATACCATGATGCCTCTATTATTAAAAAAAAAATTTCATAACATGATTATTTTTTATAGCATGTTTTTTGTTACTGTTTATGATAACATGCTAGGGGTGTTTAGATGTGTAAATAACTGCATAGGTGAAAAATTGTTGATTGTATTTACAAAGGGAGCCAATTTCAGTTATATGGGGTATGGGAACCTTATAACGAGGAAAAGACTAATACAGGTATTCAAAAAATTTAAAAATGGATTTTAAAGATAAAATGTTAAAAAGGTAATTTATTTGGTTAAATGGGTGACAAATTCCACCTATAACGTTTATGGGAACTTTATATATTGGTAGATGGCCACTCATACCACATGTGTGGTGGTTTTTTTTTAAGAACCTAGATTTGAATGAATGTGATCCTTTTATGAAACCTTCTAGGTAATGGATATATAGATGACAAATTTCTTGTTTGTGATGAAATGACAGTAAAGTTTAATTGTATAGAGAGGAAATTTTTTATAGCATGTCTGTCTTTCGCATGGGGCGTTGATTCAAAACCATGTTCCTTTTTGTGAGAGAGTACTTGTGGATTATTTTAAAATTAATTCAAATGATTACATGTTGAAATGAATCAATTAAATGGGTTGAAACATGAACCATAAGTGGTGTCCTTTGTTTGAACCCTCGTGAAAGGGTTGTTTTGAATATTTTTGAAGATATTCCTTGGAACATATATGTGATAATTAATCTAGTGGTTGTTTCCTATTAGAAATGATGAAAAGGAAATGTGGGTTTTAAGCCTAGTGAAATTATCATTTCATGACCAATATATGTTCAACTCTTATACTTTGTAATGGACTAGGTCACAGTAGGTAGAACCCTTAGAGGTTGAGATTCATTGTTTTCGTTGTTAGATTTTGACGTAAGTGCTATTTGGGTGTCATTGCCTCTAGTAGAACTTCTGGGTGTTAAAATACAGTCTTTTTCGGATGGGTGTTAATTGTACATTGACTCCTGTTATGCGGATAAGCAATGAGGAATGCTTGGTTTGTAAGGTTAGATGACGTGGTATGTCATCATCTGCGTTAGGGTTATTTGAGATTATGTGCCGATGGTTTTTGTGAACATGGAGTAGTAAGTGTGGACATACACAGTACCACCGAGTGTTTAGTGATGTAATGAACCTGTTAATTTTGGTTTGATTATGAAATTTTGTGATGTTAAAGATGTTCTTGGTTTAAATCTAGAGTAGAGTAACTAGAGTGTTATGAGAAGCTCATCCCACTACTCAGGATGAATTTTAATACTTGGGTGTTTCGATACAATGGCCGATCTAATTTTTGGATTTCATTCCAGATGTGTTCATGTCGTGAGTATGGTTCATGAAATGTCCCACGTGTTTTTGAGGTGTTTCGGAACTAGTGTGTTTCTGAGCGACTGGTATTTTCTTTCGACAACATGGACACTCCTATAGTGGGTAGTTTCAAATTAGTTCTTCTTTACAAGTTGTTTCTTACTTGGATGCACTACATCTATGAGTTTGGTGATATTAACAACCCTTTAGAAATTCCATTATTGTTGGAAGAGATTCAATATTGTGATTTTAGAGAACATAGATTCCTTAGGTGATATAGGCATCAAGGGTTGGTTCATTATGTGTCGGTAGGTGAAGCCAATATTTTTGTAAAGAGTCAACTATTAATAGTTTGACTGATATTTCGGGTGAAATGGGTTTACTCTTAGTGTGATCTTATGAATAAGATGGGTGTGTCCCATATCTTGACCTCGTCTTGATGGCCCTGAGATATAGTTGTTCTTATACCACTCTAATGTTTTATATGTTTTGGGTTTTTGTAAGTGGGTGTTATCTAGGTTATATGTGGGATGTGGGGTTAATTAGGTTACACCTTTATTTGTGTTGAGGCATGATTGTTTTAAATTAGATTTATGATGGATTGACTTGGTAATATAACCAAAACTCAAGTAAGGACATCGACATACATACAGTTATTGAAGGATTCATTTTAAACGAACATCACCGGTTGAAGGATGAGTGTGGGTATTGGGTCAGAGGGGTCTTTTGAGAAAATCATGCACAACCTGTTTTAGTGGGTCGACTGAGACTGAAATTTATTCTTCAAAAAATTATCTATAATTTTCTTAGATGTAAGTGGGTTCACCATGTTTTAGAAATCACATGTGAAGCACTTGTAGAATGCATTAGATGCATCTTTTAAAGAAATTCAAATGGTTGTAGATCCATTGTTTAGAATTAGTTGATAAATGATAATACCTCTAATGGATATCACCAATGGTCAGATGGTTAAAGAGATGATGACATGATCGTATCTCTAGTTACATGTGCTTAGTTAAACATTTCTTCAATGTTATCTTGTATTTAAATATTTGGATCAATTTTTAAAGATTTAATACATTGGGATTGTGAAATTTTAAAGGGTTTATTTGAAGATTGAAAACACAATGTGATTGTTTAAACAAAACTTCAGGGCCTTGGTGGTTGAGTTGTGTTGGCATAGTTCTATATAGATTCTCGGGGACAAGATGTTTTAAGGTGGGTAAATGGTAGAGTCCCCATTTTTTGAATTGGAAGTATTTTTTTCAAATTTTTTGCCTACTAGATGATTTAGATTAAAAACCAAGAATCGTGATGATTTACTATGAGTTAATACTATTTAAGGTATTGATATTAGGCTTGGGTAAAAGCTTGAGGAGTTTCCCGAGTGGCTCTATGGGTTTTGGGAGATCTGGATCTAGAAAATCAGTCTTTAAAGGGGACGCAGAGGGTGCATGATTTTTCTGGAAACCATAAGACCCATAGCAGTGATCATGTGTCTTTCTACATTCAAAGAGGTAGTGTTTTCACGTGCTATAAATAGCAATCCAAACCGTGTGGGGTACTCCATGTATCTAGAAGTGGGCGCAGGGGCTACACACGGTCTGTCAGACCGTGTACTTCAAACCATGTGGTTTACCTATATATGAATTTTTGTCTTTATTTAATTATATTAACGGATAAAAAGTAATTTATGTAAATGATGATGAAATTGAGAATTTATTTAATTAAATTAATTTCAAAAGAATTTAATTAAATAATGATTAAATAGGGAGTTTAGGGTTCATCAAAGAAATATTTTATTAAATGATAATAATAATAATATAATAATTATCATTATTCTTATTATTATAGTAATAATTTATATTAATTTGAGTGAGAAGAAAAGAGGGAGTCACACCCACCCTTCACCCTAAATGGGGTGTGAGCACTAAGTAGCATCCCTCTACCATGGTGTGGTGCACCCCCTCCTACGACCTCATCTTCCTCAGTTAGTATCTATCAGGTACATCATGGATCATGTCTATCTCAACAAGGAAAAACCTTCTACATGTGTCTTATCCTTTACATCGGCCCTTTGGGCTTCTTTGTTTCCATGTTTTCATTAGTCTCAAACCCTAGGTTCGGGTTTAATTCGGTTTCTTCGATTCTTCTGATTCTAGGTGGTGTAGAAGAGGTCTTGGGGCATGTTGGTATGTATTCTAATGACCGCCACTGAAGGAAATGTGGTTTATCTATATTTGATTCACCATTGTCAAATTCAAGTAAGGCAATATACCTGTTATTTGGTTTTTCACCCTTTAAATTAGGACTTTGTGGACTACATGAGTTTAGTGTAATTAATTAGAAGTGTGTTGGTCCTTGATAAACTAATTTTTGGGGTAGATATTTTTGAAGGGTGTTGTGATCAATTAAAAGAGTGCGCATAAATTTTTGATGAAGTGTGTACATCTGTGGACTGTTCTCTAAGTTAGAAATCATTCGCTTGGCCAATTATTTGAGGTATGGTCCTAAACCATTCTTTAATTATAAAAACATAGTTTTAGTTGATTTACTACTTCTTATAATTTTTAATGCAATGTTGGAATGAATTTTTTTGTGTGTTAAATATTTGGTTAAATTACAAAATTATGATTTTTTAATAAAACCCCTCCAAGAGAGGTGTACTACCTTCAAGCTAAAACATAGTGATTAGACTGGTATGTTTTCTTTTCTTGTTGATTTGTGTTTTCAAATGATTTCATAGTTATATGAATTTTTTTAAATTATAATAATGTAGTTTTCTTAGATAAGATATGTACCACCTCCATTGCATGTTGAACCACTTGAATTAGATAGTTTTGTTAAACATAGATGGGTTAAATGTGGTGGGAATACCCATGTGAAAAGATTTAAATTTAGGTTTTCTAATTTCTATATCCAAAAGTCTTAATTGTTCTCATATATGAAAGATGTTGGATTTCTAGATTTTCATATCAATTGAAATCTATAATATAATTCATTAATGTATTTAATTAATTTATTATAATAGTATTCAAATTGTTGAATTTTGGGATTTTTGAATAAGATAAATAATTTTTAAAATTAATTATGATAGATTTTAAATGGTAGGGTTGTGTTTTTTAAAGGGAAATAAGGATCAGTAATTGGAGAATTATTTTTCAATGTAAATGATCTAGAAATTAGGATAATTAAATGTTGAGTAAATTTTCACATTGTATTTTCTTGTAATCAAGAATTGTTAATTGGTTAATTTATTAAAGATTGTTGACTTTTTGATTAGTAATTTGAATTTTGTGTTAATTAATAATAATTTGATGTTGTTAATTAGTTGTTGAATTATTTAACAGACATGATTGATTAATTTATGAATGAATTAATGAATGGGATTTTGGCTATTAGACTGGTGTTCTACACCGATGATATTTTTAGTATTATACATGGAGTTATAATCCAATGGGATTTAAGGGGTTATAACTGGCATTCTTCACGAATAATATAAGTAAATGAAAAGTATTTGTGGTTTTAGACCTGAATTTATGCACAAATAATATAAGTAAATGTATGATATTTTTAGCGTTTTATATGGAATTCTTCACCAGAGGCATTTTTAGTCTTATACATGGCATTCTACACCAATAATATATGTAAATAAATGGTATTTTTTGGATTTAGTCCTGATGTTCTTTACCAATGAAATTTGTTGTCATACATGGCATTATACCACAATAATATTAATAAATGAACAATATTTTTTATGTTAGACATGGTATTCTACACCAATGATATTTGGGTGCCAGACATGGCATTTTACATGAATACAAATGATACGAATAAATTGAGAATTCAATAAGAGACATGGATTAAACCCAAGCCTATTTGGTTGAATAAAGAATATTAAATAATATCATAAGCAGTTTATTTATGCATTATATTTCTAAATATAAATTTATTATATCATATATATAACTTATATTTATTTATTATAATCTTATTAAAATCCAAGTAAAAAATAAAATGAAAAATCTATCACATCACTTCATGGAGAAAGTAGTCCACACGTACACATTAGTGACATTATAATTTTTCAACAGATTGGAAGGTAAGAATGTATATATGAAAATATAATTAAAGAATTATAATAATTTCATAAATATATTATATAGTCATTAAATTTGTAACAATCTCAACTATTGGGAGGTTATGGGGGTAAATGATTATCGTTAGTCCATGAGGAGGAATTCACCATACAAATGATTGATGGTTTAATTTCTTATTTTATGGAATTTGAGATTTATATAGTGTATTAAATTAAAATAATAAAACACATGTATATTGGAGATACCATAATTCTCATGTCATCAATTTTTTTTAGATTTTATGGTGGGGGAAGAATAAATAAAACAAAAATTCAAGATTAATAATTTTACTAATTTTTCAGATAACCTCTTTAGGTTTATACCTAAACCTTTATTTGGGGGTTTTAATAACATAAATAAGGACTCTAGGAAATTCAATTGTAATTAAGAAAGTTATTATTTATAGAATTAAGAAATACAAAATCATTTTTTGTTTGAAGTGGAGAGGAGAGTGGGTGGACTTTTTGAAGTTGGGGAGACGATGCACTTCAAATTTTGGAAAAGAAAACTCTATAGCCAATTTTTCAAAAACCAAAAAGTCTTAAAAATGTATCATCATCAAACCTTATATTTTCTTACATTTAAATATATCAAAAAAATTAAAATTGAAAAGATATTTGGTTATTTTAATCCTTATATTTTTCAATTACCCCCCACCCCCACTCATAGACACATTTAAATCATAACCATAGTAACTAAACATTACATTTCAAACTATTAATTATAACCTAATATTATTTTGGTATATTGGAAAATACATTAAATACTTAGATATTAATTTAAAATTAAATAAAATTCATTAAAAAACATAACAAAATCATGCGAGGACCGTATATGTTTCGTGTCTTTAGAAACAAGGAAACATAAACCACTGGTTCAAAAGGCATCTTCATTGTATTTTTCTTATTCCTTCATAACTGGACCATGTTTTGACATATAGTAGTTAAATCTAATTTTCATTACATGGGGAAAAGAAACAAAATAATGGGTGAAAATAGATGATCTGTAAAGGTAAACATGGTAGATATAAATCAGATTGTAATCATTAGACATAAGAATATAGAATTTGAAAAATCATATCTGGAATATGAAAGATCATGACATCATTTCATGGGATATATCATTAAAGTACATAAAGAATAAATGAAAATATTCCTGAAACTCAAAAAATAAGACATGGAATTTTTGGCATACACATAAGCATGTAAAATAATTTCATATTAGTCAACGGTATTTACCATGACTATCATATCAGAGAAAGTCCATTATTGAACATCATTCACTCCTCATTTCATCCCTATATTACTTAATTAGGTTTACTTCCAATTCTAGCCATATATTACTGATCTATGATCATTTCCCATTCTAGATATATCTATCACCATAGATATAAATCCTTTCTCAATGTAATTGGAGGGAGATATAAGTCCCACCTATATGATAATTAAATAATTCCTATATGTTCCACAACAACCTAAATCATTCATCATAGCGTAATCAAGGGAATAAAATGGGTTAATTAAGAATCATTCCATCATAATATAATCCATGTAAAATAAATGGATTTCAAAATTATTATTTTATCATTAACACAATAAAAACTGAAGAATAATAGTGATAGTATACTTGAAATATAACCCTATTAAATAATTCGACCATATATGGAAAATGATTTTGACATAACAAATGAAATTAATTCTTGGGAAAAATATGATTTATTCTTTAAAAATATTATCTTTTCTCAAAATTCCATGAAATTTTAACATATTAGAATTAATTTGAAAATAATTATGAAATATTATAATGGAAGATTCATGGAATTTAGGATTTATGAAAACGTAAAATCTATTCAGGTCATATATGTTAAAAGAAAACATTATTCTCCTACTTTTTTCAAATAAGTCAAAATGCACCTCGTATCGAAAATAGAAAAGGAATATTTTCATACAATTAAATAAAAATTCACCACTGTGTATAATTTTCTTTTAAACATTGCAGAATAATAGAAAGAATATTTTGGAATACATATTTAGGAAACATGTACATGGATGGTAAATATACCCCAATAAATACTTACGTATAAATAATCTTGGATAATAATGAGATCAAAAAATTATCCCCTACCTTAGGTCTGATATCCTTTGTATATTTCAAAACCTCATTTATACTGATTTAAATGACTTCATTTACTTAATCCATATTCGTAATCATTTTTATGATATCATATATGACTATATTATCATCTGTTTGTAAATAACATTACATTATTTCTCATTATTGCTTAATTTTATTATGCATTTTTTGTTGAATAAGTTCTGGTTCCCTTTATTATATTATATTTATATAATTCCAAAATGATATTAAAATAATATATATCTTATTTATTCATTATATATATTTATATAATAATTCTTTAATCGATATCATTTACAATGAATCACATCGCATCATGGAGACATTATGTCGTACATACGCACGAGCGACGATATCATTCCCATAATTGTGAAATAGTATGGAAGTGGATGATATATATTTTGTTCTTGAATCCATATAATGTTATAATAATCACTTATAGTTATTTTTTCCATCATTATACCCATCCATTTAAGGTGGTGGTTAATAAAATTTCACCATGGTGTAGAGACAGTAAATCGTACATATGCACATGTGGTGATTTCATTTTTCGTATGATGGATATAAGAGGGAATAAATTTTTTAATAAATATAATAAAATGTCAGAATATAAATGATTCTAGATTAATTACTTTATAATTTAAACAAATCATGATGTGAACGTATAAGAAGAAATAATTCTGAAATAATCGATAGTGGAGATTACCTCTTTTTCAATGAGCTCCCTATAGATGTCCACTTAAGGCACTAGAGTTTGTCTTTTGAGAAGACCAAAAACTGTAGAATGTAACAAGGAACATTAATAAGGTAAATGTATTAGGGATAGCCAATATTTAAGGGTCAATATGAAGTAAATATATGGGGGATAAGCTACCATTTATAATTGAGATGATGGGTTCTTTTGGAATCTCCAAAAATATTAATATATAGTAAAATTAAAACACATCACAAAACCACCAAAATGTCATAATTTATAATATGAGATAAAATATTCTTGAAATATCACCAACCAATAAATTTTGGATATTTTTTCTATCAATTTAAATTTTATCAATTTAGTTAACACATAATTATTCTATTTCAATTTTAACTAAGGAATCATATTTTAAAAAGAGTGAACTATTTACTAATATTTTTTCAATTAGACAATAAGTGAATAATTTAGAACATTTTACAACATATTATATTTATTATAATTTTTATAAAATGTTTTTTGAATTTTAAATATTTTAATAAAACATTAATTTGACAAAAAATAAATACTGTCAATTTGGACAATATTCCTTTATTTGTTTTAAAAAAACATAATATATCATGTTAACTTTAAACATAATATTTTATTATATTCCTAATAGGTAAAATGAATCTATTAAAATAGATGGAAAGAATAATTATCTAAAATTTTATTTATTTTAATATTATTATTAACATTTATTTGTTATCTTCATTAACAAAAAAATATTAAACATCGGTTTTATGTAAATATATAATATACGTAATTGTTGAAAAAAAATAAAATAATATACTACGATAAAGATAAATCCTCTATATTTGATAAAAATACTTATAGTATAATATATCTTCTTGAAAATCATACATTAAAAATATTATATCTATTAAAACATCACTTTGAAAACATTAACGACGCTATAAAAATATTATAAGTGTAAATAATCTTTTCCATATGGTTTCAAATGGTCAATAATTATACCCATGGAAGATTATGGTCAATATATACTATACAATGAATAAATTTTCATGTTTTTTATCTTTAATGGTTATTATAATTTAAATAAAAAATATTTTATTTATTTTTCATCAACTAAATAATTTCTACATCATCCATGTATTAGCCTTTAAGGTAATTATTTATTTCCTAAAAATTTCAAATAAATTACATTGAAAAATAAAATAATATCTATTTAATTATTATTTATATTGAAATTTATCTTTTGTATCACCTTATATTAATAAATGATATATTTATTAATATTTGATAAATACATGTTTATCTTTTCTTTACATATAATAAATTAAATTCCCTAATCCTATTGAAGTGGATTTTAAATTATTCTATTTCAAACCAAGTATTATTTAGAAATAATCACTCATCCAATTGTATAAGGACATGGGTTATGGTAAAATTATAATTTTTTCACCTTAAATTTCCCAATTTACCCTTTGACCAATTTAATAAAAATTATCAAACATTCTACTCATAATGCTAAAAATAAAAAAAATAAATTTACACAATTTAGAAATACAGATTAAAATATGGAATTAAATTTTCAAAATTCAAAACAATTAATTTTCAGTAATTAATTTAAAATTAATCTTATTTTCGGAATGAGGAAACGAGTTTTATAAGTTTAAACAATGCAAAACATTGAAATGTTTTTACAAATAAAATTGTGTTAAAATTAATTCTAATGTCTTAGATTATATTAATTGGGAAAAATATAATTTATTTATACCTTAAAACCATCTAATATTAAAATTTATCCATATAAATTAATTTTATGGAAAAAGTTGTTTTCAATTAAAATTTAGTATATTTTTACTATTCATCGAAATGTGACACTTATAAATAAATCAAAAATTCATCCAAGGTTAATTTCTGATATAACTATTAACATTAAGTGGATTATAGTGTCATATAAAAACTATTAATGTTTTAAAATTTTAATTTAAAATGTGATCTCCATTAGAAGGTGGTAAAATTGTGATTTTGAATAAAATATAGGTTTCTAGACATAAAATAGTGTTTATTAGTATCCTATGACTAAAAAATATATTTCACGAATATAAAAAATATTTCATTAATTATAAAAAATATATATTTTTCATCAATTTCATTTACTAATTATAATTCACTTTGTTTATTAATGTATAAATTAAAATAGTTCCTTTATATTTAATAGTTTTATATTTTTCAAAAATAATTGACAGCCAATGAATCCACTAAACATTTTAATAAGTTAGTTATATTTATTCTTGCAAATATAACAGCTATGATGTAATTTTCATTTTTATTATGGAATATCACGATTTTTCTAAACTCGTGATTGTGTGTAATGAAAACAATTAAATAATTATAATTATTTAAAGAAAATATTTCATAAAACATCCAACTGTTACATTATAATCCCCATAATCTAAAATTTCCACTACAAATTCATCACTTGGATATAAATAGATGATGATACCTCTACCTTACCACATCTTCATGTTTCCACGTAGCTTCATAAAATTGGAGGTTCCTCCATAGAAAATTAACCAAGAGAGTGAACATGTTTTATACAACATTTTCACTATGGTCCATGATCTTTTTTGGTTTTTCTTCATAATAAAGAACATTATCATGTGATATGACTTATTAGTTTAGTAAATGTCAATGATCAGGTGTTTACTTTCTTATGATAGATATGTAGAACACATCATGGAATTGAGAGTGATTTGCTGGACGCACCATTCGATAAAATACCTTCCCAACATGATCAATAATTTGAAAAGGACCAATATTCCTAGTTCTTAGCTTTCACTTCTTTCCTAATCTCATTACCCTCTTTTGGGGATATTTTATTTGAAACACCTTATCACATACTTTAAACTCTAGGTCTTTTCTTTTGTAGTCAGAATAACTTTTTTGTCGGCTCTCAACTACTCTGATGTGTTTTGGAATATATCTGAACTTCTCTACCATTTCATCAACAAGATCGGGTCATAATAGATTTATACCCATAACATTATCCCAGCATGTTGGATTTTTTCACTTCTTTTAACTAAGTTCTTCATATGGATCGATTTTAATAATGGAGTGAAAGTTATTTTTGTAATAATATTCTACCAAAGGTAGGTGTTGATCCAAAACACCTTTGAAATCCATAGATAAAGCTTTCAACATGTCCTCTAGAGTTTGAATTGTTCTCTTAGACTAACAATTTGTCTGATGATGAAAATATGTTTTGAAACATAACTCTATATCTATTTCCTACTAAAGGGTTCTCCCAAAATTTGAGGTAAACCTCATATCTCGATAATATATAATGGAAATTGGTACTCCATGAAATCCTACAACTTCCTTTATATATATATACTATAAATATGATCAAGAGTAAAATCATCTCTAATAGAAATGATGTGTGTCGACTTCATAAGGGAGTCAACTATAACACATGTGGAATTGTGGCCTTTGGATGTTTTGTGATGTCTAATGATGAATTTTGTAGTGATGATTCCTACTTCCATTCTAGTTTGGGTAATGGTTGTAACATCGCCTTAGACATCTATCTCTCACCCTTAACTCGATGACAAACCAATCACTGAAACATATTAATCCACATCTTTATTCATGTTTCTCACTAGAAATACTCTTTTAGGTCCCAATACATCTTTAAGATTCCAGGATGAATAGATTATGATGAACTATAAGCCTTATCCAACATCTCCTTCTTTAATTCTGATATAAGAGGAATAAAAAGATGATTCATGGTCATTATTATACAATCACAATGAAGGTTGAATTCAAGAACATTTAAATCATTTTTCTGTTTCTCTACATCTTCCTTATGAACCTCCTTACTATTAACTTGTATATATGGTTGAAAATTCCATTTATAAAGACCATATTTATATCCTTTAAAATTTCAAGACTCGGCCATTGAAATTACATAAATATTGAATCTTTTTTGATCCTTATCATGGATAGTCTATAATATTAATTTAAAATATATCATCTACCACATTGTTCACTTTCTCATGGTGGTAATGTATTGAGTAGTCATCATATTTAATCAACATCATCCATCTTATTTGGTTCATATTCTAATTCTTCTATGTCAAAACATACTTTAAATATTAATGAAAATTATAAATATCATACCTTTCACCATAATGATAATTCCTCCATGTATTTAATGAGAATATTATGGAAGATAACTCAAATTCATGTGTTGGGTAATTTTTATCAGGGATTTTTATTTGTCTCAGGTCATAAGCTATCATCGAATATTATTGCATCAAAACACATACCAACCCCTTCATAGATTTGTCACTATATTACACAGACCTTTACCCACTAAAAGAAAGTGTGATCACAGGTGAACTATATAACCTTCCTTTTAGATCATTGAAATTCCCTTCACATTCCTCCATTCAAACAAACATAACTCATTTTGGGGTAAATTTGGATAGTGGATTGGATAGTCTGGAAAAATATTTCACAACATGTCGATAATATCCCATCATACCAAAAATACTTCGAATCTCAGTTACTTTTTTTGTCTAGGACAACATTCAATATCATTTTTTGATGGATCCATATATTTTCCCTCTATAAATATTATGTGATCCAGAAATGAAACTTTCTAATGCAAAAAAAACACACTTGGTATAATTTTATAAAGAATCTCATGTCTTAGGGTCTTGAGAACAATTATTAAGTTATCTTCATGTTCTTACTTATTCTTATAATATAAAAGGATGCATTCTATAAATAATAACAAAAAATTGTTAAGATGGTCTCAAGATACTATATTAATTAGAACTATAAAGATAGTGGGAGAATTAGTAAGACCAAAAGGCATTACTATAAATTCATAGTGTCCATACCTTTTATGGAATGTCATATTCAGTATATCCTCCTTTTTGAACGTTAATTGATGATATCCAAAATAAATAACTATCTTAGAAAAATATTAATAACCAAATTATTGGTCTAATAATACATAAATGTGGTGAAGAGGATATTTTTTATTGATAGTGATCTAGTTATGTTCTCCATAATCAATGATGAATCTCATTGATCAATTTATCTTCTTAAAAAACCGAATTGGTGTAGCCCAATGTGAAGAACTAGGGTGTATGAATCCCATTTCAATTTTCTCTTGGAGTTTCTTCTTCAATTACTATAACTCAATTGGGGTCATTCTATATGGTCTCTTTAAAATAGGCTTAGAACCCGATATGAGTTCTATTGAAAACATAACTTCACAATTTGGTGGAATACATGGAAATTATTCCAAAAAGACATCAGAAAACTCTTGTAAAATAGGATTAGAATTACTTTTGGGTTCCACCCCATCCATTTGAGATAAATAAAATTTTTTTATAGGAACCATGACCTATATGATGGAAGAAACTTCCACTGGAATTTCATACTCATCCTTGCATCGATAGATGATCATGGATTGAACTAGAATATGAAATATGACTTCCCTTCATTAGAAAATGATATGATCTCGATAAAGTGAAATCATATTCATGATATAAATCACATAAAATTACACAATATGAATGATCACATGATTTAATGTAATAAAATTCCCATAAACTTCAACTAGTGATGAATTAGAAACTTCTACTACGACTATTGTTCTATTAGAAGTTATCATAGGTAAATAAAAATCTATTTGTTGAGGAAATATGATGATACCATTATAAAATCATTTTGAAATATAATATTGGGTGGATCCTAAATCAAATAAAACATTTTATAATTTAGAGTGGATGGTATGTATTCCTTTAACCACTTCATTATTGTACTCCACATCACTGATAGTGATCACATGTGACTTAAACCTATATTTGGACTTAATAGTTTTCTGGTGACGATCATCATCGAAAAACCTTATATTATATAATTGGTTGGCATAATTCCCCATTTCCTTACACTTGTATTGTTGATGTGTGGGATTTTAATTCTCTATAGACTTTTCTCAATTATCATCATTAGACATATCTTTCCCATCACTTCAGTAGTCAACTAGAAAATGACCTTTGCTCCCAGACATAAAACATTTACTAGTCCCATTAAAAAAATTTATTCTATTTTTCCTTCCACACCAAGTGAATAAGAGGAAACTTGTATTCTTTTTAGTGTCATATTTAAATTTTCCATTGAATTATGTTTTTCTCTTATTTTCAAACCCATAGGACTAAAGGCTTACTCCAATCTCTATATCAACCTATAGAGTACATAGAACAATTTACTCGTAGCTATTTATGTCTGTTATAGACAATACCCTTAACAGACATGGTTTTTAGCAACTGAAGAATTGATCAATTTTATTCTTAGTCTGGATAATAATTCCCGAAGTGTACATTGAAATTATTGTAAAATATTATTCATAGTTAATAATGGATTAATCATCCTCTTTTAATCTCAAGGAACTCCATATTCATCTTTCTTCAATGAAAACTACTTATTAAAAATATAAGTTCTCAAACATGACCCATTCCATTGATTCAATTTCACCACCTTACCTCATATTCTTTATATGGTTATACCATTGATCAGCCTCACCTTCCAGAATATATATTTCTAAGATGACTTTATCATGTTCTAAACATTGTATAATTGATAATATATTTCCAGTATAACTAATCCATTGTGCATCAACTAGTGGAACAGAAGACACATGGAAAGATGGTGGATAATTCCTCATGAATGACTCAGCCAAATTTTTTTCCCATCTTTTATCATTTGTAAGTCCTTCCTGAGGAATATATTGGGATGTTTACACATGAATCACAAAAATATTTTTCATTCCAACTCCCATAACATTCAGTTTCTTATGAGGAAAATCATTATATTTCCCCTCACATTCAAAATTAATGTAGTTACATTATGGTTCCATCCATTGACTAATACAAAGAATCCTAGTGTGAGAAAAAGTAATCATAATCGGAAAACAACCTAATCAAGAATAAAATATCAGTTTAGGACACTATAAGATTAATCATAGGTTATTCATGATCATTTCTAAAACACTAGGATTTCATATTATACATTGATATATCCATAGAGTTTTTACGAAGGATTAATCATCCTAGTTTCCAAATTCTGTCTATGAATTTTCTATGATACCAACTATAACAACCCATAATTTAGATACATTGATATTACTTAAAAATTAGAGAATATTAATTAAGGCATAACAAAACCATGTCAGAACCATATAGGTTCAGTGTCTTTAGAAATAGGTAAGAATAAAAAAATGGTTCATAATACATTTACATTATATAAAACTTATTCATTCACAGCTACACCATGTTTTTACATATCTTACATAATAACATTTTTCATAACCTATGGAAAAGAAACATAAGAAAGGGTTTTCTCTGATGCATAGTAAAGGTAAATAAGGGAGATATCAATCGCTTCATAATAATTAGGCTTAATAACAGAAAATTTTAACAATATTATAATACATATGAAATATCATGATATCTTTCCATGGGATAAATCATAAATGTTCATAAATAAAAAAATGATCATATTCCAAAAACTCATAACATAGGACATGGAATTTGTTTCAGACACATAAAAATATAAAATAATTACATATTATTCAAGGCTCATTGTCAGGCCCATCAAAGAAAACAAAGTCCATTATGGAAGTGAGTTAAATTCTCATTCCAAAAATGTATTACTAAACAGGATTTACTTCTCGTTCCAACCCTATATTACTAAACTAATATAATTTTCATTCCAGCCCTGTCTATCTCATGAGATATAAATATATACCTATTGCACTAGAGGTAGATATTGGTACCACAAATCAAATAATTAAATCACTATTAAATGTTTTCCTTATGTCATTCATCTTATCATAATCCAAGGAATAAAATGGGTTCATTAAACATCATTCCATCATAACATAATCCATGTAAAACAAATAGATTTCATAAATTTCATTTCATCATAAACATAATCAAACCATATGAATAATAGGGATAGTATATATGAAGCATAACCTTATTAAATAACAATATCTTATATTAAAAATTATTTTTATAGACCCCTTCATATTAATTTTTTAGGATAATAACCATTATTCTTCAAAAACATTTTATTTTAAAAAAATTACACAAGATTTTAATTGAAGATAATTTCAGTGAATGTAATCTTGAAATATTGTAAGGTATATTCCTAGAAATGGGGAAATATTAAAATTTAAACAAATAATTTCATATAAGTTAAAATAAATAATTTTTCTCATATATTTGTTTAATTAGTCAAAAAGTTCCTTGTATCGAAAATGAAAAAAAAAGACTCATTTCTTACAGTTTAAAAAAATTCTCAAATGGTTGAAATTAACTTTAACACTTTTTAGAACAATTTAATGAATATTTTTAATACATATTTTGGATACATTGATATTTACGATAATGATAGACTACTAAATACTTACATACAAACAATCTCATATAATAATGAGATTGTTGAATTATCCCTTATGATAGGAATGATATCATTTGGATGTATCCAATCCTCATGTATAATGATTTAAATAATTTCATTGACTTATTCCAGAATCATATTCATAATTAATATATCATATATGATCATATTATCATATATTTATTAATAACATTTCATTATTACTCTTTAATGCTTCATTTTCTTATGCATGTTTTGTTGAGTAAGTTCTGGTTCTCTTTTTTAGGTCATAGATATATCATTAAAAATTATTTTAACAAAATATATATCAAATTTGATAATTATATACATGTATATAATAATTATTTAGTATATATCATGTTGAATGAATTGCATCGCTTCATGGATATGGTAGGTTATATGTACACACGAGCGACAATATCATTCAGATAATTGTGGATGGTTTGCAAGTGGATCGTATATATTTGTTTCATAATCCATATTTTGTGATAATAATTACATATGGTTATTATTTCCATCATTATAAAAATCCATATAATGTGGTTTTGAAAAAATTTATTACACCATAGTTTGAAGACGATAATTCATACGTACACACGCGTGGTGATTTCGTTTTTCATAAGATGGATAGAAGGTTGAATATGGGTTTTCCATAATCATAATGGAACCTTAGAACATAATTGATATTGTATTTATGAATCATTAATATAAAAAACTCAGGAAGATAATGTAGAAGAATAATTATGTTTGAAACAATTGGTAGAAGAGATTACCTCTTCTTCGACGAGCTCCTTCTAGATATCCTCTTAAAGGCACTAGAGTTGGTATTTTGAGAAGAAAAAAAATCTATAGTGTGACTAGGGATGTTTAGAATGTAAATGGGTAGGGAATGTTAGATATTTAAGGCTCAATGTGAATTCGATAATTGAATTAGGAGGTGCACCTTTATAATTGAGAGGAGGGGCACTTTTGGAATCTCAAAATATATTAATTTAAAATTAAATAAAACCACATAAAACCCTCCAAAATGTAATATTTTCTAATATTATGTGAGGTAAGGTTTTGATCTCATCAACGAATAAATTTTAGAATTTTTTTTCAATTCAATACTAATCATTTTAATTAAAAAATTATTATTCTATTTCAATTTTAACTAAGGTAACAAATTATTAAAAGAGTGAAATATTTACCTTTTAATTTAAATTATACCATAAATGAATAACATAGAAAATTTTATACCATATAATAATAATTATATATTTTAAATAAAAATATTATTTCTATATAATTTAATAAAACATTATTCTCAAAAATAATTAATAGTGTCAATTTTGACAGTACACAATTAATTTATTTTTAAAATTATTAAGATAACATGTTAAATTAAAACTAAATATTTAATTATATTCTTAAGAGGTCAATATCATCTAGAAAATTAGATTTATATGTTAATTATCCAAAATTTTATTTGTTTTAATATTTTTAGTAACATTTATTTATTATCTCTACTAATAAAATAATTGCAACGTCAATTTTATATAATTATTTAATACATTTATTTTTGAAATAAAAATTAATAATAATATACCATGATGAATATTAGTCCATTAGATTTTATAATATTACTTATAGTTGAATATATCTTCAAGAAAATCCTACATTAAAATTGATATATCTATTAAAACATAACTGTGAGAACTTTAACAATACTGTAAAAAATATTATAAGTGTTATAATCTTTTCCATGTGGGTTTAAATGGTCAATATCTAGACCCATGGATGATTATGGTTTAGATATACTTTCCTGATACGATTTGGTCAAAAAAATTTCATTCAATTGTTATTTTCATTTTAATATAGAAAATTCATTTTCCCTAATTAAATAATTTCTCCATCATCAATGTGTTAGAATTAAAAGTAATTATTTATTTTCTAAAAAATATAATTATATTACAATGATAAATAAAAAAATTTAGCTTTCAAATTTGTATATATATTATAATTTATAATATTTAAAACCTTATATTACAAAACAATATAGTCATTATAATTTGTGTAAGACATATTGCACATTTCATTAAATAAAATAAATTAAATGTCTTAATCACATCCAAGTGGCTTCCAAACGATTCCATTTCATCCCAAAGATGATTCACATCAAAAATAATCATCCAATAAAATTTTTAAAAGATTTATGATAACTTTAAAATATATTTTTTACCCTTAATTACACAATTTATCATTTTATTGTATTAATAAAAATTACCGAAGTAACAATCCATAAATAAATAAATTAAATAAATAATCTGTTTAAATATTTTGGCCCTACTGATTTAAAATATTGTATCCATATTTCAAAATTAAAAACTCATAATTTTCTTTATGTAATTAAAAATTAATCTCATTTTTAGAATGATAAAAGGGTTTTTAAAAGTTACAACATTGTAAAAGATTTAAATGCTTTTACATCTAAATTCAATGTAAAATTAATTATAATGGCCAGATTCATATTAATTTAAATAAACATAATATATTTATCCTTTAAACACATTCGGTAATATAAGTGAACCATACCAATTATTTTGAGGAAGAAATTATTTTGAATATAAATTTATTTTATTTTTAATATTCATCAAAACATAAAAGTTGTGAGAAAAAAATAAAAAATTCAACAAAAGTAAATTTTTATATCCCACTTCCAAATAAAAATTATATGTTGTCATTTTAAATTTATTAATGTTACAAAATTATAATTTAAGAATTTTTCTCCATTAAAAAGTGGTAAAAATGCTCATTTCAAAAAAATAGGATTTTAGACAAAAAATATGGGGTATTCATATCCTATAACTAAAAAATATATTGGATGACTATATAAAATATTTTAATTAATGAATAAAATATATATTTCATGAATTACATTTATGAATCCAATTTCACTTAGTTTATTAATACAAAAATACAAATACATCTTTTACATTTAATTGGTTTATATTTTTCATAAATATTTTGTAGAAAATTAATTCAAAATTCATTTTGATAAGTTATTTATATTTATACCCATTAACATAATGACTAGGTTATAATTTCCATTTTATACAATGGAGTCTCACAGCTTATTTAAACCCATGATTGCGTGAAATGAAAGCTATTGAAAAATTAAAATTATTTAAATTAAATAATAAATAAAACCTTCTGGGTGTTACAGTTGGCATTAAATAATATTAATTTTTACGATTCAAAATTATTGAGTCTATTTTTCAAAATTTAATTAACCGGATTGGAAAATTTTAATTCAAAACTAATCTCGCATGGTGGACAAAAAAGAAGTTTTCCAAATAAAACGTTTTTATAAGTATAGAATGTTGTAATTTCAAAATTAAATATGAAATTGATTATAATTACCTAAAATGGAAGAATGATTATAAAATTGGTCTTTTTAAATTTAATACTAATTTAAAATAAAATGTTGTTTTTAAATGAATTAAATTAAAAGTCAGTTTTTAATAAAAATATGTATTATTTAAAAATTTATCAAAAAATAAATATTTGTTGAAAAATATCAAAAATCCACTCAAATATTAAATTAATATTAAGGTTTAAAAATTAAATTTTATCTATTCCTTTATATTTTATAAAATCAGAAAAATTCATCTAAATTACATTCCAAATAAATTGAATAAAAACATTTTTTTCCAAAAAATGAATCATTGAACCATATAAAGGATATTACAAATTAAGTAAATATTTAACCATATATTATTTTTATATAAAACCATTGTATTTATATTTATAAGTGTAGTTATCTATTTTTAAAACATAAATTTTAATGGAAATGTCATAACTGTCATTTTCAAAAAATAAAATAAATTGTATATTTTGACATTTTGAAACTCAGTATTATGTGTATTTCATGCTATCGAAAATAATAAAAAACAATTGAAGAAATATTTTATAAAATATAATGGTTTTATACTTATAGTAATTTATTATATATATATGAAATTTAATGTCCCTTTAAAAACTATATTTTTAAAAATTTCCCAAAAAAAAACTATTTTAGAAAAATTCAAAAAAAACTAAGAAAAATAATTTTTTTTTATTTTTATAGATGATAATATTTTTATATAATTTTAATTAATTTTTTAAAAAATTAACAATTATATTAAAATAAAATATATAAATTACATTTTATTTTATGTAATATTATCTTTCGGACCATTAAGTGTTCTCGATACCAGTTTATAATTCAAATATAAAAAAAAAATTATATAATGTAATATCATATATTTTTTAACATTAGTCTACATAATCTATCAGAAAATTAAGGTGCTTTTTGATAAATTAAAATCATTTTAAACATAGAAATTTTGAATTTATTATTGTCATTTAATTTACTATTCATTTTAGTCATAATATCATTAATAAATAATGTTCTACAAATATGTTGAAACGCTTTTTAGTTTGATATTTCATTCTGAATTAGATAATAAAATAATATTTATTTTAGGATAATACATGGTTAAATTTCATTTCATTGCAATAGTATTTTGAAATTGATTCTTATTGATGAAGAATGCGTTGGAATACAAATAATAAATTATATTTTGGCCCATTTGGATATTTTGAATTAGATTTTAGGTGGTGTATGTGATACCATCCATTATTACCCTAATAATATTATATTTTTCATTATGAAATGGATTATAATGTTGGTTTGGTTTCCATAGAGTAAGTTAGTGTTTTGTACATAATTATATATTGTTTGGTATTGCTCATGATTATTTTTTTCATTTCTCACCTCCTGTTACTACATTCATGTATTCAATAGGAAGAGAGTGAGAGGTGTATAATTATAATACACTATATATTTTCACCCTAAAAATATATCCTCTAGAGTGATATTGAACTAGAAATGGTGTGAACATAACTATTCATGATATAATCTAGTCATGTCATTTTTTTAACTATGACACACCATAGGACAACAGTTAGTAGAGTGGTCTAGGAAAGTCTAAGACCATCTGAACATAGGACCTAATATGTTTTTCATGATACTAATTTAATATATCTGGTAAATTTATTATTCCATAGTAAAATTTCCATTTTAGTAAATATGCTTTCTTCTTTCGACTATATTTCATTTTTTATGTCCGACCATACCATTTTTCAACTATTAGTTAATTTATCTATTTATAATGAATTGTTTCAAATGTTTTCTTAAATGATGTATTAATAAAAAGTAATGATATTTGATTTAAAATAAAAGGGTTCATATGGAACATGTTTTAAGAAAATTAATTCATATTGATTGTTTTTATTTTGGAAAAATAGAAAATATAATTTTCTGGTGATGTTTTTATTTCTATTCCTATGTTTGAAAAAACGGTTTTCTAGGTGTATTTAAAACTATAATAGTGTGAAATAATTTTTAATGAAATATCATAAAATCCTTGGTTTGCTTCTATGAGTTTAGTATAGCTCACAACATACATAAAAAATTTAATGTAGGGAAAGTTACTATTTCCCTTTTAGTGGACATGTTTTCTCCTCCTCTGATAATTAGGTTCAATCCATTTTAGAAAGTATCGATATATGATGTTTTTGAATTACATTATATTTTTGTTTTCCAAGTAGTTTTATATTTATATTTCATAATCAGTCTTGTGGCTTGAAATTTACTACCATATATTCATTTATTTATTCATTGGTTAAAATCTTTATTCTAGAAGGGTCTTGTCATATTTCATGTCATTATCTACAATGTGATTATCTTGTTACTAAAGGTGATATTATTCTCAATGGTAATGATATGAGACCATATAAATGGTATCAATCCTGTAGAGATAAGGAATAAGCCTCATGTATGTCATAGGCCAGTTATGGTTCTTTATGGATGGAAAATCTAAGCTTGTTCCTGGAAAAATGTTATCAGGGTGTCCTTTTTAATTTTAGATTTGTTTTTATTATATGAATATTAAATTTTTTTTTCAATGTGAGAATAGGGTGTGGAAATTTTCCTTGATGTCTATTCTTTTCACAAAACTATGAGTTTCTAGTGTTGGTTTGGAAAATATTTTTTATTTTGAATTATTTTTTACTATATTTTATGGATTTTTAGAATATGAGGATGGTATTTGATTATTTATGAGTATATCTATGATTTTAGGGGTTTATTTGAGTATTGAAGGTAAACGTGGTGAAAATATGGAGATGGATGTTGAACTTAGACACTCTGGTAAACAATGAGGATCTCTTTTAGATGACTATAGAAAATTTATTGAGATGGGTGTAAATAATTAATATATTATTATCATGTGAATCCTAACCGTTTATAGAGATATTTATCCCCCTTTTTTTATCCTCTCATGATTTTTAAGATGATTCAAAATTTTATTTCTATTGGTGTGATGTTAAATAAAAGATATTATGATGTGAATTTAATGTTTTAGGATTTTTTTTCAATTATTTCCATGGATTGATTTTCAGTTTTATTTTGTTAATTTCTTATTGTCTTGGGAAAATTTATTTTCAATTGAAATAGGGGACTTCATTAATTTTTTGGAAATTATTGATAACATTAATTTTTTGATTGAAATTGTTTAAATAGATTATATTCAAATTTTATTGATTTTATAATGAAATGATGGATTTATTTTATGATTAAAATATTTAATACTAATGGTATGTTCTAATGGATAATAGTTTTTAATTGAATTATACTTTATTCTATGATGAGTTTAAAATTTCAATAAATGTTTTTATTTTATAAAAAGACTAATATAAATGATACCTTCAATTTTAAATGATTCCTTTTCAAATAATTAAAATGAAAAAATTGGTAAATAAGTGTTTTTATTTAGGCAATATAGTTTTTGGAAAAATGTGTTTTTGAAAAAATAATCATACAAGAAATGAGGTTTCATAAGAAATATTTATATGTAATTTTCGAGTGAGTAGTGTTTTAGGGTTTTAATTTATTCTAGTGATGTTTAATTTGATTTCTTTAACATGGATTGGTTGAAATTATTTCATATATCATTTGCTAATTTGAACTATATATTATTTTAAAAAAAAAATTACATATGTTCATTTAGAAGGTTTTTAAGATGGATAGTCTAACTGTTTGGGAGTGTTTTCTTTACATTTCAACTCTACCAATACTCCTATAATGTTGTGGAGTTGATTTTTATCATGTATATTTATTTTGTCTAATAATTCTCAAATTATTATTGTTTTCATGAGTTATGGATTTTTCTGGGGGGAATCTATTATTTAATATCATGATATAATTTTTCATTTAGAAATGTTTGTAGAAGATAAATATAATGTTTTGGCTGAGGAATGTTGGATACTCTATTGGATGGAATGTATGAGCATGTGGATTGTATCTATAAGGCCATGTTGATTACTCACAGTCTATCCTCAAGAAGAAGACAAGAAATTTTTAAATTTAACATTTTAGGAAATGGGTATTCTAGATTTCATGTATGAATGATTCCTGGGCATGTCCTCGGTGTGGTGTTTTGGTACATCATTTCAGGTATTTCAAGTCATGTTTTAAAATTTTAATGGTTCATTTATAACATGGTATTGTGAGACTATTTAATAAAAACATATATTGATTATGTATCATTTGTTTTTGGGATTAACTTTATGGATGGATTTAAAAACAATTTATGTGTTAATTCTATTGGGGTTTTAGTCGCACGGATATGGGATTCTTTTGTGTCCATTTTGGGGTTATTTTTGTATCATTTTAAACATCAATGGATACCAGTTCCATAGTTTGGAAGCTAAGAGAACTATATCGCTAAGGTGTTTCATCAACTTTTAGTCTGATTTTTTGATTATATTGTATATTTTGTGATGGTGACTCAGCTTAGAGGTACGAGTTTGATTATTTAGTATAGTTCCTCAGGCTCTAGATCCTATAATGATTTTTATTGAGTATTATGGTCATCGTTTTTTATTCACGTTGCGGTGGATGGTGATTTTCCCTATTTCAAGTATCTGAAATTCAATTTTTATTAATAATTTCTAAATCCTATAAAACATAGATAATACATTTTTTTTCAAAAATATTCATTACATTACACATACACTCATCTAAATATCGTAATGGTATAGTTCCTTTGGAAACATGGAGCATAATCTTCATATTTCATGAAATAACATCAACATCACCATAAATATCTTCCCATAAAGTAATATTTTTAGATATACCCTACTTAAAACATTCTTCATATCATAGGGAATGGAAACATAAGTTAGGTTACTCTAAGATGGTCAATAAGGTTATGTAAGGGAGATATCAACATATCATGAGCATTACATTATGTGAACTTGATCATAAAATTTCAAAACTATACTCTACATATAAAAGATCACAAATATGAGTCGTTGAATAAATAATGGCCATTTATAAGACATAAATCATAATGGAATAAAATAACATGATCAGTGGTTACATAACCTTGGCATAATACATATATTTTTAGCATACGCATAATCATAGAATGTCATTTTTCTAGTAGTCATGACACATTTCTAAAATTATAATGGTTGAATGGGTTCACTCCACATACCATCATAGTAGTCAAGGTTCACTCGCAAGACATTCAGAGTAGAAAAATTCTATTTCTAAACTAGTTTCACTCTCAATTATAGTCGTATTTATCTAATGAGATATCAATAATTACCAAATGAATTAGTAGGAGAAATAGGTCACACACATTATATAATGAAAATCATATATATGTGTACCAAAATATCATAAAACATTATTAATATTTGAACCCATGAAACAAAATAGATTTCATAAATATTTTTTCATAAAAAAACCTATTGAAAACAAATTGGTTTCATAACTATTTTCTTATTCCAAAAAACCATAACCCGTGGAAAAAAGAAATAGGTTTCATAAGAATTTAATCATAGTATAACCCATGGAATATAAATGGGTTTCATAATAATCGATTCACTCTAATCATAAAAAAATTATATAAATGATATTATTTATTTCCCTTTATCATATCCCTATTAAAGAATAATTTACATACAAAGATGTAATCATATATAGAAAAATATTTTCGAAGATCACTTTGAAATTTTTTAAAAAAATCCATTCCACATTAAAAATAGATTTTTAATATAAAAAACATTTCAAAAAACCATTTCATTTAAAAGAACATTTTAAATATAAAATGTAATATTAATAAATAATTTAAAACATGTATTGAGTAAAATTTGATTTCCATTTTAAAAAAAACACTTTTTAAAAGATAAATAATTTTAAATACCATTTTATTTTATAACAACTATATAAAAATATAATGAAATATTTAGAAGTAATTTAACAAATTCCTGAGAAAAATATTCATTCCACAATGAAAAAAAACAATTTAATACATAAAATATTTTCAAAATATACTTATTTGAAAATAATATTTGAAACATCTAAAGGGATCTTTAAAAATTATTTAATTCAATTCTTGAGGAAAATACCCTTTCCAAATTGAATGAAATTTGGAACATCAAAAATTTCCCAAAAAAGTTTCTTTTAAGATATCCATTGAATATTTTAGTTTAATATTTAAATCATCGTGTTTTTATGATAGTGGGAAATATCATACATGTTAAAAATAAATTTTCCTTTAACATTTTTGGTGAAGGAAAAAAGTTTTTTTTCCTTTGAATAGAATGGAGATTGATTTTAAAAAACCTCTTTGAAATTTAAAAAACTGTAAAAATTACTTGTTAAATATTTTGGGGAATGAAAAAACATTTTTTAACCATTTTTTATAACCAAGGATGTGGTTGAAAAGGGGGTTTTTAGCTGAAGAGACGAATAATGTCAGTTTACTTTTAAAAAATCATTATTAATCCTATATAAATAAATTGAGGGAAATAAATGTAAAAAATATATCATGAAGTAACTAGAGGACAATAAAATTCATTATTTTCAAGAGAGTTAGATTATAATAATTAATCATTATAATCACAATCATAAACAATCTAGATAAACAATGATATTGTATCATAAAACCATTACCTATTTGGGAACCTTGAATCATAAGCACCATGAACGATTAAAATTAAGTAAAACATATAATATATTGAGAATAAATATATTCGGGATATTAAATGTCAAATGGTCTATATGTAGACCACATATTAGAATATAGTAACATAATATAATCTATGTCCCAAATATAACTAATTGAGAAAAAAATCAATTACATATTCGGCAATATCATTAATTTTAGGTCCCATTAAAGAATAAAATCAAATAAATAATCAAATATCATGAAAAGAATTCATTAATGATATAAACTTTCAGCCGTTATGTATATAAACCACATAAAACAAATGAGTGGGAATATAGAATAAGTTTAACATAAATAAAAGAGAGACTGTAAATACCTTATCATAAGTATCAAATTCCATTCTACATGTTCCAACTGATGGTGGGTTAATATTTGTTTATTAAAAATGTATTACCAAACAACTCATACTTTTTATATCATATATTATTTTCTTATGAAATTTTCATTATGATATTATTAACTTTTTCACGTTAAGATTATGTTTCGGGTATTAACTTCTTTATTTTTAATGTATGTTTTGGTTTGGTATTTTTGATCCATTTAAAAAGGTCATGTTTATATACATTTAGATTTCTAATATTATATAAATATCACATATACTCAACTATATATTTATTTATAGTAATACATTAATGGATTAGATAGAAAATGAAATAAAACAATCATGGAGACATTATGTCATATGCATGCGTGAACATTGTTTCAATTTTAAGGATGGATGAAAGGAAAGAATGGTAAATAATATATTACCATTACATAATCAAATTTTATTCATATATATAACATATATTAATTAAATTTACCGTAATTTCCTTCAATGAAATTTGTTCTTGAAAAATTAACCACATCGCTTATCAAGGTAGTATCCCACCATAAACACGAATGATGTTATTGAATTCCCATTGAATAAAATGTTTGAAAGAATATTTCATTACATGATTCATTTAACAAAATAATATAATTAATATCATATATAAACAACATATCCAACATTATATGCATCCATTATAGTTAGTGATGTAAAATGATTAACATCATTTCATGAGGCGGTAGTCCACCGTACATAAGAATTATGATTTCGTAAGCCATTTGATTGAATTTGACATGGATTTAGAAAATTACATTAAAATAATAAAATATAAATTTATGGAAGATGATTATGATATCATATAATAATTTTTTAATAGTAATAAATGGAGTTATAGGAAGTTATAAAATAATACACTTCATTAGGTATGGTACATCTTCTTTAGACAACTTCATTTAGTTTGGAAATAAATGCTTATTAGGATTCATTTTTTAGTAAATATAGAATACTAGATGATATTAAGGAATTATGTAAGTGATTTTATATATTAATCACCAATCCAATTTATTTTGGAATTGTCAATATGAGAGGATAATTGGTATCAATTTATATTTTAGGTGAGTGGAACACTTATAATTTTTGGAAAGAGAAACTTATAACCATGTTATTTACATGACAGAAGGTTAAAACCCCATTATTAAAACATAGATATGATAAGGTCAAAATACATTCATAAACTTGGTTTTGTTCACGTTTTGAGTAAGTTTTACCCCATATCGTTGTAGGTAAACCCACAATGAACCCATTTTTATTTTTGCAATGGTAAATATGTTTTAATATTTTTACGATTAATTATGGTAAAAAATTAATATCACCTTATAAAATAATATAAATTATTATTATTAAAAATATAAAATCCATTTTTCTAAATTATATTCACAATAGTGAAAAAAATTTGTTTTAAAATTAATGTCACAAACCTGATGAGAAAGCGGGTTTTCAAAGACAACATATTTGAATGTATAGATTTTTTTTATCAAAATAAATTTCAAATTTATTAAAATGAAATAAATTAGATTAATAAAAATTAAAATGGATTGTTTATGACTTTTAAAAATTCAAAACATGATTTAATTTTTTAAAAAATAATGAAAAGAAATTATAATTCTTAATTAAACAAAATATTTTTCACTATTCATTGAAAAAATTATCTTCTCGTTAAATTCTCAAAAAATTACATCACAATAATTATTAAATTTATATTTATATAATTAATTTTTATTTCAAATATATTTTCTATAAGTGGAAAAGTTTATTGTTATTATTTTTTGACAAATTTAATAAAACAGTTTTTTGAGAAGATAATAATTCTGAAACATATAAATCGTTTTATAAAAATTAATTATTTTTTAATCAAAAATATTTATTTATATAAAACATATATAAATAATAATTTAAAATTCATTATTGAAATTCATATCTCTATGTTCAAAAGATATGTTATGAAGTTCACATTAAAATAATAATAATAATAATAATAATAATTCCAGATTTTCTAAATCTCAGTGTGACTTGTAACTCATGATAGACTCAGTGTTAAGTGTAACATAAGATTAAAATAGTGATTCACGTAATTAAAAATATCAAAAGGATTAAATTTTTTTTGAATAATATATTTCAAAAAATGTCTAGATATTATAGGTTATGCTTTCCTTGAAGAGTTTTATTTTTGATTTATGACTAACTTTAGGGTATTTGGGTCTTCAGTGGAAATTTTTCAATATAGAAATATTTTTTATTGAGGTGTATGTCTCTCCCTTGTTAAAAAAAATTAGATAAATTATAAACATTAGTTTGGACAATGATATCATTTCTATACATAATGTTTTGTTCTAGTGAAATTTTTTGAGTTAAATTGTCTCCTTCCTTTATCATTAGTTATTTCCCAACCCATCTACCTCTTCAAATGAGGTGATATTTTAGTTACCCTTCATATTAATTGTACTATTACTATATAGATTATATTATTAGAATATTTCATGGTGGGGATAATTTTCACACACCATTGTTACTATTTTATTTATATTTTCTTCAATTTTATGTAATTATTTACTCTAGTCATTCTCTTGTAATACCAAGTATTTTTGAGAGTTTCATGGTTAGTATATAGTAGGACATAGTATTTCCTACCTCCTTTAATTTTCTATGAATCATAGTAAATGGGTTACTTTATAGTGGGGAGGTGTTTCATCTTAGTGGGTATTGGATAAAGGATATATTGAGTTAAATATTGCTAGTGTATGAGGGCAATAGAGGAATTCCACTACATAGGGTCTAGGTCATGTCTTTTGGGGTGATACATTGGGTTATTTTATATTGTTAAGGGAGGAAGGCCACTCCTTTTGAGTTATTTTTCAACATGGTGGGTGTTCCAAAAGGTTTTTTAAGAGTTATGTGAGGTTGTTGTATAAGGGAGTGTGTGAAAAGGATACACCATAAAGATAAGTTTATTTTGTGAAGGGAGTTTTAGTTGGGTGGGTTTAGAGACTTGTAAGGGTGGTGCGTGAAGGTATAATGGATATTAATAGGGGTTGAGTTGGTTGGTCACAATCCAGAGGGGATTACAACATTGTGAAGGGAATTTTATGAGTGTTTCCACAATATAACCTGGTGGCCCATGTCATAGCTGTCAGAGGAGTGGGTTCAAGGGACCACTACCTCTTTATGTGGATATTTTCCATGGTCTAGGGAACAAGATATAGTAGGTTCCAATAAGGAAACCCCATGGGGTGTGTAACACCCCGAGATTTTTTGAGAAATATTATTTTTAATTTTTTTGATGTCTTGTGTTGTATGCTACACCAAGATTATCTTGCGCTATTCGCAACACTTTATTAACTTGTAGTATATGAAACACTATTCTTGGCTTGCGTTACACGCAAGAGCAACCTTCCTCGATAGCTTGTCTTGTACGCAATACCGAGTTTCACTAAACAACGATATGTTTTTAAAATAAAATATAAACTAGCCATTAGGAATAGTAATACTCAATTTTTTAAATTTTTTAAATTTTATATTTCAAAATGTAATTCATTTTTGGATTTGGAATATCAAAATTAGCTTAGGGTGAATTTTTGGTTTTTTTCTGAAAACTTTCAAATTTTGATGAATAGTGAAAAACACTGAGTTATAGTTTAAAACCAAATTTTTGTTTATATAATTACTTATTTTATTTAAATTTATTATAGGTCAAAATAGATACATAATACCTATATAATTTCAATGTAATTCATCTGAGTCATTTTATTATAATTTTAGATATTTAAAAATTTTATTGAACTTTTTACCGTCTTTTACCAACCTCTTAGGAGGACTTGCAAATTTACTTAAAACATAATTTTACCACTTCTATGAGTTGAATTTAAAAAATCCGAGAGACACGGTTAATATCAAGGAATAAAATGTGGTTCAACATGGTAAAAATAATTTTGGATGAATAGTAACTTTTTACTTTTATTTACAACGGTTAAAAGTAAATTGGGTAATTCAGGGTAAAAATGATGTTATTATTACCCTAGAACATGTCCTAATTCTATTGGATATGCATAATTCGACCAAAAACAACCTTATGAATAAAATATTAACCTCTTTCATCCACTTGGATTAGATTAGGACACTTATTATTATTTTATTTAAAGAAGAGTTAAAATAGTTTGAATCAAAGTTTAATAACTAAAACATCTATAATATAAAGTTATACATAAGATAAATTCAACTATAAATATTAATTAAATAGATAAAAATATTTCCTACATAATGGTATTTTATTTGTGTTTTTTAGACCTTATATAATTTAATTTATTTATGACACAATGATGATGCAGTAATTACCTTATTAATGAAATATTAACATAATTGATATTATAAATACCCCAATAAATGTAATTTGAGACTTTTTATGAATTAAATTTTTTTTCTAGGTTAATATAACATATTATGGTTGGTTAGATGAATTTTTTTCTAAGTAATAATACTATTATGAATTTAGAAAAAAAATACCAAATAGTGTCAAAATTAACATAAAAGACTTTGTAAAATAAATATTATATTTTTAATTGATATAATGGTCTAAAAATTATATGGTTAAGCCAAAATACTTATATAATAATATATATGATATTAATGAACCAATTGGGGTTCAATTAGTAGTTTATAGTACGTTTATTAACCATATAGTGTAAAAATACAAGAAGACACGGTAAATGTTAAATTATTTAATATAGAGTGAAATCTAAATGGTAAGGATAAAATGGTAACCTAAACATGTATAATATATATTGGTTGAGATTATTTCCACCCATACCCACCCAAGACTCTAAATAAGTCACATTGGATCCATTATTAACCAAATATTAATTTATTATAAAATAATATTATAAGTTTTTTCTAATGTGCCCCTCACCCCTCTTATAAAAGGGAATTCCCCATTCTCTCTAATTTACACCTCCAAAGCCATTTGTCTTAGCCAAAACCTTCCCAAATACCCTCTCAACTGTCCTAACTTCATCCTAG
Organism: Viscum album; assembly: GCA_963277665.1. Classification (NCBI taxonomy): domain Eukaryota; kingdom Viridiplantae; phylum Streptophyta; class Magnoliopsida; order Santalales; family Viscaceae; genus Viscum; species Viscum album. Next base: position 376,817,265 of record OY728137.1, read on the forward strand.
AGGGCTTCCTTTTGTCATAAGGCCAACCTATGGAGCCCTTTTGATCAAATCAAATGGAAGAACCCGCAAAAGTGGTAAATATCTCACCCCCTATTTCAAGTTCCTTTCTTCTTCCACTTCCTCCTTCTTTGTTATTTACATTCTAAAAAAATAACTCCAGTATCTTCTATATACTTTGATGTAATTATAAAAATTTTACAACCAAATTAGTTATTTTATTCATCCTATGAATGAAAAAGTCACCACATGTGCGTACGCACGGCTTCCCGTCTCCACGTCGTGGTGTAGTTTGTTATTCAAACATTTCATCATTTGGATGGGTATAATAATGAGAATAAATGATATAAAAAATAAATATTACCTTATTATTATTCTTTATATATGACATACCATCCAATTATATATGATTTTAATAACAATAGAGTGATATTGTCGCTCGTGCGTACGTACGGACTACCGTCTCCACGAACGCGATGAGATTCATTTTCCATGATTAACCATTCAAGTCTGATTATAAAGTATATATATAATAAATAATAATTAAAGATATTAAATAATAATGATACAGTATTTATGTACATATATGTTTCATTTACTTAATTCCATTCAATTCAATAAGGAATCTAAAATAGCGTTCATGCGTACGTACGACCTAGCGTCTCCTTGAATGGTGTATTTCATTCCATTTAACGATCTATCATATATATTTATATTCGGAATATATATTATATATAAATCATGTTTTAAAAAATTGAATTAATTAAATCAGTATTTATGTAATAATATCAAGAACAACAAGTCGAAGCACGTACGATAACTGAAACGATTTTACCCAAAACGGTTCTTTAACATAGAATTTACAAAAGAACTGGTAATATAAAGACATAATTAAATCATATATGATATCATAAATATTATTATGGTTATGTTACAAGTTAATAATATGTTTAAAACCACTATACTGGAGTCTCAAGCACATACAGATGAAATTGGACATAAGGTAATGGATAATTTTGAAAATCTCATTTTTATCCGATATTGCTTATACGTAAGTATTTATTGGGGTTATATTTTTCATCCATGTCCATAAAAATGTTTTTAATAAAATGTTTAATATCCTTCCATGTATGTTTAATGTCATGTTTACCCCTCTTGGACTTTTACATTGTGTTATAGAAGGAATCGTTCTTTTGTTTACTATACGAGGAACTTTTTGACTTTTCTGGAAAAGTACGAGGAGAATGATTTTTTAACTTATACGGAATGAAAAGATTTTTATGATATCATAATGCCTATATTTTATGAAGCTTCCTCTACAATATTTAATTACTATTTTCAACAAAATCCCTTCTCTTTTAAAATTGAATGGTATTTTGTGAAATGAAAATGTTTTTGAAGAAGAAAGGATATCTTCCTCAAGAATTAATTTCAAGTGTTTTGTCAAAACTATTTTCCAATTAAGATGAAATTATTTAGTATGAATATGTTTCATGTATATTGTATCTATTATTTACATGGTTTGATTCCTCTTATGATGAAATGATATCCATTTGTTTTAAATGGATTACGTTATGATGGGATGATGTTTATGAGACCCATTTTATTTTTTGGGTTATGATGAGTGATTTATGTTTATTTTGGGGCACAAGTAATAATGATTTCATTATGAGATGGGTGGGACATATATCTCCCTCCAATGAATTGGGTACAGATTTTTATCTTCTGAGATAGACACGGCTGGAATGAAAAGAGAATCTGGTTCAGTAATACAGGGCTGGAATAGTAAGTAAACTCGGTTCAGTAATGGACATTGTCCACTATGTTGGTCTTGGCAGAAATTCCTTGGATACTATGGAAATCATAACATCTGCTTAATGGTTTCCACTATTCTATGTTTTATTCTCATGATATTTTATCATGATTAATTTCCCTTTAGGATCTATGCCTTATGTATTGCGAAGATTTATTTCACAACTCAATATCTTGATGTTTAAACTTAATGTTCATGATTTTATGTTAAAATGTATATAGTTTTCTTTATTTTCTCCATGAATAACCTTACTGAGAATTTGAGCTCACCCTTTTTATGTTTTTCCCCAGGATATAATGAAAAATGTTAGGTAAGAAAAAAAGGGAAGATCTTTATGGAAGATGTTGAAGATCTTTCACCATGATTATAAGATTATGTTATGAGTTTCCAGAGACACTAAAATATTATGGTCCTTGTTTGTTAGTTTTTTTTATGTATTAAGTATTCTTCAAAATTAATGTAATGTCCAATATGTCAAGTCTGTGTCTCTATAGTTGGTATCAGAAGAAGGGTTTAGTTAACCTTTGGAAACTAGGATGCGAAAACATTAGTGAAATCCCTAGAGATATTTGTAAGGTATGTCTAGGTATGTCTCTATGGTTAAGTATAAGTATAGGTTATAGTCCTAGAATTATGGTAACGATCATAGAATTAATCCTACGTTGTTATATATTGAAGGAACTCCCACTTTATTATGTTGTTTTCCTATCATGATTCTTGCCTCTCACACTATTATTTTTGTGTTTTAGATGATGGTTGGAACCCGAAAAAAACCATGTTGATCAATGCAATGATTTTCCTCCAGAACAAACCAATGTTATGGGAGATGGAGTGCAAAATATTATTTCTATACCGACAAAAGCTATGAATCATTTTGGACTTCCAAATGTGAATAGAAGGGAACAATATTCTGTTGAGTCCTTCATGAGGCAATGTACACCTTCTTTCAGTGGGTATTCTGATCCACTTGTTTCTGAACAATGGATCAGTACCATTGAAAAGATATTTTCCATAATTCACTATTTTGAACATGAAAAAGTAATTCTAGCTATTTAACGTTTAGAAGGTGAAGCAGACCAGTGGTGGAATCTAAGTAATAATATGATGCCCCAAGATGAAATTGACTCCATTGAATGGGACGAGTTCAAGAACATGTTTTTCAATAAGTACTTCCCTCATATTCTTTGAAAATAGATAGATAAGGAGTTCCTTGATCATAAGAAAAAGGATGATGAATTTTTTGGTATATACGTGGGAAATTTTACAATGCTTGCATGGTATGCATCTAGCTTTATCATCCAACCTAAAAGTAAAGTTGATCGATTCTTCAGTGGCTTAAATCCATGTCTTCGAAGGGAATTAGGTATAAGAGACTTCAGTAGCTATGAAGAAATTGTGTGTTGTGCTATCAAGGTAGAAATAGAAGTTGTTGTTACATATCCATCTCATGGTTTTGACAAGAAACGAAAGATGGAGTTCAAGGAAAAATCTCAGAAAAATGGAGAAAAGAAGGCAAATTATTCTTTATGCTCAATGTGTGGAAAGAACCATGGCGGAGATTGTCTAAAAGGTACTAGAAAATGTTTCACCTGTGGAAAAGAAGGTCATCGAGTAGCTAAGTGCCGAAGTAATGCAAAAAAAGTTAGCTAATGATGTGGATAGATAAAAGACCACAAAAAACACACCACCAACCCTTGAATGCTTCAAGTGTAGGGAAATGGGGCATTATGCTAACCAATGCCCTAATCCAGGGGTTAATGATGATCAACATCAACAACCACTTAAGGAAAAGGACAAACGGAAGTCACATGCGATCACTATTGGCGATGTTGAGTATGAAAACGATGTGGTTGAATGATTAAGTGTTCATGTAATGAGATTCCAAAATAATGTTGTGTAATCTCATTTATAGTTTCATGGAATATTGGAATATCTATGTATTTGTTTATTGTGGTTTTCAATAATTACATGGTACTAATAACCATTAGAAGTGATTGAAATATTTTTGGAAAGAAGATGATATGCGCATAATGAAGGGATAAAGAGATAATGAAATGTTTGATAGTATTATTGAGTTCATATAAGGACAAATTGATATCATGGTTTGAGTATATAGAAATTTTTTGATTTTGGTATGTGGAATGAGTTGACTTTTGATAGAATTCATGTTTTCACAAAGATTCTATGGTAATTAATGTTTCAAGAGAATATATGATTAAGGTATTGACATGTTTTGAATGTTACCAACAAGATATATCTTATGATATACAGGGGATAAATGATGGTATTCCCATTCTTGGTTGATGACATTTCTAGTAATCTTTGTCTTTATACTATGATCATGTATAGAAGTTTATTGGATAAGCCTAAGGATTTGAAATGGATTATATTACACATAAGATAATATTTTTTAAGGATAGAACCTTTTTTATATTATTTCTGGAATGTAATAATAGAGTTGTTTTAGAAAAAGGACAACCTGCAGGACGGGCCACTACCCGTCGCGTCGTACAAGGTTGCGAGAGTTGAACCCACAACTGAAGTGCAACAGGCCTTTATCTCCTACCACTGGCCTACAGGATGTCCCTGGTTTGTAGAAATTAGTTTTATTTTATTATGTGGTATGATAGATGATGTATATGTCCATTTTTGGAACCATATACATTTAACCTCACCATAGATAGACTTATGTATATATAATATCTTACGCTAACCTTTTTTGTCATAGAGACAGATGGAATGACCTATCATTCTATCTCATGATCTACTAATACTTCAAGAATGAAAAATTCAACTTCATTTCTTTAAATAAGAGATGAAGTGGAAATTCTTCATGGAATGACCAACGATGATATTATTGTGAAATCAATCAAGTTTTTCTCCTTATGTAAAAATTCATCAACTTTAGGGAAATGATCTTGAAAACCAAAAATTTTGTCATTGTACTCTCATATCCAATGAATTAGATGGTACCTTAGATCATCCCAAATTTATGGCTTTGTGATTATTGTATTTTTCATAGCCATGTTCTCTACCACCCTCCATTATAACATGATTTCTCTTCCATATCCATATTTTCACCCATGTTCTTCTATATGGAAACCCAGTGATGAAATAATTTGGGTAACTGTTGCATTTCTTTTTTAAAATTAAGTTTTAGGATTGTTTTTTACGATGTGGGTTCCGAGGAATGAATCTTTCAAGTTGTAAACCGTTTATAACCCTGACAAATTTCAAGGGAGAAATTCATTTTAAGGGGGGAATAATTTAACACCACGAGATTTTGTGAGAAATATTATTTTTAATTTCTTTAATGTCTTGTGTTGTATGCTACACCAATATAATCTTGCTCTATATGCAACACCGTATTAGCTTGTAGTATACACAACACTATTCTTGGCTTGCATTACATTCTAGAGCAACCTTCCTCAATAGCTTGCGTTGTTCGCAATGCCGAGTTTCACTAAACAATGATATTCTATTAAAATATTATATAAACTAGCCATTATGAATAGTAATACCCACTTTTTGAAATTTTTATAAATTTTAAATTTCAAAATGGACTTCATTTTTGGATTCGGAATATCGAAATTAGCATGGGGTGAATTCTTGATATTTTTCTGAAAACTTTCATTTTTTGATGAGTAGTGAAAACACTGAGTTATAGTTTAAAACCAAATTTTTATTTAAATAATAATTTATTTTAATTAAATTTATTTTAGGTAAAAATAGATACATAATACATAAATATTTTCAATGTAATTCATTGGAGTCGTTTTATAATAATTTTAGATATATAAAAATTTTATTGAACATTTTACCGTCTTTTACCCACCTCTTAGGAGCATTTGAAAAATTACAAAAAACTTAATTTCACTCTTTCTGTGAGTTCAGTTTCAAAAATCTGAGAGACACGGTTAATATAAAGGATTAAAATGTTGTTCAACAAGATAAAAATAATTTTGGGTGAATAGTAACTTTTTACTTTTATTTACCATGGTTAAAAGTAAAATAGGTAAATTAAGGGTAAAATGATATTATTATTACCCTAAAACATGTCTTAATTCTATTGTATAAGGATAATTTGACCAAAAAAAACCTTAGGAAGAAAATATTAACCTCTTTGGTCCACTTGTATTATATTAGGACACTTATTATTATTTTATTTAAAGAATAGTTAAAATAGTTAAAATCAAAGTTTAATAAATAAAAATTTTTTATATAAGGTTATACATAAGATAAATTAGACTATAAATATTAATTAGAAAACTAAAAATATTTCCTATATAATGGTATTTTATTTATAGTTTTTAGATATTATATAATAGAATTTATTTATGACACAATGATGATACAGTAATTGCCTTATTAATGAAATATTAACATAATTAATATTATAAATACCCTAATAAATGTAATTTGAGATTTTTTTATGAATTACACTAATTTTATAGGTTAATATAAGATAATAGGGTTGTTTAGATGATTTTTTGCGAATTAATAATGCTTTTATGAATTTAGAAAAAAATACTAAATAGTGTCAAAATTGACATTAAAGAGTTTTTAAAACAAATATTATATTATTAATTGATATAATGGTTTTAAAAATATAAGGTTCTGTCAGAAGACATAAATAGTAATATATATTATATTAATGAACCAATTAGGGTTCAATTGAAAATTTATAGTAAGTTTATTAACCATATAGTGTTAGAATACAAGAAGACACGGTAAAAGTAAAATTATTTAACTTATAGTTAAATCTAAATGATAAGGATAAAATGGAAACATAAAATTATCTAAAAATTATTGTTTGAGATTATTTTGACCCATATTTACCATATCCTCGAAATAAGTTACTTTGGATCCATTATAATCCGAATATGAATTTATTATAAAATAATATTTTATGTTTTTTCTAAGGTGCCCCACACCCCTCTTATAAAAGGTCACTCACCCTTCCCCCTAATTCACACCCCCAAAGCCAATTGGCTCTACCAAAACCTTCCCAAATACCCTCTCAACTATCTTCCGTTCATCCTAGAGGCCTTCCATTAGTCATAAATCCATCCTAACGAGCCCTTTTGATCAAATCAAAAGGAAGAACCCAAAGAAGAGGTAAATATCTCACCACCAATTTCTAGTTCCTTTCTTCTTCCACTTCCTCCTTCTTTTTTGTTTCCATTATAAAATAATAACTCCAGTATATTCTATATAATTTGATGTAATTATAAAAAAATTTACAACCGTATTAGTTATTTTATCCATCCTATGAATGAAAAAGTCACCACACGTGTGTATATACGGCTTACCGTCTCCACGTCGTGGTGTAGTTTGTTATTCAAACATTTCATCATTTGGATGGGTATAATAATGAGTATAAATGATATAAATAATAAATATAACATTATTTTGATTCTTTATATATGATATATTATCCAATTATATTCAATTTTAATATCAAAAGAATGATATTGTCGCTCATGCGTACGTACGGACTACCTTCTCCACGAACACGGTGAGATTCATTTCCATGATTAACCATTCAAGTATGATTATAAAGTATATATAATAAATAATCATGAAATATATTAAATAATAATTATATGGGATTTTTTTACATATATGTTTCATTTACTTAATTCCGTTCAATTAAACAGGTAAACGAAAACAATGTTCATGCGTACATACGACCTACCATCTCCATGAATGGTGTATTTCATTCCATTTATCGATCTATCATATATATTTATATGATGAATATATATTATATATAAATCATGATTTACATTCTGGAATTAAGTAAATCAGTATATAATTAATAATATCAAAACAACAAGTTGAAACATGTATGATAAATGAAAAGATTTTACCCAAAATGCTGCTTTAACAATGAATTTACAAAAGAACAGGTAATATAAAGTCATAAGTAAATCATATATGATATCATTAATTTTATTATAGTTATATTAAAAGTTAATAATATGTTTAAACCCAATATACAGGAGTCTTTAACACATACTAAAGTAATTGGACATAAGGTAGGGGATAATTTTTCAAATCTCATTTTTATCTGAGATTGCTTATACATAGGTATTTATTGGGGTTATATTTTTCATCCATGTCCATAAAAAAGTTTTTCATAAAGTGTTTAATATCCTTCCATGTATGTTTATTTTCATGTCTAACCCTATTTGACTTTTACATTGTGTTATGGAAGAAATATTTCTTTTGTTCACCATATGAAGAACTTTTTTACTTTTCCGAAAAAAGTACGAGGAGAATGTTTTTTTAACTTATACGGCTTGAATGGATTTTTACAATTTAATAACGCTTAATTTTAATGAATATTAATCTACAAGATTTCATGGTTATTTTCAACAAAATACCTTTTCTTTTTAAATTTAATGGTATTTTGTGGAAAGAAAATGATTTTGAAGAAGAAAGGATATTTTTCTCAAGAATCCATTTCAAGTGTTTTGTCAAAACTATTTTCCATATAAGATGAAATTATTTCATATGAATATGTTTCAAGTAAAATGTTTCTATTATTTACATGGTTTCATTATTCTTATGATGAAATGATATCCATTTGCTTTATATGGATTGTGTAATGATGGGATGAGGATTATGAGAGCCATTTTATTCTTTGGGTTATGATGAATGATTTATGTTTATTTTATGGCACAAGTAAAAAATAATAATTTCATTATGAGATGGGTGGGACCTATATATCCCTCCAATGCCTTGGGTGAAGATTTATATCTCATGAGATAGACATGGATAGAACAGAATGTGAATCTGGTTTCGTAATACAGGGCTAGAACGGCAAGTAAACCTGGTTCAGTAATGGACTTTTTCCACTATAATGGTCTTAGCTGCAATTCCATGGCTACTATGGAAATCAAAACATGTTCTTAATGGTTTCCACAATTCCATGTTTTATTCCCATGCTATTTTTTCATGATTAATGTTCCTTTATGATCTATGCCTTACGTATTTCCATGATTTATTTCACAACTCAACATCTTAATGTTTAAAATTTATGTTCATGTTTTTATGTTCAAATGTATATGGTTTTTTCTATTTTCTCCTTGCTTACCCTTACTGAGAATTTGAGCTCACCCTTTTTTCCCCAGGATATAAAGAATGATTTTAGGAATGAAAAATAGGGAAGATCATTATGGGAGTTGTTGAAGATCTTTCACCATTTTTATAAGATTATGTTCTGAGTTTCCAAAGACACTAAACCATTATGGTCCTTGGGTGTTTGTTTTGGTTATGTATTAATTATTCCACAAAATTAACGTATTGTACATTTATGTCATGTCTGGGTCTCTACAAGGTGGACCCCTGTACTGAACCATATGGGGTCCTTAAAGAGATTCCTTTTCATCATATTAGTCTAGGTTACGACATATCCTAGTATATGTAGTTTTTATAAAATTGATTTAGGATTTCTACCATTAGATTCAGTAGAGTTTTCACACTTATTTTCATCTATATCAATTTATTTAGTGGCGTTCACACAATGGGAGCTCTTCTTTTCACTTTTTGTTGGTTCCCAAGAGCATACAACATCATTTTTGAGTGATTTATCTATGAAATTATCTACATGATCTTTGCTTCCTTCTCAATCACCACATCAACCAAACTCTCCTTATTTAAATATCAATAGATAAAACTAGTGGATAATAATATAGGTTATTTGTTTTTTGTATTTTAAATCAAATGGGTTTTAGATAGTATGGATTTCAGGTGGCATCTCTCTAATTGATAGATCATTCTCTATAGAAGGCATTGACTTTGGGACCACTTATTCATGAATACATGTGGGGTCTTTTTCTGTTTTCATTATATCAAATAAAAATTAATTTTTGGTTTTGAATTTTTTTATATATTAAATTATTAATATAGGTTAGATATATTAAATATAGAAATATGGAATAACATAACTTAAAAATTATTTTAAAATCATATATTAAATACACATATTTATAAATGATTAATGAGATAACTGAATTAATAATATTAAAAGAACAAAAATAAAATTGAAATTAGATGAAATATACAAAGATCTATTTTATTAATATATTTGAAAAATAAAATTTATTATGAATCAAATAAAAAAAATTATTACAAAAATAAACGTATATTGATGGATTAATCAATTAAAATCAGAAAAATTGAAAACAAAGAAGGAACATTTGAAAAGATAACAGTTAATAATGTTTTGTAATAACACCTGATTGTGCCTCAAAATATAATAGATGAATGTAATGAGGATTTAATCTATTAGTAACTATGTTTTAATGTTAGTTGAGTTTCCAAAAATATCTTTGGGTTTTTATGTTATAACCATAACCTAGATATAATTTCCAATATCTATTTAACATTGATGCTAGAGACCAAAAAATAAGTATTCCCTTTAAATTTTAGTGGATATGTAATGAAAACCATGATCCATTAATTTAAGGGTTCTAAATACCAAACTATAGAAAAAATATTGAGATAGTATATGGGTCTTAATATATTAGTCTCCAATTTCCCAAATAATATAATGAAAAACCTTGAGAGATTGAAAATATTATCACAATGAGAAAGATATATAAATTGGAACACACTCATTAAAGGAAGGACATAAGATTTGGAAATAGGTATCATTGATATCATTAAAATATTTTTATATCATAGGGAAATTTATCCCATTGGAGATTTGATGATCGAGTTATTCTTGTTTGATGTGGATGGAAAAGGCCACCAATGCTATCAATTTATAGGATCCAATAGCATCATAAATGTTATATAATCCATTGATAGTTATAATGTTCAATACAACTATGATTAATGAATCATGACCATATTAAAATCATCTTATTCACTAGAAACTAATATCATAGTCCTATGTTTTTCATTATTGAGAAGGTCTTTGTGGCTTCAGGGTGAATAATGTTGTGTATAAATAGGAGAAAATTTTTCATAGTTCTTCCAAAATCAAGGGCTAGCAATATTTTGGTCAGTAATGGTTCTCCATAAAAAAATTTATGTGGCATAGTTAAATGTGTCTCCCTATATAAATTTTTCATGGATTCTAATATGACTTAATTAAGGAGACTTTGATGGTTTCTATCAGAGTGATTTATTTCTAGTTGTACATCACTGAAGGGAATATATTAGATGCTTTAGTTGCTTTTGTTATCATGAAAATCGAAGACTTGTGATAAGCACAACAATTAAACTATTTTTCATGATCCAAAACACATGGATAATAATTAACTAAAAAAAGACTACATGATGTATGAGTAACCCGAATGAAAATATTTTGTCATGTTTTAATGAAAACGGTCTCTTTATATTAATATTTTTGACAACACTTCTCCCTAAAAAACAAAAATTAACCCTTTTAGAGAAGGGAAAAACTTATCCCCCTTTGAGAGAATAAAAAATGATATATTCCAATGATAAATATAGATATTATAATCATAAAATAATATATTTCTCCCCATTTGAGAATATCAAAATGGTGTTATTCCTAGGGTTTGAGAATATATCTTTAAAAATTAAATCAGCATTTCTCATCATTAATGTTATTTTTTAAGAGGTGAAAATATTTTTTTTTCATAAAATAATAAAATAATAATTGCTTTAAAAGTTTTTTGAAAACATATGAGTTTTTAAACTGGGATCAAAATATAAAATTAAACATAAAAAATATTTTTGAAAAAAATCAAAACTCATCATTTTGGAAAACGTAATAAACATTTAACTTTAGATATTTAATTTTTACAATAATATGTCTTATCTAGAATCATTTAAATGGTAAAAATATTATATCCAACTAATTTAATTCATTATATGTTTTTGAATGGATTACAGAAAATTAAAAAAGACTAAAAAACACATAGAAAATAAATATTTTGAAAATCATACAATTATTATCATTATGTCAAGTATGTATTAGTAAAGGAATCTATATTCCCTAAAAATATCAACCCATGTGCGCATTAATTCCCACATAATGTTCCCATGACGGATAAATGGTTAGAAAAAAATTAGCTATTTTTGGGATTGTCACAACCCGTCCCCCAATGCCCATGTCGTGACTACCCCAAGCCTACATCTTGAAGGCCAGCAGATTGTGAGTAGTGAAAAAGGTGTCAGCCTGAATGTGGGAGGCATTTTCATGAATAAAAGTATGTACACACACACCCAAATAAGTCCCACATAATGAACATGGAAAAAAGTATCAGAAAAACAGATCTGAGTACAAGTACGACTAATTTAAGTGGGACAAAATACAAACCCGACAAAATAACTGAAAATAGAAAAGTAAAAAAAAAGAAACTCTAATGGCCATCTGCAGAAAACCCCACATGATCATGATAGTAGTGTAGCTACTAGAAGCTAATTTAAAACTTCATGTAAACCAGATACTACTGGGCCCCGCCTGGTCCTAAGCCACCGAGTCCACCTTCATAGCGTATGTCGGTCCCATCTCCCAGAGAACCTCTAGGTTCTGGTTCAACAAAGTCTCTGTTGAAACATCGATCATCTCAATCAGACACAACATGTGTGGCTGAAGCCCGTGCAGGTTTGAGTAACAAAATATTCTCTATGGGCTCTAAGAAGTGAATGAACAAACAACAATCGTCAAAGTAGAACACGAAGAACAAGACAACACATATCTGGAATACATTTAGTGTTGTGATAGAAGAATCGTAATTCACAACATCGAACACCACATCTACTAGAGAACTCCTCCTCTATTGAGTACAATGTCCTTTCCAAGTCACACAGAAGATCATTCCACTATCCTTGGACTCCTTAGGTACACCTCTTCATCATGTACTGTGGGCCTCCAAAGTCACACATAAGTGCTTCCAACTAACCTTGGCCAACTAAGGAACTCCTCCTCGTCTCGTACTATGGAATTAAAAATTCACACAGAAGTTATTTCCACGGTTGGACTACAAATTCACATAGAAATTCTTCCCATTGAGCCATAGTCGAGTCATACATAGTAGAATGTCAGAAGTCGTCAGGTCTAAGCCAGCTGCAGGTTTCCATGTGTAGTGCTCTTAAGAGAACCACTCCTCATTCTATTCCTCTCATCTAAATTTACATGAAAGCATGCTCAAGTCATTCCAAATGATTGGTCTCATGGAGAGGGTCCCAACTCCATAAATGGATCATCAATCGGATTCTCAGTTTCCAAGATATGGTTAATGTAGTAAAAAAATGGGGTTGGTTGTGTCTAGTCCCGGTCTGACCCGGTCATACCGACCCGACCAACATAGCCTGGGGGGTCCCACATAACTCGATTTAAATTAGACCAACTCAATCGGACCCAGTTTGGGTCTGGGTTGTTCTTTTCCGGCCTGGCCAATGGGCCAAGCACAATGGGCCTAGCTGAACCCATCTCGATATGGCTGAGGATCCGTCCCACCAGGTCACACTGCGACCCGATCTATTCCGACCCAGCCTGAAGGGTGTGGGTCTAGACTACCAACACAGGTCCGGCCAGCTGGGTGTGGGTTCGGCCTGCTGGGCTACAGGACCAGCCGGCTGACTGGGGGCGTTGTCCACCATCCCGAAGCCTGCATCGGACGGTGTGTATCGGTGGTGCGCCGCCAGGACAGGACGCGATTGGCTCCCCCATACAGCCCTCGCTAGACCTGTGCATCTGTGGGGCCCCTCAAACAGTAGTTGATCTATCACGACTCACTAAAGTGCCCGAATGGGCCGGACATAGGTGGGCCATCCAGGCGGTGCCTACCGGACACCGCGTCACCCTGCGGCTACAGCAGCGTGCCGATGGGCACGCCGCAGTCCACCGTTGGCACCAGTGTGCTAGTGGTACCTTTTTCAGGTCCCTGGAATATCTTTGGTGGTCCATATTCTGATCTTTCTATGCCTATGTCCTCCCGTGTTGTCTTCATCACTTCCTTGGCCCTAGATTCCACTTGCCTCCACATTGAGGACATGGCCACAATGAATGCACATGGTAGAGGTTCTCAGGCCTTGTTCGTGTTGGCCCAATACCTTTGTGTTATGAGTTTATAATCATGGGATATCTAAGGATTAATACAATAAATAAATTATAATTTCAATCCTAGTTAATGAAAATTCCAAAAATGTTACCATCCCTCATAAACACACAATTCATGGATGAACCTATTTGCAGATTGATCTGTTTTCATCATTTCTAGAATAAGAACTGGGAAGAACTTCAAAAAATTAAACCCCTGGTAGGATTCAATGGATTTTCTGATGAAGAAGTTTACAATTCTCATCGTCATTGATATGCTATCATTGGTGTTCGTCGCCTCTTGTCAACCTATAGATCTGATCCTTAAACGTTCATCACATCGTTCTTCATTCTTTTTTGGAGTGGGATTCTCCGGGCGGTTAGTCAGGGACTCCCCACAATTGTTAATCCCCAAACTAAATTTTTTTTGAAAATTGTATGAAATATGTGTAGCGACTTTGTACTCATTAATGAAGCTCATTAAGGAACCACATTTAATGAGCTGTTGACAAACCATTTAGATAATAGTGTCACAGTTATAAACAAGGCATTAATGACCCTTCATTAATGATCCTGGTCACTGTATCATTGTATCACCATCTGCCACTCAATGGTGTGAACAATAAATAAATTAACTTTTTAATTTTATTTTATTATTTTTTGAAAATTTAGAAAAATAACATTTTTGCTTGGCCTTTTCCGGCCAAAGTTAAGTCATTTCTAGGAAAATCCAGGCATTCCAAGATCAACAGTGCCCTAAGATTTTTGATTTGATCACCGATTCAAAATTTTGAAAAACCTGCTCGCACATTTACTGAACGTACCTTAAAAAACTATCAAAATAATGTTTCATCCTCACCAGGCCCCGAAATCATGTGTTTTTAAAGCGTTTGTTCTTAGAATAATTCTATATAATTTAAAATAATCACATAGAATTTCTAGGATATTACAGGGTTAAAACCCAAGATTCATCTATACCAGAACCAAATCTAGTTATTTGTATATAATAAATAATGTTTTTTCATAGATTATCATAGTCACTTAATTTTAAAAATTATAAAAATCTTGTAAAATAAATTAAAAATATTAAATCTGAAATTAATTTTTGAAAAAATATCTAAAACATATAATTTAATATTAAAAAAACCATCTAAATCATCCTATGTAAAAGGAGTAATAATAACAATATTATCTAACCCAACTCACCTATTATGATTTCAAATTGATCAATAATAGGTGTGTTATTTGTGATATGGGAAAGTTTATTATTTTTTTAAAATAATTTCAAGAATTATAAAAACTTTTCAAAATGTATATCCGAGAAAATATTGTCTCATATAAATAGTCTTAGTGTGAGACAATTAGATAAAATTTTTACAAATAATGCAAATAATTGTGGTTTGAAATATGATGGGAAAAATACTATATTTTCCCAAAATGAAAGAGTTTTATGATTTATCCATATAAATTGGATGCTACAACACTCAATAGATATTTATTCCTATTAAATTTTAAAAATATAAATATTAATTTTTCTTATTACTTAAAGAGAATAAGGATATTCCTAGAAGATGACCAGTTCCACTAGTATAATTCTTATCTAGTTGGAATCCCAAAAAATTATCATAAAAACATTAATGTGGAAAATATGTTTTTATAGGATAAAATAATCCTTTGGTTTTAGTTCCTTTTAAATATATAAACTTCTTTTGAAGAAATTTAAATTTGATTCCTTTGTATTTGATAGAAATGATCACAATCCCATATTGTGAAAAAATATTTTATGATTGGTGGTAGAAAGGTAAATAGGACTTCCAATCATACTTTTATAAAGTTAGTTTTCAATAAATTTACTCACTACATCCAATGTTATCTTATAAGTTTTACCCATGAGAAATATAATTTTCTTGCCATGATTCATTCCAAAATGAGTAAAAATTTCATATATATAGTTAATTTTTTAAAAAAATTCTTCATAATAATATTGGAAAATTTTAAAAACAAAGAATAATTTTTATTCACTAAAAACCCCCCCATTTAGAAAACATTATTCATTAAATAATAAAAATCATATCAAAGTGTTTATTTTTTGTTGTGAAAATTATTTCTTCTAAAAAATTGGATTAATAAATCTATTGAAAATATTTTTATAAATAAGTTGGATTAATATTTTCACATTATAAATTTATTCAAAATAGGAAATTTAGTTAACCAATCATACATAGATTGATGGGTTCATTTCAATAAATATAGATCCTTGGTTACCTTGAAAATGGAATTTGAAAAGTTATGATTATAAAAATTAGGTTTTTGGTCCATATATACATGTTTTGAAATTAAAAAATTTATCAAATCACTTATCAAATCTATTGGAATATAAATTGAAATTAAAAAAGAGTTTCTAATTCCAATATAATTCTTATGGATCAAATTCAAGGAATATGTCGAAATTTGTCACCATAATTAATGTTATATTGTTGATAATATCCTTTAGAAACAAATCAAGCCTTTCAATGGAAGGAATTTCTTTATTTTTTTTGGTTTTATTTGAAGAAACCTCTTGGTTCCAATAATTTGTAGATTATTAGAATATTCTATGAGAGTACAGGAATTATTCTTCTAAAATGTTATTAACTCATATTTTAAGGAATGTTTACAATTTTCTTCATTAATATTATTATCAAGTTAATTAGTTTCAGCATGTGTTAGAAAATCATGATTTTTAACATCCATTGATAATGAACATCTCGTATGAGTACCATATTTCAATCTTATGCTAACATTTACTATATAAGAGTCTTTAGATCTACTCTATGACTTTTGAAAATGAAATTATGGGCTTTCTATTGAATCCTCAGTTATTTTTTTATCATTGATGATTTTGAAAGGTCAATCTAGGATGGTCAAAATCATCACAAATGTGTAACATATAAGGAAATATTCTCATTTAATTTGATTTTAATTGAATCTTGTAGGGTCTTGGACCTTTTATTGATGATGTAAAAGGATTTACATCAGTCTAGTTCACAATAAAACTTACATTTTCATATTTATGGACAAAAATTATGAAATTATCCTTGGTATTAATGAAAAAAATACAACTGAAGAGTCTAGAGAAAAAAACATTTTGACTTTTTCCTTTGAATGTTCCCTATATTTTCTTTTACGATGGGTCTTACAAGGAAACGGATAAGAAAAAATCTTATGATGTTGACAAATTCGTCACAAAATGTATTAATTAATAGAAAAATTAAGAAAATGGAGTCTAAGACACAACTTGGATGGTCATATTTCAATTCTTCTACTACCCTATTTTTTTAGGTATTCTAGGGGTTTAAATAGAGTAATTATAATGTTCATAAGCATCAAATTAATCATTTTATTTATTATATAATTATCTTCCATTATCCATATTATGGGAAAGTGTTTTTAACCAAATCCTTTTTGATTTTACTTTAAAATTTTATAAAGAAAATACAATACACATACTTACGAGCTAGGAATAAATCCCATCAAAATCTAGTGAATTCAACGATAATTAGAAAGCTGTAATTTTTAACTTTAATTATAGAAACTTTTGTTATTATAAAATTATCAAGGTGGATTAATTCAAGACCGTTATAATAGATAAAATGTTTTTTTAGATTTTTAATATGACATGTGTTTCTTTCCAACAAGATAAGTTTCAGAAACTAAGTAGTCTTTGAGAGAAAACATTAGTATATCTTGTAGTAGTGAGTTATGGTTGAGTTTGATAAGTGAATGAATCATAAAATAACCTAGGTTTAGATTTTTAATGTAATTTTAAGAAATATATCCCTTAAAATATTAATAGTTAGTAAATTATGCTTCAATCCCATAATGAAAAAACAACATTATTTGATGTAGAGTTAGATAAAGAAATTTTTCCAATAGAAGTTATTTTTAAATTTGAATCATATCCTTTGAGGACATATCCTCCATCAAAATATTTTAGAAGATTTAATTCAAAATGACACAAATACATATTTCAAGAAAAATATCTAAGCATATACAGTTTTTATTCTATTTTGATCTCGTATAATGGGTCCTCTAATATATGCTGGTAAATATTTTAGAATACACTCTTTCATGGAAAAAGTTTACATTTAGAAGTATGATAGGAACAATACAAAATTTTAGGTTTTATATATCAATAAATAATTTCATATTCATTCATAAATTATATAACAATTATTTATTCAATAATTAAATAATTTATCTTAAGAAATTCACATTAAAATTTTTCTATTATTTAAATTTTTTGTAAAATTATAACACTTTAAATAACAAAAAATATTGAAAATTTTAAAAGGTTTTGGATAACCCAAAATATTCTTCAATTATTATTCACCTTGATTATAAATAGAGAAAGTGTATTTAAAATCACTACTATAAAATAAAAACAATCAAAATTGAGTAATTATTTTAATTTAAAAGAAGTTCAACATTTAAATTTAATATTATTTTTTATCCAAAAAAACATGGTTTTGTTTCATTTTAAGATCATTGAATTTTGAAGTAATATCACAAAAAATCGTTTTAATTTTATCTCTATAATTGAGAACATATTCATAGGTCAAAGAATAGTTATAATAAGTATGAAATTAATATTTTGAATGAGATGTAGAAAGAGAAGTTCTTGAACTTACCGTAATTTTATCCTCGATATATTTCATGAGACAGATGGAACATTCATTTATACATTAATATGATGGAATTAAGTCCTTTATTTCACTCCAAACTGAAAACATTAGTTTGTTCATACCTTTATTATTCTATTTTTACGTATTATTTTCCATCGGAGAATTTAGTTTCATATGGCCATTTTATCAAACAAAAGAACTTACCTTGAATTATTGATTTGTTTTGTTTTGAGGTATCAAGTCGATATCTTCATTTTCTCAAATATGTCCATCATATTTCTAATGATGGTAATTCCATAGTCCCACCCATGTGAGTTTTTTTATTTGAATTCAATTATTCTATTATTTTCCTTTATATCCTAATCTTTATTTTCAACTTGTCTATTTATAGATATCTAATACATCATGAGAGAATATTTGAGTTTCTCGAATATAATATTTTTTTACATCTTTATGTTATTGAATAATGGTTAAATTTAGAGCCCAACAACTTGCTAACACCCAAAATACCTTGTTTACTAACATTTCTATAGAAAATGTGATTCCAAGAGATTTTATCCCTTAAAAATGTCATTAAATTTAGAAAACATAGTAGTGAATGATTAATTAAGATGTTCATAGAAACACTCAAATTCCTTTCTATAAATGCAAATTGTTGTATAATTTATTATATTTATACCTCTATGTTTAACTTTTAAAAATTTCTTGATTCCATTAGAAATGTTACATAATAGAACTCTATCAAATTCATTAACATCAAAACCAAAATATAATACATTAATATCCATAATATATCATTTATTAAAATTTGAGAAATAAATAAAATAAAAAATGTTGAATAGAAAAACTAAAATTAATAATTTAAAAAAATAAACAAAGAGTGATTCAGTTATATTATTTTAAAATTAAATTTTAAAATTATTCTAATAAGAAATATGGTTAAGTGATTAGGCATTAATATATGGATTAAACATAGAATAAATTTATAATAAAATGTCCTAAATAAAAAATTAATTAGTTAAATTAGATGATATACTTAGTATGGAATTTATATAATATTAATTTAAGGTACCCCTACAACTCTTACAATATTCCCTTTAAGATTTAATTAGATAGTGTTCATAATTTAATGGTAGCCGATATACAAAATTTATCCCTTTTGTTTTAGGTCATTGAATGATTCTACGTATAAATTGAAAATATATATTTAATGGAGAATATGGAAAACCTCAAAATAATTATTCGATTTTCATTATAATAAAATTCTTGAATTCCATGGTCTCTTACATTAATGGTTGTATATAAAAAAAATATTTATGAAATAAAAAGTGATGAAGAGGTTCTTTATAGAATAGTCTCTAATCTCTCAATGTATATGTGTAACAACTATGAGACATTGAATTAATAACTACAGTGGGAAATATATAAATTTTTTCACATTCTCCTTTAAGTAAAGAATTTATATTTAGAAACAAATTGGTTTTAAATATTGAAAATATTTGAAGATCAAAGAGAAGTTGGGAAATTTTTTGATTAGATGGGAATGCTATTGATGATTGATATATAATTAGAAGGCCTCATAAGATATAAGGTTATAGGATCCAAAATTTTTGTAAATATTTTTGAATCCATCATGGCCTTTAAATTCAATTATACCCAATTTTATTAAATCTTGACCATAATAAATGTATGGCTCGAACTATATACTTGCAGCGTGGCCTAAATTTCTATACTAGGGTAGAGGTATTTTAATTGTAAAATAAAAAGTTGTAGTGTTTCATTAGAATGATCATACTTACGTATCTACCAATTTTGAAGTAAATAGGGAGTTTTACTTTTGTTTTTCCATAAAAATTGTTCTATGGAATGGTTTTATGTGCTACACTACAATCCATATTCTAAGAATAAAATAAGAATTCAATAAGGACTCTTCAAATAGTATTATTAGGATGAAATAAAGATATAAATAAATCACACAATATAAAATATTAAACATGTTAATATTTTTTATAATAAATAAAATAAATAACCTGTTAGAATCATAATAGTTCCCATTAGTTATAGAAAATTTGATATTATAATAATTTTGAAGTTATTTGTCACATAACATAATATGTATTTCAAATAGTCATTTACTTAATTATATATTCATGTTATAAGTGTTTTGAAGAATCATTCAGTGACTTCTTCCAATTAAATTTAATATTTTAATGGGATTAGACCTTTTTAATCATCAATTGTGTAAAGATACGGTTTTGGATTCTGTAATTGTTTTATGATAAAAACGGTTTTAGTTTTAAATTATTTCAAAATAGATGTTACATATTTATTCTAAAGTAATTATTTATAATGTGATTTCATCTGATTTTGAATAAAATTTAATAAAAAGATGTATTTTTAGAAAGGTTGGTTTTGAAATTTTAAAATAGATTTCATGGTGAGGGAGAGAAACGCTCTATGATTCCTCTTCTCATTTGATATAATTCATTATGATATGGATAAACTTTTTGGGGTTGTTTATTGTGAGGGAGTTAAATGTATGTAACATCCTATACCAAGATCCACTATAACCAGTCACCTGAGTATGATAAACTCATGACCTTAGGCATGCCTCCACATACCCTAGAGGGGTCCGACCAGCAGTGATTGTCTAAGGAAGTACATACGGAAACTATATCCAATTTAACATAGTAATAAAATAGTGGAAATGCATGTAAAAAATCCAAGACACTGATAATGATTAATCAATAATAATCATGATTCATATAACTAATCCAAATACTAGGGATATTCCCACAGGCATATAAATACACATGTAAGATCATAGTGCTTTTAGCTTCAATTAAAAAAACAAATCAAGGAACTAAAAAATCACCAAAATATGTTATGATTCCACATCCAATTCCATAATCTATTATGCATCCAAAATCCCATATCATCCATATAACATATGGTTGTTTCCATTATATTGACCTTCATCCATGAATTCCTCTTGGATACCCAACGGTAGCCCATGTCGAGTGTGAGTAAAACATAGTAGGGCACCAAAAATGGTGTCTAAAGAAATATTGTATCTATAAAAATATATCAATGAGTATAAAATAATAATATATAATAAATAAATAAAATAGATTCCATAAGTTAACAATCATCAATAAACAATATTATCCTTTGGGTTCTAAATGATACTTGAAACCATCAAACCTGATTCATCCACCTTCGATCGTCTGATCCATATAAAAAAGTGGGTAAAAAATATTTTTCAAGTTGAATCATTACAATTATACAAGTAATTTTTTGAAACATCAATGCCAACACCCATACCTTGTCATTAAAATTCAGGAAAAATAATTACTATGGTGTTGGGAACCAAGACCAACACTCAATCATCGATGTCAAACATCATAAATAACTTCATTAATATGGTGTGGTATTCTATAACCACTACCACAACCACTTCATCAACAACTATTTCCATGGAACCATACATTTAGACCCATATTATCACATTAATACATCAAGGGTGCACCTCATACATTTTTCACTATTATATGATTAATCACTTTCATTACGTATAAATCCATTACATAACTACTAGATTATGCCATATGTATTAACCACCATGATTAATAATATTTTTTACATAAAGTAAATTATCACATAACCCATTTTCACTTCCCCCCTTAATTATGTTGTCACCCATTTAACTTTTCATGTTAATACAAACACCCCTTTATATCTCATTCACATTTAAAAATCATTTGGTTTAATCCCATAAACCCATTAATTATTTATTCAACAACAAATTATTCATAATGAAGTGATGGTCTCTCCATGTGAGTGTCCTTAGGCATGTTTTAATCATCATTAATAGATTGATCGCGGTATGTGAAAGCCCCGAAAAATCATCTAAACATCCAATTTAACATTTCAAGCTAATGATTTTCATAAACATCAAATTTTAACAATTCACAACTATATAAAAAGTAATATGAATCAGAAATATAGGATAGATCTTATAGACAACCTAACTCAAGTTTATATACAATTAAACATCCTAAAAGAACCATTGATTCAATCCCAAACAATTGTGATCCACAATACAAACCCAATGCTTGGGTCACATGGTTTTCTGGTGAGGGTGCTCGATTTTCCAAAATGTGTGGATGCTATGTGTTTTTCTCTATCCAAATAAATATATTTCATATAACCCCCCCCCCTTAATTTTTCAACTACACACCCCATGCATACATTCCACATTGTTGTGGCACACAATCTGCACTAACCATGTTCCAAAAGTTCTCCTAAGATTGAAATACCAATTTTATCTTTTTTCATTTATCGAACTCTTCAAACACCCATGAGTCCCCTTGTATAAGAAAAAAATTTCCAATCATTATAAAAGGGAGATAATTAAAAAAAATTAAAAAAATAACATACCTTCTTGTAAGTATGGGATCTTACTACCTCCCCACCATATAAAAACTAAACCCTGTGAATACTCCCATGAATCACTAAAACTCCATATAAAAAAGAACAAGCCATCAAGACCATATATCTACATCCCTATCACACATATCTTCCTAAAATTGACCATTCCACCACATAACTTGGACAAATGGAAGAATTATACACAAGCCTGATACCATTTTGGAAGAGAAAATTATCGAGACCATATATCTTACTCCCTCTTTAAGGAGGAATTAGCCTCAAGAACAACATTAATGAAATCATTCATATGAGAATGGTTGGGGAGATAATACCAACTATATGGAATAATAAAAACATAATGCATAAAATCATACCATTGTGGAAGATAAAATCATTATTCCATACATATGGTCAACTCAACAATCTCAAATAGCCCCGTATATGTGGGAGACAACATTCCCTATTTATGAATTTTTTGGAGACCTAATCTCAGTAACATGTGAAGAAACCCACGGACACCAATTGTAATCCAAAGTTGCCGATTAAAAAATCATCATGTGACTTATTTATGATATAAGTCATAACTATAAAATTATGATTCAACTAAAGATGCTCATACATATCTTGTGTTAGGATTCTTACCAACTACTCTAATTCTCCAGATTCCATCCAACATATGGATGATCTTAATTTCCTACAATATAGAACCTCATATGGAGCCATAAAAGTTTTCACTTGATAAATATTCATATAGGAAAAATCCCAATGTACAAACTGATTCACCGAAGATCCCACAGAACCTTGGACACATTCCCTCAACGAGTACTCTATTACCTGGATAGTACGTTCTGATTTAATGTTTTTGTGTGGGTAAAAATCAATACTCTGAAATACTTGTGTACATATTTCTTTTTGAAAACCTTTATATAAGTGTAAAGTAAACTATGGATCATGAACATAATAGTACTATAAAGAACCGCATAAAAACATACTACATTATGAACAAAAAATCGCCCAACTTTTAAATGTTGAAAGTCACCTGAATCAATAATAATTGAGATAACATAGTCAACCAATGAACAATAGCAAAATTGAATCTATATTATATGGTTTCTTTGTGAATCCTAATAAAAAAATACATGATAAATTCTTCCCATTTCTATTTTGTAATTATCAGGATCTATAATAAACCATCATGCTACTGATGCTTGGCATTCACCTACTAATAGGTGTGGAATATTGTCATGAAATATACATTCATATTTTTCATTCACATCCATCAATATTTTATCCAAATATTATTGTTATATACTGGTCAAACCAGGGTTAACCTCCTACTTCAAACCATAAAACTTACACATAATCTCTTTCCCCTTGCATGTAGGTAAAAAACACAACCATGAATGTGAATTATCTCATCCTCTTCCAAATTCCAATTAGATGGTGGATCTATTCCTTCAAAAAAGACTCTCAAATTTTTAAATTATGAATATGAATACACTCTTCTATATACAATATTCAAAAGAAATGTCTCAGTTGATCATGTTAGAATTCTCATTCACCTCATGAACACTAAGAAGAATCTTAGTAATCAAATCCATCATATTCCACTAATAAATGGACTTCTGAACTACGAGAGTTTTTTTTCTTCTGGAACAATGTATCTTTAATAATATTTCAGTTACTTTTTATGTAAGCTTACATGAAGATGAAATAATTCGTTTACTCATCCCATATCTTCTCCCAATTATTAAAATCACACTAATAATATATTTACATTAGAAAATTATGGTCACCGTAAATAGAAAAAATTATCATCGAAAATATAATTCCACCAAAATTTCATTGAATAAACCATTGCATCCAAATCGCGATCATGAAAATGATAGTTCACTTCATTTGGCCTAAAATACTATAACCCATATTCCACAAATCAATATCTATATATCACAATTACCCCATGTCCAAACATAGATGTATCATAAAATGATGTATACTCCTAACATGAATTGGGTAAAATAATGATTGGTGTGGTTGTCAAACATTTATTTATCTCTTGATAAGTATTCCCATGTGATTTTGACCACTCAAAAAAGATACCCTTCTTGTTCAAGTTTGAGATTGGTGCATAAATTGATGAAATAAATTTTATGGACCTTCGATAATATCCTGATAATACTAATAAACTTTATTATCAAAAACATTCTTAAGATAATTCCATGATATAATTACTCAATCATTTTCTAGGTCTATTGAAACACCTTCCACTGAGAAGGTGTCACCCAAAAAATGTATCATATCATTCTATAAGTGACATGTTTATATCATGGAATATAGTATATTCTCTCTCAGTATACTTGATAATATTTCTATATCTGTGGCATGATCTGTATGAGTCTCTGGGTACACTATGCATTCATCCAAATAAATAACTAAATACTGATCTATGTACATGTGATAATTTAAGTTCAAAAAATACATAATCAAAGTAGGTGATTCCTTCAACTCGAAAGTAATCATAACAAAATCATATAAATAATAAGTTCTTCTTAATGTTTCATGTGGTATGTTTGAATGTATCACCCGTAGATGATGATATCATGACCTCAAATATATCTTGTAAAATAGAAAATAACACTTCATCTGGTCAAATAGATAATCAATATGAAGACTAGGATATGGGTTCTTAACTATTATTTGATTCAACATCCAATAATTAAAACAAAACCACAACATCCCATCATCCTTATTAGAAAATAAATCTTGAAAACCCCATGGTTGTGTACTCGAATGGACAATCCATTCATTAAAAAATTCATCTGACTATGTTCTAAGATCATATAGTTCTTTTGGTTCCATTATATAAGGAATAATAGAAACTATCATAGCTTCAGTAATCAAATCCATCATTAACTCAAACTCTCTCTCATGTGGAAACACTTGTAATTAGTTAGAAAACAGATCCCAAAACCAATAAATTATCTGGAAAAAAAATTCCATACACAGCACCCTAACCATCTATAAATAGAATAAAAAATTGGTTATAAGTCCATCTATTTGAAGATGAACTGGACCTATATGTCTTTACAAGATTTCACATTCCCCATGGAAAACATAGGTGTCTCCTTGAGGATTTGTAATAGTCACCCTTCTATGGTATCAATCAATGTTTGCGTGATAATTAACAAAAAAATCAATTCTATGTACCAGGTCAAAACCTTTCATCTCAATCAAATTAAAGGTCTAAAAGAGAGGTTACCCATAAACATCAGGGGAACAAACCTTGAATTTTCAAATAATCTGTGCTAGTACTCTATGTTTGGTGTCAATCAAAATAACTCAACATATTTACTCCACTACAGACCAAAAAAAATAAGAACTGAGAGGACATAAAATAATATGACCCCTTTGTATCAAATGAATCCCTAGAAAACATGGAATATATTAGATTGGTACCTCTAATAGTCGAAGGTCCAGCATTACCACCATTGGGCACATACTGAACTATTTTTGGTTGGCTTGTCCCTCTTCCCCATTCTCCTTCCTGAGTACCTGTTGACATACTACCCTCCTGATATAGGCTCTATTTACATAATTCACCATTCTCACCACCCCGACTTGTGTGGATTTTGGAACAAGAACTTCTATATGAAAATGGAATAGTCAAGGACTAATCAGTGCTCTGTATCAGCCTTGATCCAATTTCATTACCCATATGTCAAGTTTTCTTACAAAACCATTGAATTTGAAGCATACTTCTACAGTTTTGGCACCCCAATTGTGGTTAAAGGGACTGATCAAAAACATTAACATGTTTGTTCTATCAATTAAAAATAACTAATCTTTCTCCCTAAGAGGAAATTACTCTCCCTTGGATACTCTATCCATCAGAACCATGGTGTAGATTCATAGAATGATACTACAAATTATTGTAATATATAACATCAAATAGACTAAATGAGTATCTATCTCCACCACTAGATGCCACCTTTAGGTTCTCTTTATTTATGATATATATATCTACTACATTAGGATGTCTCCTAAAATGAATTTAATTTTTAAAGGAAATTATATCACATCTATGTCCATCAATAAAATAGATAATTGAAACAACCTCATCTCTTATAGAAATTTGATAAAAAAAACTCCATGAATATGAATTTTATAGAATAACCCATCTCCATCATAATTCCCTGAGTAAAATCCATAAAATATTCTTCATTCTAATACCATATCCTCTCTGTGTAAATGTTCTATAAGAAAATATCATATAATTAGTTTTATTCCATTCTCTTGAGCCTCTCATATCAAGATTGGATATCCCACTAGCACTTATCTGGTCCTCATAACATGTAAGCTTCCAAATTAAATATTTTCTCTCTCAGTGTATGTATATGTTCTAGAACCAACTGAATTGACCCAATCCAGAAATCTTCTACCTTATGTCCACCCTCTCGAGAAAATGACATAGAGTTATGTAGTTGAAACTCTATAGTAAGGTAAATAATACTCATCACATCCTGCTATAGGAATGTCCCCATACACTTCATGAAATGGAAAAATTAACATAGAACTTCTCTCACCCATTATATGTAACCAATATAGGTTATTTTTCCCCTACTAGAGGTTAATTCTCGCTGATGCCATATTGTTTCCCAATAGGTAAATATCTTAATTGTATTAATCTCTCTACAAAATATAATATGCATATCTAAATACGTAACATATATTTTCCCCAAGGTACCCAAAAGAAGGTTCATAGCATGCCATAACCAAACCACTCCACATACAATATCTGAGTGACTATAACTATAACTAATCACAACCCTCAACCATCCCTATCATTATCCATGCCTAAAAAATGTAAACCAAACATCTAATTATACCTTGAACAAATACACCATTATAACCATTTACATTTTAACAGCTCATAGTTTAAACTAATTAAATTCATAATCATGCACTATTTTCTATGAAGCCATAAAGGAATATGAAATAATTTTGCATTTACTATAGCCCCAAAAAATATACTTTTCTGTATGGGCCTTATATGACACATGTCACATATGACCCTGATTTCCTAAAATTAAGTATGAATATAAAAACATTCTTCTATCCCAGATAATGAATAAATCCTTATAAAACAATAACATTACAAAATAACGGCATCAACTGTGATAAAAGTAACAAAAAATGAAACCTATAATTTCATGAACAATAAGATAAATTTATGTAAGTGTGTTTTCCCTCACATATAGTTTAGATACTCTCATTAATGATCTCATTACTGAAGTCTAAAAAATACAAACCTCAAGTCTACATTCCCAAAAAAAATAAAAAAGAAAATGTTATGATACCACTTTGTAATGCCCGGACTGGGATCCACTAAAGTTGGTTCCTCAAACCTAATCACCATATTACCTCAAGATCACCTCCCCATAATCCATAGTCTTCCAATAATTAGTGAGTGTCTAATAAACCTAATGGGAAGACAATACTCTCTTTAATAGAGTAATAAAATGGAAAATTCTAGTGTAACATTATCTAATTAATTTATAATAAAAAAACAATAACCATGCATCATATAACAGATCTCAAAACTAGGTTCATGCCCAAAACCATAAAAATAAACATGAAATTTTATAGTGATTTCATGTTCTATTAGAAAACCAAAATGGGTCTCGATGTCACGTACAATTTGGTCATCCATTCTCTGTCCCAAATCGCATATCATGCACCTATCATATATAATTTTACCTTACCCAGACTATAAACCATGATGTCCACTCAGGTACCCAACAATCACCCAAGGATAGTGTTATTACAAATAAGTAAGCCACCACCAATGGTTTATACAACAATATCCAATCTATAACAGTGTATTTATAAGTAGATGAATTAATACATAATTTTTATATAAAAAATATTTCATAATATAACAATTATCAATTAACAAAATTTTCCCTCATGTTCTCAATGATACATGATCCCATCCAACCTACTTCGGCACCTACCAATCATTTTATCCATATATCAATGGATGTTAGACAACTATTAAAGGATAATCGGTCCATGTATCCAATCCTTGGCGTGGAATGGTGATACGAATAGCCATACATTCATGTGGAATGTCATGACTAAAATCATTACCCTAGTGTGGAACACCAATACAAACACCCATTCCTCGATGTGGACTTTCAAAAAAATATCCCTACCATGGTGTGGAACACCCTAAAAAAACCCCATATCAACTTTATCTAATATCATTCCCAAGGTTTGAAACATTTTTCCACTTTTATCATATTAACACATCAAGGGTGTACCTCATTAAAGTTTCATAATTTACATAATTAATCCCTTTCATTAAATTAAGTTTTATTCTATAACCAGGTCACTGTACCATTTATTTATAACACAAAACATTAAAATACTTTCAAATCAATCTTACAATAAGTACATTCCCCCAATATCCATTTATAAATTTTCCCCTATAGTATTTCATGAACCATTTAACATTACATGTTAATCTAAACACCTATTTATATAAAATTCACCAATTAAACATATATACATTTGGTCTAATTTTATAAACCTTTTGATTCTACTTCCAAAAACCAAATTTATTAAGTTTAATGAAGGTTAAACCCATATGGGTGTCCAAAGGCCCCGTCTACTCATCATTAATGGATCCAATGAGGTTCTTTAATGTTATAACACATCATTTAAAAAAATTAAAATTTCCTTCCATGGAATTTTATGGAAACATATTTACACTAACCACAAACATATACACCACAATAAGAATCCTGATTATGGGATATTACTTATATAACACATACCTCACATTCGTATAAAAGTAATCATCCAAAAAATACACTTGATTCGAAACCAAACAACACTTAAAGTCCAATATAAGAATATTTTAGAAAAATAATTGTTTAGGTTTTTGAAAGGAGATAAAATATCCCACCATTATTCTTCTATAAATTGAATATTGAAGAGTGATAAATTCACCCAGACCATTGATTTGAAACCAAAAACACTTCAAATAACCCATTATTGAGGGATATTCACCCTTATAAGAGGAGGGAACCCATGGTTTATCACACTAGATTATATAGGTGGAATTGAGAAAAAAATAAAGTTATATTTTTTAAATACCTTGGGGGGAGGTAATTTTCCCCTTCAATAACAAGGTTCGTGATTTTTTGGGAATGCTTTCCAAATCATGCACCAAATGTGTGACATCCTCTATCCAAGGGGTTTCTTAGGTCGCATAGTCTTCTATAGAGCTTTCATAGTTTTATAAACCCTAGGGAGTTCATAAATTTATATCTTTCCAAAGAAATATGATTTCCCAGACCCCCTTGCACGGTTTTTCAAACATTCAACACCCTATACATGTCATATGGTTTGATTTAATGGTTACCAATAATGGTATTCAAATAGGGATCCTTATAAAGAAATTCATCATTCCCCCTTTTCGTGTCTCAAACTCCACAACACCCCACCCCATTTCCCATCATATTCATCGTAAAAATTTCATTATGCATTTTAAAATGGATTTTACTCAAATTTTAGATAAGAAAATACCTCCTCAGAATGTTCGGATCTAATAGTTACGTTAAGATTTATTTTATGTTTTATTATTACTGTTAGGGATTTTTAATTTCTAATCTTCAATTAAGGTTTTCCTAGGATCACTGGGTACTGAGAGGGTAGTCTATATTTTAGAGAAACTGTAAAATATCACTCTAATAGTGTCCCTTATGGTATAAGATTGGAATATATGGATAGTGCATCCAATGATTCTAGGTATTGTCTATCAAGTGGAATATTGGATTTTAGATGCGAAAAAAGCTGATAGTTGTTTATCAGTTCTTAATGTCTATAGTAATCCCATATTATGACCTAATATGATGAAAATGATACTAGATGACTCTATTGAGTGAATTCATTTGTCTTTAATGGTTACAATATCATCAAAGGCATTATGCTTCTTATTTTTCATCTTAACTAATTGTTGATTTTGTGCCATAGTGTTTCGATTAAATATTTATTCTTTTTTATTTTTTAGTAATGCATTTCTATAGGGATTTATGAAGATTTATTTATTAATTCACAATAAAAATGGATTTAAAATGGAAATTTTAAAAAATAGAATTTTTTAGGGAATTTCAATTGAATACTTTTTATTAAATGTAAATAAATAATGGAAATTTTATAAAATGGTTATGTTAGTGATATTGTATTTTATGTTCTCTTATTTGAATAACTTATTTTGAAAATTTCTTTCAAAATACCAAAAAAAATAAAACTTGTTTTTAAAAGAATAACATTTATTATTTTTTGGTATCTTACTTGAATTTGATTCACTCATTCCTCATATACACCATTTGGTGAATTAATCTTTTATATTTTCTTTCATGTTACCTAGTTTTTTTATAATTATATATTTTGGATTAATCAATTGGGAAATTATGAGTTTGTGATGTTTTTTTCATGACATTTAGGTTTTTTATTCAGAGATTTTTCTTTTCCTATTGTGTACTCTTTTTAGATTATGTACTTGTACTACTATATTTTATTATTTCATCTTGTGGTGAGTAATCCCAACTTATTTGAATTTTTTATTTTATTTTATAGAGGAAACTTTTGTGTGATTATTTGGTTTCCAATGGTGAAATTATTCCCAATGATTATTATATGATACCATTGAAATAGTTTCTAGATTAATTAAATTTGTGAAACACCTTGGTTATTTAATAGAATGGGATAGTTTTATTGTTAATTGACATCCCAAGATGGTTATTGACAGGATACTTGATATAAATTAGATATAAACCTCCAATGGTAGAAAGAGATGAAAATTAATCAGTTGATTTTTGAAATATTCTAGAGTGATTTCCAAGACAAAACCATTTTTTCATTAATATATTACTTCCACATAATTTTTTGTTGAAACATGTAAGAGATAATTCACATAATGTACCAAAAAAATTATCTTTGATAAGATTAAATAGTTCTTATGGTGCTAAGAAAAATCAATGCTTCATCACATAGAAAATTATTTCATTGATGAAAAATATCATTAATTGATCTTTTATTTCATGTAATATATAGTTAAAATTTTATCTGACAAAAAATGTTTAACAAGTGACACAAACTGAAGAAAAATTATATATGAATTATCCACAGTGATGGTGACAAGTTCTCTTTGGGATATCCTAATATTTCAAACTCATAATATTATAGAGAAAATAGAATATAATATTTAAAAAATAGTTTGATAATTTAAACTAGTGGAAAACTTAACCAATCCATACTATGGGTTAAAATTTCTTGATCTTCGCCTAATTCACTGACAATGTTTCATTTCACAACAGTAAAACAAATTATTATATCATAGGAAATAACACTAGGGAGCCTCAAAATTATGTGTTCATCCTAAATAAACCGTTTTAAATAAAATATTTAACATGTATCATTTATTATAATTTCATATAAGCAACTACTAAATACATATCCATTAAAATCCTAGAGTCACCATAATGTAACTCTATCATGAACATGATATCATATCTAATGGTAAGCATCAAAAAAACCATTGAAAAAACATCCAGAAAATCCATAATGAATTTAGGAATCTCTACTATATGTACCTGAACTGTGATAGAAAATAAATATACCATCTATAAAGATAAAATCATTGAACACAAACAACCCTTATGATAATACAACTTTTTAATGAATAATTAATATTGGTCTTCCTCTAAAAAAATAATTATCCAATAAAATCAATAGATGATTCTACGTATAGAATATAAATAGTCATAAGCAATGATGATATCATAAGATTATGTCAAAATTATGAAGATATCCTCTTTTGAATGATATTTCCCAGTTGTCATCTACCAATCCTTATTCAAATCAAGAAAACACATTTGACCACGAACTAACATAGTCATAACCACTAGAAATAGAATCTTATCCTCAATGAGTCTTATGGAATAGACCATAGATTGTACTATTAGAGATTGTGAATCATTATAAATAAAGAAATAAAAAACATATAGTATAATAAAAATAGATAATACCTTGGAAAACTGATTTATTATCTATATTTCACATCTCTATAGAATGAAATTGTTCATTCCCATCGCTTCTACCCTATGGACCCTACTGAAGACCACTTCAATCAGCGTATTTTGCATGATGTTCCTGAGGAAATGAAAATTCAGGGGGTTATCCTCTGCTATCTCGATCACCCATCTGTGTAAAAAAATAATTATTTCTCTATTGTTGATAAAACCTATAAAGAATCTTCTGCTATGGAAGGAATGTGAACTAACCTCAAGAACCTCTCCAGTCAAAGAGGATGTTTGGGAATTAGAATAATTAATTTCCATAACCTCTTTAATAAAATCAAATATAAAATTTATCTCACCAAAATTATTTGAAATAAGGAAAATATAATTTAGATATAAAAACATAAAAGGTTGAATCCATCCCAATTAGAACATTGGAGAACCAACATCGGGGACCCTCCATCTACCAACAGGTTTCTTAGGATGTCTTAGTTCACCCCTCTCAAGGTGATCTCAGTATTGGATGAAATATCATGATCACCACAGACTTATTATAAACCTAAAAAATATATTATAAATATAAAATGGGTGAATGTATATATAATAATATAACCCAGTGAATCCATTAATCATTGTTTAATGGGAACCACGCATAAAAAATATTTTGGGGAAAATAATACAAATTCTATAAACATGTTCTTGAAGTTTTTCATTAAATGGATCCCTTGTTGGTAGGGGAAAAACTCCCACCTCCTAAATATAATAATAATAGATGAATTAAGCTGTAACACCCAAATATTCCATGGTATTTTTTTAAAAATAAATTTAATATCTTCTGTTGTATGCTACACGAAGATAATCATGCGTTAAAGAAAACATCGTCTTAGATTACGCTACATGTAACACTGAGTTCAAGCGCACCATTACCTGGAAAATTAGCCATTTAAAAGTAGTTATGAATATTAATAATCAATTTTTTTTTATATATACGCCATATCATTTTAACCCTCATCTTATTTTTTTCTTATACATAATATAAGGAAAAATTATATTTTTCATATAAAATAACTATTTTTCAAAAAATGCAGTTTTTTCACCTTTTAATAGAGAACCCTTTTTGAATAAAATATTTTACACTTTTATATATAATTTTTTATGAAGATAAATTATTATTTAGAATAGGTATATGAAATTATAGTTTTCAAAAATTTTGGGAGATTTTGTGATAACTTTCATGTTTTAATGAATAGGGAAAATACTGCATTTTAATTCAAAGCTGTGTTTTCATCTAAATTATTTATATATATAAATTATCTTTTTAATTTGTTATAAAGTGTAAATGAATTATTTTTTATCATTTAATCCAATTATGGTGATTATAAGTAATTTCACATTGAAATTGGGACATAAACATATTTTAATCTTTTCATAGTTTTTACTTAATAAAAACCCACATTCTTGTTTTGACAACTGGAATTAATTTTTAATTAATTTATATCAATTCAGAAATTTGAATTCGGAAAAAAAGGATTCTATATTTGGAATCTGAAATCCAAATATTTTAAATATGTTCCTTCTGTTATTTAACATTAGGAACAATAACTTCATTAATTATTTGTATTTACCAAGGAAAAAGGGTAAATCAAGTAAATAAGGAAATAAAATAATAATATAACAACATAAAACTACCCTAAAATGTGTAATAATACTATTTTATGTTTTAATTACAAACATGATCATCCTTAGGTGTATTTTAGTACCCCATGGAGTAACATGGAAGTGAAAATGACATGTTATAATAAATAATTTAATGTTAAGTGAAATATAACATAAACATGTATCTTATTACTATAACAATTTTAATTTGAGTTAAATAAGTGATATCTTCAAATTTAAATATTAATAAGAAATATAAAAATATTTCCTACATAATTTAATTTAATTTTTTATTTTTATACATTAAATAATTAAATTTATTTATGACACAATAATGATACAGTGTTTTCCTTATTAATAGAAGAATCAAATAAATGATTATATAATTATGAAGGAAATTAATTTGATAGTTTTTATGTTATACACATGTTTTATGGATGACTATGACAATTTATATTTTATTTAATGAATTTGGATTGAAGGAATCAGGTATTATGACTTTACTGAAAATCAATTAATAAATAGTGTCAAAATTGACAAAAAATGTTTTAAAAAAGTTAATTTATTAAATAATATAAAAATTATAAAAATATAATATTCAAAAAAATTAACTTATATAATGTTAATAATATAATTAGAGATCCAATTTAGGTTCTTTTAGAAATTTATAATAACTATGTTAACCATATTGTATAAAAATACAAGAAGACATGGTAAGAGTTAAACTGTTCAACTAAGGGTTAATCCCAAATGATAAAGATAATTTCATGACCCAAAAATGCCAAAAAAAATAATTTTATGAGATTATTTAGACCCATATTCATCTTATTATATAAATAAATCACTTTATATCTATTATAAACCGAAAATAAATTTATAATATATTAATATTTCAAGTTTTTCCTAAAGTGACCCTCACCTCTCTTAAAAAAAGAACTTCTCCTTCTCTTTTATTCACAACCCAAAATACTTTTTTTAGGGACAAAACCTGCCCATATATCTTTCCATATTCCCTGAATTCATCTTATATGACACCCTTTTGTATGGAAACCAACTTATGGGGTCCTTTTGTAAAAATCATAGGTAGACACCCGAAGAAGAGGTAATCGTTTTGTCCTTTCATTCGAACTTCTTCTCTTATTATAATTCCTATTCTGAATTTGTTACCATACTAAAATAATAACTATATAATATAATATATTCTAAGAAGTTTTTATGATTATGTTACACCCATATTACTCCTTTTACCCATAATATAAAAAACAATATCACCATGCGTACATACAGATGGCATATCGTCTCCACACCATGGTGTAAACTTTTTTTCATATATACTTTATTTTTATGGGTATAATGATGAATATAAATGACTTAAAAAATAAATGTTAGATGATATTGTTTAGGTAAAATTAATATTTCATCAAATTTCATACCATTTAACCATTAACAAAATTATACCATTGCTCGTGCGTACGTACAGATTACCGTCTCCAAGATGCGATGTGACTTATCTTCCACGTCCACAATCCATGAATGATAAATATATATATATTATGCCTAGTTATGAAATATATGACATATTAAAGCTACTTTAATAATATATATATATATATATATGTACATATATTCCATTCACTTACTTCCATTCAATACGATAAGAAAACAGAAATGACGTTCATGCCTACGTACGACCTACCATCTCCATGAACGATATCTTCAATTTCATATATATATATCAATTATATATATTAATATTAATAATATATTATATATATAAATCATATTATACATTATAAAATTATGTAAATCAGTATATATGTAATATGATCAAGAATAACAAGTCGAAACACGTACAACAAACAAAGTGACTATTACCTGAATTATTACATTAACATTGAATTGTTAATAAATTGGTAATATAAAGGAATAAAATAATCATATATGATATCATAAATATTATTATTATTAAAATATAAGTTAATAATATGTTTCAAAACAATATAAAGGATTTTTGAACATGTACGAAGAGTATCAGGCCCAATTTAAGGGTTTATTTCGCAATCTCATTATTATCTGAGATTGTTTATGTGTAAGTATTGACTGGTACATATTTATCATTATTATACTTGTTTTATTATAATGACTTCAAAATGAATATTTTAAGGTTTAATGTAAGAGTCTATTTAACTAGAACATCATTTTATACATTTTAATTATTTATTTTTTCAAATCATTTTAATTAATATACATGTTTTCAAAATGATTTTATATATTTATTTTTATGGACATGATTTTTTTAAAATGTTAATTACATTAAAAAGTATTAAAGTTATATGGGACACATTGATTCAAAAACATCCTTTAAATGAAATGTTTTATAAATTGTGTGACTTTTAAATGGTTTTTAGAAAAAAAGGGATATTTCTATTTGAGTTTTATTGATTATTTTCATCTATGTCAATATCCATTATTGGATTTTACTCTTGATTGTGGTTGATTTATTACAATACAATATTCCTTATTTTTTTGAATGAGTTATGATATGTTTGAATTTGGATGTGTTGTTATTATACCATTCATGGTTTATGGTTTAAGTATTAACATTTCGTATGCTAGTTTTAATCGGAATTTTAATATTATGTTTCAACACTGTGATAAGATGAATGCATTAGACATAGTAAGTGATGGGTGGTTCCCGCAATAGCCCCTCAATGCATTGGTAGGTCTCATAAGACATCCTAGATATAGACTTGGATAAGGCCTTAGAAATTTACTTTCAAATATGGATTTGGTTGTGGCCATAACCAATTATATTTAGATGTCTTGGCTGAGGCCTCGATAATATGTTTCTGAGGTCTAGCATTATAAGTTCCCTCATTATGAGATTATTTATTGATTTTACAAAAGATTATTCGAATGGTAGAATATCCATTTTAATGTTTAAATGGAATTATTTTATTAATTCATTTCATATTATGCTAAATATACTGTTTTAAAAGTCTTGTGATTTAGTTTTGTACCATTACTTAAAATATTATGCTTATATTTTATATCTTCTCCTATATTGTTTATCATTAGTGAGGATCTAAGCTCACCCATTTTTTTTGTTTCATTTTCTTAGGATTCTAATAAGTGTTTTATGATTGATATATAGGGTTACGCTAGGGGAATAATGGTTTTCTAAAATGATTAATTATACTGTGTTTTATGATATAAATTGTAATGTAAAGTTCTTGTATGTAATATATTTTCCAAGACTTCTAAACTAATCGGTACTTCAGAACATATTTCTATGTAATCATGATAGTGTATTAAAATAATGAATCCACTCCAAGCTTCTATGGTCAGGTCATTATAATTGGTATCAGAGTAAATCTAGGAACATCCTCGTTAATAAATTTAGAAAACATAGATTAGGGATCATTACCATAAGATAATATTTGATGATAAGTATAGAAGAACCCCATAGAATTTTGGTAATGATCATGGATAACATAAGATTAAACCTAAGATGTTATAGATTTAATGTACCTTCCCTTGATTATGTGGTTTTCTTCAATGACATTTTTTTCTCACCCTATGATTTCTGGACTTATTTAATTGAGGAAACCAGAAATAATAGGATTAACATTGAGTTTGATGAAAAATTTGGTGATTTTGAGCAACAAAATTTGATAATTGTTGGAGGGAAGGATATTGTGATTATTCCAAATCAGTTATAACAATATATTATTAACAATGTGATATTTTTTGAAATTCCTAATACATTGCGTATGAGGAAGATAAAAATTTATAAATGTTCATATTTTAAGAAGCATAGAAGATATAAGATTTGGGTTCCTACATGTCTAGAGGAAGAGAAAAATAACCTTTAGGACTACCTCAAATGGATGGTAAGATGATATCTCTATGGAAAAATGGTCATAGGGTGACGGATTTTTATGGAGTTCAATGTATCATCTATGTAAATTATGTTAATTACCAAACTCAATTCCTAGACATAAGAATATACCTCTAAACCAAGGATCGACATATTCCATACCCACAATTTAATAAGAATGAATAAAGTATTTATGTATTTGGATCCATGAATTATGAGAAGTGAATTATATAAGGAGTTTTTAGTTTATGTTTTTTTGCTAAGTATTTTCAATAATATGTTTAATAGTTATAACGAACAAGAAAATTGATTTAAGCGTCAGATTATATTTGGAGAACAGATTATTATAGTAAAGATAACCCTCAATATGTTCCTTATGTTAAGATAATTATGTTTGGATAATGATATATTTTATTTGAATAACTAATTTGGATAATTCTAGTTTCATGAGAACTAATTATGGATATGTCGAAAAGAGGGTCATGCTATCGTGGAAAAAGTGTACAAATTTTGGGGAATTGAGGAATAATTCATTGTCTTTGGAACAAGGAAACATGCTTGTTTTCAATAAGGATATCTGTTAATTCATGTTGTTACCATGACTCAATAGAATACATGATAAAGGTTTTCATATCTTTTGAATGTGACAACCAAGAACTACCCTATGATATATGGGTGATAAATACTAATCCAATATGGTTCACCACTTTCTAAAGATGTAGATTTTTAGTTGTTGGAAGGATTCTGAGGTTATCCATTTATTGATAGTAAATGTTATTCTCAGGTTGAAGTTTTTTATATTAATTTATTAATTCAATATAGGTAGACTTATTAATATGTGATAACCTATGATAACTTTTTTGAAACAGATCGTATGACCTATCATTCTATTTATGGATCTCATGACCTTCCAACACTTTATAAATGACATATTAAACATCCTTTATTTGAATAAGAGAGGAAGTATAAAATATTAAAGGCATGACCAACAGTGAGATTGGACTGAAATAATGTAAGTATTTCTTTTCATAGTCTTTAAATTTATGTAAAGGATCTTGAAAACAAAAAATTCTCTCCTAGTACTTTCTTTTGTGATGAATCAAATTAAACCCTAGATCATTGCAAATTTATGGCTTTCATATTGTTACGTTTCTTCTAATAATATTCTCTATCTCTCTCCATCAGAACATGATCATTAGTTTTTTATTCCATATATAAATTTTCCAACATGGAATAATAGTATATGTTCTCCCTAGGTACATTATTACTTTCTTTTATCTATTTTAAAATTGAAGTTTTATAGACCAATTTTTCTGTTGTGCAATTTCAATAAAGGGATTTTGAATAATCAAACATTAGTAACCGATCCCAAATGTGAAAATTATGGTTACTAAATGTATTAAAGGAGGGGATAATGCAACACACCATTTTTAAATGGTATTTTTATTTTTAAATTAATTCAATAACTTTTGTTGTACG
The DNA here is from genome assembly GCA_963277665.1 of Viscum album. Taxonomy (NCBI): domain Eukaryota; kingdom Viridiplantae; phylum Streptophyta; class Magnoliopsida; order Santalales; family Viscaceae; genus Viscum; species Viscum album. Next base: position 376,857,301 of record OY728137.1, read on the forward strand.
CTACACCAAGATAAGCTTGCACTACACACATCATCGTCTTAGAATGTGTTACACGCAACACCGAGTTCAAGCGCACCATGACCTATCAAACTAGCCATTTAAAAAGTATTATGAATATTAATAATGACATTTTCAATTCTATATATACTCTCATATAATGATAAAATTCATCTTATGTGTCTATTATACATAATATAAGGATAAATTCAATTATTTAAATAAAAGAATTATTTTCCAAAAAAAATGATGCTTTTCGGACTTCTAATGGAGAACCCTTTTTAAATATAATATTTAGTACTATTATATATTAAAATTTATTAAATGAAATTATTAATTAGAAATAGGACATATGAATTTATTTTGGATAAATATTTGGTGTTATCTGATAACATTCACATTTTAATGAATAGTGAAAAATACTGAATTTTAATTCAAAACATCCTTTTAATATAAATTTTTTATATAGTTAGAATATATTATTAGTTAGTTTTAAAGTATAATTAGATTAAATGTTTTAAATTTAATAAAATATTGGTCTTTATATGTAATTTCACACTGAAATTTGGACATAAACACATGTCAATCGTTTGGTAGATTTTACTTATTAAAAAACATGCTTTCTGGTTTTGACAATCAGAATTAATTTTAAATTAATTTATACTAATTATTTGTTTTAAATTTCGAAAAATGGAATAAATATTATTTATAAAAGTTCCAAATTCTATAAATAGGTACCATTTATTTTTTTACATTATGAATTGTACTTTAGTAATTATTTTTCTTTACCATTGTTAAAGGGTAAATCGGGTAAATAAGGATACAAAATAATATTATAATAATATAAAACTACCCAAACATGTGTCTTAATCATTTTGAATGATATATTTCATAAAATAATACTCTTTATGTCGATTTTAGGACCCCATGGAGAATGTTGGGTGTGAAAATACCATGATATAATAATTAATTTAATGTAATGGGAAATATAACTTAAATATGTTTCTTATTACTAAACCAATTTCAATTCTTGTTATATAAGTTATATATTAAACTAAAAATATTAATTATAAATATAATAATATTTCCTACATTAAGGTTCTTTTTATTTTTTATACATTAAATAATTAAATTTATTTATGAAACAATAATAATGGTGTATTTTCCTTATTAATGAAAGAATCAAATAAATGACATTATAAATATTAAAATAAATATAATTTGAATTTATTTAGGACATAATATAATTTTATGTATTAATAGGAAATGTTTTATTTTATTTTATTTATTTGTTTGAAGTAATCTAGTTTTTATGACTTTAAAAAAATCAATTACTAAATAGTGTAAAAAATGACGTAAATGGGTTTTTTTAATCAAATACTATATTATTAAATGGTATAAAAATCATAAAAATATAAAATTATAAAAAAATGACTAATATTATGATTAAAATGACATTAGTTATCCACTTGAGGTTCTCTTGGAATTTTATAGTAACTATATTAACCATATTTTATAAAAATACAAGAAGACACAACTAGAGTTAAACTATTTAATTAAGGGTTATTCCCAGAAGATAAGGAGAATCTCATGACCTAAACTTGTATAAAAAAAAATTCTATGGATATTTAGACTCATACTAATATTAATCTCTAAATAAATCACTTTTTATCAATTATAAACAGAATAATAATTTATAATAAATTAATATTTCAAGATTTTTCTAACGTTTCCCTTACATCTCTTATAAATATTTCCTTCTCCTTATTTTTTATTCACACCTCAAAATAACTTTTTATCAGAAAAAACATTCCAAAATATCCTCCCAAATAACCTAGAGTAATCATGGATTCCACCCTTTTGGAATAAAACCACCTTAAGGAGTCATTTTCTTAAAAATCAAAAGGCGACACGCAAAGAAGAGGTAATTGTTTTATCCCTTCTTTGAAAGTTCTTTTCTTCGTCAACTTCCTATTCCTAAGTTTTTAACATACTAAAATAATAAATATAGCATCTAATATATGATTATATATTTTTATTATTATGCAAAAACCATATTCATCCTTCTACCAATCCCATGGAAATTAATATCACCATTCGTACGTCCGAACGACTTACCATCTCCATGTCATGGTGTAAACTATTTTTCATCAATAATTTACTTTGACTGGTATAATGATGAAAATAAATGACTTAAATAATAAATATATAATGATAATATTTCATTAAAATATATATTCAATCTAATTATATACTATTTAACCATTAATGAAATGATATTTTTGCTCGTGCGTACGTACAGATTGTCGTCTCCACGACACGATGAGACTCATCTTCCACATCCAAAATCCATAAATGATTATAAAAAATATATATTAGTCATAATTATGAAATATATGACATAATAAGTCTACTATAATATATATATATATGTGTGTGTGTGTGTACATATATTTCAATCACATACATTTATTCAATACGATAAGAAGATAGAAACAGCGTTCATGCATACGTACGGCCTATCCACTCCATGAATGGTGTATTCTATTTCTTATATATATATTTTATATATATTAAAATTATAAATAAATATTATATATAAATCATATTATACATTCTTGAATTAGGTTAAACATGATCTATATAATATTATCAAGATTAACCAATCAAAACACACAAACAAAAAAAGTGATTATTACCCAAAATGTTGCATTAACTTGGAATTGCTAATAAACTGGTAATATAAAGTCATGAAAGAATCATATATGATATCCTAAATATTATTATGATTTTTATATAATTTAATAATAATTATAAAAATAGTATACAGGGTTTTTGGACACGTACGAAATGTATCAGACCTATTGTAAGGGTTTATTCCTCAATCTCACTATTTACTAAGATTAGTTATGTGTAAGTATTTACTGGGACATGTTTATCATAAATTTCCATCTTTCAAAATAATGTCTCCATAATTAATCTTTTCTAGTTTTTTGTAAGGGAAACATTAACTAGAACATCATTTTAAATGTTTTACTGATATATTTTTCAAAATCTTTTTAACTAATCTCCTTGTTTTCAAAATGATTTTAAAGATTTATTTATATGGATATGACTTTTTAAATTTATAATTATTTTCAAAAGTTTCAAATCTTTATGGGACAATATGATACAAAAATCACATTTAAATGACCTATTTTATATATTGTGTTACTATTAAATTTTTTCAAGAAAAAAAGGGATATTTCTCGCAAAGATTTCTATTCTTTATTTTCATATATATCTATATCCTTTATTGGATTTTATTATTGATTGTGGTTGATTTATTATAATAAAATCTTCTATATTTTATTGAATGAGTTATGATATGTTTGACTATGTATGTTTTTTTACACCATTCATGGTTTATGGTTAATGTATTAACATTTTTTATTCTATTTTAATATGAATGTTTAACTTATGTTTCACCATTTCTATAAGAGAAATTCATTGGACATAGTAAGTGATGTGGGGGACTCTATATCCTCTCGATGAATCGGTAGGTCTCATTAGGAAAGCCAAATATGGTCATGGATGAGGCCTTTCCCTTTTATTTTCAGATAAGGTTTTGGCCAAGGCCATAACCACTTATTTGTAGATGCCTTGGCTGAGGCCACGAAAATATGTTTCAAATGTATGGAATTATGCATTCCCTATTTATGAGATTAGTTATTGATTTTACAAGTGATTATTCAACTAGTATAATATCCATGTGATTATTTAAATGGAATTATTTGACTTATTCTTGCCATATTATGCGGAAGATAACATTTTAAAAGGATTGTGTTTTAGTTTTGAACCTTAACATAAAAGTCTATGATTATCTGTTATATCTTCCACTATATTTTTTATCCTTACTAAGCATCTGATCTCATACCTTCATTATGTATCATTTTTTTCAAGATGCCTAGAAAAGTTTTATGATTTTTATGTAGGGTTCAGATAAGGGAATAATTGAATTCTCAAAGGACTAACTATACTGTGTTTTATGTTATAAATTGTAATGTAAAGTTCATTTATTTAATATATTTTACAAGAATGCTAAACTGATCAGTTTTTTGGGACTCGATTCCTTTTTATCATTCCAATGTATTGAAATACTGTTCCATATTTGGGATTCTTTGTTTGGGGAGTTACATGAGCTCTATGTGAACCCTCAATTGGAAATTATCTATAAATAAAAATTTGTTCCTTCTAAACTCCATGATTCAAAATATTAATTTGGAATTCCACATATCATATTTAACTGACATCCAAGGATACCAAATACTCCTTCCTAGTCTGAATTGGAATAATTTTTATATCCAACTCTTCAAACCAGTACCTTATCACAATATAAAAGACACTATCCATGTACTTCTATAGTTTATAATGATGGAACTGAAATAGAATCCCCATCTAGGACTTATCATCCCCATCTTGGAAACCCCTACATCAGTAAACTAGATCATCCTAATGAACTTAAAAACATGAATATGGTGACTGATATCCATCTCTAAAATAATTAATGAAATATATATACTATATTACAATGAATTAAAATATTTTTTATTTAATTTTATTCAATTTAATATTTATATAAACATCCCAATTCAAACATAACTATAATCATTCAAAAAATGTGTACAACTCATAGATTATTAAACTGAAATCAAGATTATCAAACATAAAGTGTTCGGAAATATTATGATCTACAAAATAAATCATAGGAGAACCTACTCTACTTTTACATAGTTATTATCCCTTACTACATAACACCGAATTTTCAACTAAATTTTTTTCCTTCAAATCACATGATTCTCTCAAAATTGTTTGACTCAAGTTTCTATCATACCTCTCAGTTAATGATCTAGAAAAGCATAATCAAACCCCATGCTAGTTTTAAAAAAAATCATTGGATTGTCATGGTTCTGTGGGTAGACCTTGAGACCCACCTCTATTAATTGCATCGTTGTCACTATTATTGAGTGTATAAAAATAGTAATGGGGGATTTGACAACCAAATCATAATAACATCTAAAAATACCAACCAGTGAAATATATAATAATAATAATAAGAAACTGATATCCCATTAAACATTATTTCTATAGGGAAACCGGGTCTCAAAATTTAAATACTAAAATGAATTCCTTTGAGATAAAGTCCAACAACATATAAAAACAATGAAATATTAAGGTCTAGATAGATCTCTAAATCCACCTTGAGGACATGAAAAGATATTTATATATAAAAGGGTGAAAATACATGTATACTTGTGGCGATCTTCCACAAGGCCTCTAATGTAAATTTTTATGAATAATTAAAATTATTTATTTTATAAATAGTATAACCCACAAGAACGTACTAGGATCACTATCACCCAACCTTTGACAGTGATGATGGTCATGAACCCCAATTCTTTTGATGTGGTGACATTTGATTCTACGATAGTCTCAGACCCCATATTTATTGATGGACATGGGTGTGATGCAATGAAGGATCCAAATCCCCGATATGTGAATAAAATAGGTTTTGGAGATTTTTCTTCTTTTATTCACCACGGGAAATTATTCTCTGATGTGTGAAAAGAGGTGGAGGTGTTGATGAAATCTTTTACTGATTATGGTGCTGAGGGCTCATGGTGAGTATCATGGAAGGGGCTTGGTGGTGTTGTTCCATATCGTTCTCCTCAATTTGTTGATTTGATGAAGGATTCAATTTCCGGAAAAAAATGAATGCATCTTGTTCGTTCAATTCTTCAAAGGATACTCGTCATGGAATAATTCTTCTCTGGGGACCATCTTCTCATGTTGAGGCCAACCCTGCTGCGCTTTATGAGAGTTGTACGTTGGGGAAAATTCATTAATTGATCACATTGTATTATGCTAAGATGCACTTCCATAGAAACATGAGGATTTGTTCAGTAGAATTTTTATGCTCTGGGGTTCTTCTAGATAGAAATGTATCTCAGATGGTCAAGGATTTTTTCATTGTTTGTCTCCAAAGGATGACTATAAGATTCGTGTGTGGAGCTTTCATTCTCTATTTCTAAATAAATAATGGAAATTATATAAAATGGTTATGTTTGGGATATTCTATTTTATGTTCTCATGTTCGAATAACATATTTTGAAATTTTATTTCTAAATACCAAAAAATATAACTCTTTTTTAAATGAATAACTTTTATTTGTTTTTGGGATCTTACATGGATTTGATTCACTCATGCCTTGTATACACCATTTGGTGAATTAATCTTTTATATTTTCGTTCATGTGACCTTGTTTTTTTTTCATTCTATATTTTCGATTAATGATTTGGGAAATGATCAGTTTGTGATGTTTTTTTCATGTCATTTAGGTTTATTATTTAGAGTTTTTTCTATTTTTCTATTGTGTACTCTATTTAGATTGTGTACTTGTACTACTATTTTTATTTATCTTATTTATTGTAAGTACATATTATTTGAATTTTATCTTTTATTTTAGAGATGAATATTTTGGGTAATTATTTGGTTTCCAATGGTGAAATAATTCTAAATGGTTATGATTTGAGACCATAGAACTTGTTTGTAGCCTAATGAAATTAGAAAAACACTTGGTTATTTCATATAATGGAAAAGTATTATTGTTCATGGACATCCCAAGATGTTTATTGATAGGAAACTTGATTTAAATTAGATATGAACCTCCAATAGTAGAAAGATATGGAAAAGAATATGTAGACCTTTGAAATATTCTAGAGTGATTTATAAGAGAAAACAAATTTTTATAAATATATTACTTGTATAGAATTACATTCTAAAATGTCAGAGAAAATTCACAATATGTATCAAAAACATGCTCTTCGATTACATTAAAAAGTGCTTATGGTGTTAAGAACAATAAATGAATCCCTAAGATACATTACATATTCTTCCTCTATCATCACATAGAAAAGTATTTCATTGATTAAAACAATCATGAATTGATATAGGATGTCATATAATATATATTTAAAATATTCAAGGAGAAAAATTGGTTAATGAGTGATACAAAATGAAAAAAATTTATATATGAATTATCCACAATGACAGTGATAAGATGTCTTTGGGATAACCTAATCATTCAAGATAATCATATAATATAACAAATAAAAATTAATCTTTAAAAAATAGTTGGATAAATTAAACTAGTAAAAAATTTATCCAATTCTTACTATGGGGTAAAAGTTCTTGATCATCACCTTATTCACCTACAATGTTTCATTTCACAACCTTAAAGAAAATTATGATATCACAGGAAATTAAAATACAGTGCTTCATGATTATGTGTTCATCTGAATAAAGTATTTAACACGATTCATCAATTATAATTTCATATAAGGAACTATTAAATAATTATCCATAAAAATTCTATAGTCCCCATAATGAAACTCAATCATGAACATGATATCACAACTACTGGTAAGAATCAACAATACATTGAAAAAAACATCCATAAAATCTATGATGAAATTCGGAAACTCTACCACATGTACCTTAACTATTTTCTAATATAAATATACAATCTATAAAGTTAAAATCATTGAACACAAACAACCCTTATGATAATACCACATTCTAATGAAAATTGAATGATGTTCCTCCTCATAAAAAAATAATTATCCTATAAAATCAATAGATGAATCAATATATAGAATATAAATAGTCACTACCAATGATGATATCCCATGGTTGTATCAAAAATAAGAATGTATCCTCCTATAAATGATATTTCCCAGTTATCATCTACCAATCATGATGAAAATAAATAAAACTCATTTGACCATGAACTAGAATAGTCATAACCACTGAAAATAGAATCTTATCCACCATGTGTCTTATGTAATGGACCATGGAGTGTACTATGAGTGAGTGTGGATTTTTAGAAACAAATAAATAGATAAAATATAGTATAATAAAAATGGATGGTTCCCTAGAAATATGATTTCCTATCTATCTTTGACATCTCCATACAATGAAACTATTCATTCTCATCACTTCTACCCTATAGACCATACTGAAGACCACTCCCATCACCTTAGTTTTCATGATGTACCTGAGGAAATTAAAATTCAAGGGGTTATCCTATACTATATCGATCACCCATAAATGGAAAAAATTAATTATTTCTCTATTGTTGATATACCCTATGAATAATCTTCTACTAAGGAAGGAATGTGATTTATCCTCAAGAACCTCTCCAGTCAAAGAGGATGTTCGGAAATTTGAATAATAATTTCCATAACCTCCCTAATAAAATTATATATAAAATTTATCTCTCTAGAACTATAGAATATAATGAAAATATAATATATATATATATATATATACATACATATATACATATATATAAACATATAATCTTGAAACCATTCCGATTAGAACCTTGGAGCCCCAACATTGGGGACCCTCCATCTGCCAACATGTTCCTTGGGAAGTCTTGGTTCACCCCCTCTCAAGATGATCTCAGTGTGGATGAAATCTCATGATCAACACAAAATTATTATAAACCTATAAATATATTATAAATATAAAATTAGTGACTATATATATAATAATATAACCTAATGAATCCATTAATCACTATTTATAGGTACCACATATAGAAACTATTTTGAGGAAAATAATAGAAATTCTATAAACATGATCTTGAATTTTTCATTCAATGGATCCCTTATTGGTGGGAGAAAAACTCCCACATCTTTAATACACTCATCATTGAAGAAATGATCTATAAAACCCCATGATTACACAGTATTTTTTAAATAAATTTTATATCTTGTTTTCTACGCTACCTAAAGATAATCTTTTGTTACACCCAACATCGTCTTAGCTTGTGCTACACGTAACACCGAGATCGAGTGCACCATTATTTGTCCAAATAGTAGTTTAAAAGAGGTTATGAATATTAATAACCACATTTATTTTTACATACACCGTATAATTTTAGAATTCATCTTATGTGTTTATTATACAAAACATAAGGACAAATTCAATTTTTTATATAAAATAGGTATTTTTCAAAAATACAGTTTTTCACCATTTAATGGAGAAACCTTTTTAAATAAAATTTTTGACAATTTTTTATATAAAATATGATTAAATTAAATTATTATTTATAATATGAACATAAAATTTAGTTTTTATAAATTATTTGAGTTTTTCTGATAACCTTCATATTTTAATAAATAGTGAAAAAACTACATTTCAATTCAAAACTATATTTCCATCTAGATTATTTATATAATTAGATTATCTTTTTAATTGATTTTAAAGTGTAATGGGGTTATGTTTTTATAATTTAATATATTTTTGGTCAGTTTTAGTAATTTCACATTGAAATTAGGACATAAGAAGATATGAATCTTTTGATAGTTTTTACTTAATAAAAACCCATATTCTAGTTTTGACAATGGGAATTAAATTTAAATTAATTTCTGCCAATTATGGGATTTGATTGTGAAAAAATGGATTCCATATATGGAATATTAAGGACCATATTTTTTAAATAGTCTCCTTTTATTTTTTTATGATTATGAATAGTAACTTCTGTAATAATTTTTATTTACCATGGTTAATGGGTAAATCAGCTAAATAAGGGTAAAAAATAATAATATAATAATCTAAAACTAAACTAACATATGAAAACATCATATTTTATGATATATGTACAACCATGAGCATCTTTATTTTGATTTTAGGACCCCATCTAGTTATTTGGGGGTGAAAATGATATGTTAAAATAATTAATTTAATATAAAGGGAAATATAACATAAAAAGTATCTTAGTACTAAAACAATTTTAATTCGAGTTATATAAGTGATAACTTCAAAAAAAAATCATTTGAAATATAAAATTATTTAATACATTATTTTATATTATCTTCCATTTTTAAACATTAAATAATAAAATTGTTTTATGACATAATAACGATGTGGTATTTTCCATATTAATGAAAGAATCAAATAAATGATATTATGATAATTAAAAAAATTAATTTGAATGTTTTTATGTCATACACGAGTTTTATGGTTGACTATGACATGTTAAATCTTATTTAATTCATTTTGATTTAGGGAAAGAGTATTTATGACTTTACCAAAAAATAATGACTTAATAATGTCAAAATTAACATAAATGAGTTTTCAAAAAAATTATTAATTTATTAAACAAATTAAAAATTATAAAAATATAATATTCAGAAAAATAACTTATATAATGTAAAACATGTAATTAAATATAAACTTTATGTTCTCTTGGAATTTTATAGTTACTATATTAACATTATAGTATAAAAATACCAGAAGACATGTTAAGAGTTATACTGTTCATCTTAGGGTTAATCCCAAAAGATAATGTTAGTTTCATGACCCAAAATTGATTGAAAATAATTTTATGAGAGTATTTCGACCCATACTCATCTTAGTTACAAAATAAATCACATTTTAGCTATTATAAACCGAGAATAAATATATAATAAAATAATATTTCACACTTTTCCTAAAGTTCCCATCACCTCTCTTATAAAAAGAAACTTCTAATTCTCTTTTATTCAGACCTCATAATAATTTTCAAATTGGAAACAACCTTCCCAAATCGCCTCAAAACTTCCCTCATTTCATCATATAGATACCCTTATGTATGAAAACCAACTTATGGGGTCATTTAGTCCAAATCAAAGGTAGACACCCGAAGAAGAGGTAATCGTTTATCCCGTCTTTCAAACTTCTTATCTTCTTCTACTTCCTCTTCATAATTTATTACCATAATAAAATAAAAAATATATAATATTATATATTATGAGATATTTTTATGATTATGGTAGAACAATATTCCAGCTTTTACCCATCCTATAAAAAACAATATCACCATACGTATGTGCGTATGGCTAACCTTCTCCACACCACGGTGTAAACTGTTTTTCATCAATAATTTATTTTGATGAATATAATGATGAATATATATGAATTATATAATAAATATAACATGATATTTTTTATTTAAAATTAATATTCCATCCAATTACATCCCATTTAACCACTAAGAAAATGATATTGTTGCTCGTGCGTACGTACAGATTACCGTCTCCATGATGCAATGAGAATCATCCTCCACGTCCACCATCTAGGAATGATATATATATATATATATATATATCTTATGAATAATTATGAAATATATGACATAATATGGATACTTTAATAATATATATATATATATATGTTTGTGTGTGTGTACACACATTTCATTCACTTACGTACTCTCCATACGATAAGAAAACAGAAACGACGTTCATGCCTAAATATGACTTACCATCTCTATGAATGGTATATTAAATTTTATATATCTATCTATTATATATATTAATATTAAGAAAATATATTATATATAAATCATATTTTACATTATATAAGTAATTAAATCAGGCTCAATGTAATATGATCAAGAATAACAAGTCAAAACACGTACGACAAACAAAGTGACTATTACCCGAATTATTGAATTAACATGGAATTGTTAATAAATGGGTAATATAAAGTCATAAAATAATAAAATATTATTTCATATATATTATTATGATTCAAATATAAGTTAATAATATGTTTAAAAACATTAAAAATGAGTTTCAGACATGTATGAAGAGTATCAGACCTAGGGTAGGTGTTTATTCCCCAATCTCATAATTATTTGAGATTGTTTATGTGTAAGTATTTACAGGGTCATATTTATCATCCATCTCTATGTTTCATAAAAATTACTTCAAAAATAATCTTTTAACTTTTTATAGAAGGTACACTTTTACTAAAACATCATTTAAAATTTTTTAATGATTTAATTTTCCAAATCATTTTAATTAATGTCCATGTTTTCAAATTGATTTTATAAATTTTTGTATATGAACAGGATTGTTTTAAAATGTTAATTACATTCACAAATTTCAATTTTGTATGGTACACATTGGTAGAAAAATAAATTTTAAATGAAATTTTTTATAAATTGTGTGACTTTTAAATGGTTTCATTAAAAAATGAATAATTCTATCAAAGAGTTTTACTTATTATTTTCAGCAATGTCAGTATCCTCTATTTGATTTTATTCTTGATTGAGGTTGATTTATTAAAATACAATATTTCTTATTTTATTGAATTATTTATGATATTTTTGACTATGGATGTTCTATTTTTATACCATTCGTGGTTTATAGTTGAAGTATTAACATTTTATATACTAGTTTTAATTAGAATGTTCATGTTATGTTTCACCCTTTTGATAAGAGGAATGCATTAGACATAGTAAGTGAATGGTAGGACCCTCTATAGCCCCTCAATGCATCAGTATGTCTCCTGAGACATATTAGATATTAACCTAGCTAAGGAATTACACATTTACTTTCAGATATGGGTTTTGATGTGGCCATAATCATTAATTATTATATGTCTTGGTCGAGGCCTTGGCGGTATGTTTCAGATATCCAGCATTATGAGTTCTTTCATTATGAGATTAGTTATTGATTTTACATGTGATTATTTGACCAGTATAATATACACTTTAGTGTTTAAATGTAATTATTTTATTTATCCATTCTGCATTATGTTGAATATAATGTTTTAAAAGGCTTGTGTTTTGGTTTTGTACCTTGCCTTAAAATTTTATGCTTATTTTCTATAGATTATATTATATTTTTTATCCTTACTAATCATTTAATCTCACCCCTTTCTTATGTTTCATTTTCCCATGATTCCAAGAAGTGTTTAATTATTTATATATAGGGTCATGATATATGAATAATGGTTTCAAAAATGATTAACTATATTGTGTTTTACTATAGAAGTTATAACGTAATGTTCATGTGTGTAATCTATTTTCCAAGACTATTCATCCAATCAGACATTAAAAACATAATTCCTTATAATAGTTCCATTGTATTAAAATAATACATTATCGTGATGATTATAGAGTCCGGACATTACAATTGTTATCAGTGTAAATTTAGCAATATCCTTGTAAATAGGTTTAGAAAACATAGATTAGGGATCATTACCATAAGATAAATTTTGAGGATAAGTATAGAAGAACCCCATAGGATTTTGGTAACGATCACAGATAGCCTAGTATTAAACCTAACATTTTTATATTTAATAGACATTCCCATGATTATATCAGTTTATTCAATGAGATGTGTTTCTCACCCTCAGATTTCTGGCCTTATTTAATGTAAGAAACTAGAATGAATTGTATTAACATCAAGTTTATGAAAAATATTGGTATTTGGAGCAAAAAAAAATGGATAATTTCTTGAGGGAAAGATAGTGTGATTATGGAGAATCATTTATCACAATAAATGAATAACAATGTTATTTTTATGACATTCTTAACATATTGGGTAATATGTAGATGAAGGTTTATAAATGTTACAATTTTAATAATCATAGAGAAAATATGATTCAGCTTCCTACATGTCAATAAGAAGGGAAGAATAACCTTAAGGATAATATCAAATAGAGGGTAAGAAGAAATATTTGTGAAAACAAGTGTCATACAGTGACCAATTGTTATGGAGTTTAATGTCTCATCTATGGAAATCATGGGAATTACCCAAATCAATTCCCAAACATAAGAATATATCTCTAAAACATAGAAGGACATATTCCATTCCAACCATTAAATTGGAAGGAATGAAGTATTTATGTATTTGGATCCAACAATTATGAGTCGTGAATTATATAAAGAGTATTTAGTTTATGGTTCTTTCTAAGGATTTTCAACAATATGTTCAATTGATTTAACGAAGAAGAAAATTGAGGTAAGGGTCCAATTATATTTGGAGAACATAATATTATAGTAAAGATAACCCTTAATTTGCTCCTTATGTTAATATAATGATTTTTGGATAATAATATATTAAATTTGAATAACTAAATTAGATGATGCATGTTTCTTACCCAAATGGCCCGAAGGCCTTTGATGACCCGATGGCCCTGGAGACCCGTAGGCCCATACTGGTGGCCTGAAAACCCAAATTGGTTGAATAGTTCATGCTGCTATAGTACCAAATAGTAACTACTGTAGTACTGCTACAGTACCCAGAAATTCACCTCCACCTGGTTTTGAACCCGGGTCTCTTGGATTCCAAGCAGGAGCCCTTACCACTCGGGTATGGGCTCATTGGCGATGATGCATGTTTCTTGCAAACAAATTATGGATTTGTTGACAAGAGGGATATGAAATCATGGAAGAAGTGTAAAAATATAGGGGGATTAAAGAATAATCCACTTGGTTTTTGGAACAAGGAAACATGCATGTTTTCTATAAGGATATCTGATAATTCAGTTTGTTACCATGACTTAAGAGAATACATGATAAAGGTATTCACATGTTTGGAATGTGAAAACCATGAACTTCCCTATGATATATGGGAGATAAATACTAATCCTATTTGGTTCACCACTTTCTAAAGTTGTAGATTTTTAGTTTTTAGGAAGGATTGTAAGGTTATCCATTTATGGATAGTATAAGTTATAATTCGGTTAAAGTTTGTTAGATTAATGTATTGTCTTATTATAGGCAGACCTTTGAATATGTGGTAACTTGGGATAAATTTTTTTTGAACAAATGGAATGACCTATCATTCTATTTATGGATCGCATGACATTCCAATAATTCAAGAATGAGAAATTCAACATCATTTCATTGAATAACAGATAAAGTGAAAATTATTCAATGCATGACTAATGATGAGATTTTACTGGAATAAAGTATTTATATCTTCTCAGGGTATTAAATATTAGGTAAAATATCTTGAGAAATAAAAAATCATTCCTATTACTTTCTTTTGTGTTGAATCAAATGGTCCCTTGGATCATTTCAGATTTATGGATTTCATATTGTTACCTTCCTCTTAATAATGTTATCTATCGCTCACTATCAGAACATAATCGTTAGTTTTTTATTCCATTTCCATATTTTCATACATGTAATCATAGTATATGTTATCTCAGGTAACCTTCTTACTTTCCATTCTCTATTTTAATGTTGATGCTTTATTGATCAATTTTTCATTGTGGAATTGCAATAAAGGTATTTTGAATAATAAATCGTAGTTACCAAACCCAACTTTGAAAATTATGGGAAATAAATTTATTGAAATATGGGATCATGTAACACAAAAATATTCTATGGTATATTTTTTTTAAATAAATTCAATAGCTTATGTTGTACACTACACCAAGATAATCTTGGCTACACACAACACCATCTTAGCATGTGTTACACGCAACACGAAGTTCGAGCGCACCATGACCGATCAAACTAGCTGTTTAAAAGTGGTTATTAATATTAATACACAAATTTTGAATTATATATATACCCCATATAATTTTAACATTCATATTATGTTTTTCTTATACCTTATATGAGGACAAATTAAATTTTCTTGATAAAAGAAGTATTTTCCTAAAAAAGATGTTTTCCACCTTCTAATGAATAACCCTTTTCAAATCCAATATTTACCACATTTATATATTTAATTTTATGAAATTATATTATTTATTATATATTGAAAATAATAATTTATTTTTCATAAATTTTTGATGTTTTTTGATAACTATCATATTTTAATGAATGGTGAAAAAAACTACATTTTAATTCAGAAAATCTTTTTCAAATAAAATATTTATAAAGTTAGAATATACTATTAATTGGTTTTAATGTTTAATTAGTTTCATTTTTTATTATTTACTCCAATTTTAGTATTTATTTTTAATTTCACATTGAAATTTGGGCATAAACACATGTAAATATTTTGAACGTTTTTACTTCTTAAAACTCAGATTTCTAGTTTTGACAAAAGAAATTAATTTTAAATTAATTTTGGCCAATTCTGTGTTTTAAACTTGGAAAAATGGGATACATATTATGAATCAAATTTAAAAATTGTGTAAATAGGTACCTTTTATTTTAGGAAATTATGAATAGTAACTTTAGTAATTATTTTTCTTATCATAGTTAAAGGGTAAATCAGGTAAATAAGGGTAAAAAATAATATTATAATAATATAAAACATCCATAACATGTGTCTTAAAACATTGGTATGATATATTTCTGGCCATTATATTCTTTATGTCTATTTTCGGACCCCATTGAGAATGTCGGGTGTGAAAATACCATGTTATATAATTAATTTAATTTTGTGGGAAATATAACATAAACATGTATTTTATTACTAAACCAATTTCAATTCATGTTATGTAAGTGATATCTTAAACTATAAATATTAATTAAAAATATAATAATATTTTATATTTCATGGTATTTTATTTTTAATTTTTATACATTAAATAATTAAATTTATTAATGAAATAATAATGATGCAGTATTTGACATATTAATGAATGGATAAAATGAATGATATTATAAACATAAAAATAAATGTAATTTGATTGTTTTTATTTCATAAAAGAATTTTATGGATGAATATAACCTGTTAAATTTTATTTAATACATTTTTTTTAAGGAATATATTTTTTATGACTTTAAAAAAATGAATTACTAAATAGCTTCAAAATTGACATAATTGGGTTTTTAAAACAAATACTATTTTATTAAATGGTATAAAAATCCTAAAAATATAAGATTTATCCAAATTAATAATATTATGATCAAAAGTTTATTAATTATCCACTTGAAATTCTCTTGGAATTTTATAGTAACTCTATTAACCATATTGTATAAAAATACAGGAAGACACGACAGGAGTTAAAAATTTTAACTAAGTGTTAATCACAAACGATAATGTTAATCTCACTGGATAAACTTGTATAAAAATAATTTTCTGGGGTTCATTTGACCCATCCGAATATTAACATCTAAATAAATCACTTTGGAGCTTTTATAAACAGATAAATAATTTATAATAAATAAATATTTAATTATTTTCCTAAAGTTTCTCTCACCTCTCTTATAAAAGGGCACTTCTCCTTTTATTTTACTCATGCCTCCAAAACACTTTTTATCTCCCAAAACCTGAAAAAATATCCTCTTAAATTCTCTCAATTAATCCTAGATTCCACCCTTTGGGAATTAAACCAACATAAGGAGTACTTTTTGGAAATCAAATGGCAACACCCAAAGAAGAGGTATATATTTTATCCCTTCTATTGAAGTTCTTTTCTTCTTCAACATCCTCATCCATAGTTTTTACCATACTAAAATAAAAAATCCATCATCTAATATATGATTATATGTTTTTATGTTTATGTAAAAATCATCTTCCTACTTTTACCAATCATATGAAAAGCAATATCATCATTTGTGCGTCTGTACTTTTTACCATCTCCATGTCGTGGTGAAAACTGTTTTTCATCAATACTTTATTTTGACGGGTATAATGATGAATATAAATGAATTTAATAATAAGTATAATATGAAAATATTTCTTTAAAATTCATATTCCATCCAATTTCATACCATTTATCCATTAAGGAAATGATATTATAGCCCATGTGTACATATGGATTACCGTCTCCACGAAGCGATGAGAGTCATCTTCCACGTCCGCCATCCAAGAATGATTATAAAAAGATAAATATTATGAATAATTCTGAAATATATCAAATAATAAGTCTCATGTAACAATATATATATATATGTATGTGTGTGTGTGTACATATATTTCATTCACACACTTCCATTGAATATGATAAGAAAATAGAAATAGTGTTCTTGTGTACGTACGACCTACTGTCTCCATGAATGGTGTATTCCATTTCATATATCTATCTATTATATATATTCAAATTATGAATATATACTATATATAAATCATATTATACATACTTGAATTCATTAAATCATGATCTAAGTAATATGGTCAATTATAATAAGTCAAAACGCGTACGATAAACAAAGTGATTATTACCCGAAATGTTGCATTAAGTTGGAATTGATAATAAACGGGTAATATAAATTCATAAAAGAATCATATATGATATCATAAATATTATTATTATTAATATATAAGTTAATAATATTTTAAAAAACATTATACAAATTTTTCGGACACATACGAAGAGTATCATACTTAAGGTAAGGGTAAATTCCTCAATCTCATTATTATATGAGATTGGTTATCTGTAAGTTTTTATGGTGACAGGTTCATCATCCATGTACATGTTTCAAAAAAAATGTATTCATAAGGAATATCTTAGGATTTTTTGGAAGGTAAAAATTTACTACAACATCATTTTAACTGTTTTAATGATTTTATTTTTCAAAATAATTTTAATTAATGTCCATATTTTCAAATTGATTTTAACGATTTTTTATATAGACATGATTGTTTTAAAATATTAATTTCATTACAAAGCTTCAAAGTTGTATTTGACACAGTTATAAAAAATAAATTTTAAATCACATATTTTATAAATCACATTACTTTTAAATGATTTCAAAAAAAGGGATATTTCTCACAAAGTGTTCTTATATTTATTTTTATCTATTTCAATATCATTTATTTTATTTTAATTTTAATTGAGGTTGATTTATTATAATAAAATATTCCATATTTTATTGAATGGGTTAGGATATGTTTGGCTATGGATAAGAAATTTTTACACCATTCATGGTTTATGGTTAAAGTATTAACATTTTTCATGCTATTTTAATACGAATGTTTATGTTATGCTTCACCATTCAAATAAGAGAAATGCATGGGAAAATATAAGTGACAAGAGGGGCCTGCTATATCCCCTTTATGTATCGGTAGGTCTCATTAGACCAACTAGATATGGCCTTGTCTAAGGCCTTGCCCATTTATTTTCATATATAGATTTTCCCAAGGCCATTACCATTTATTTTTTGAAGTCTTGTATAAGGCCTCAATGGTATGTTTTATATGTCTAGAATAATCCATTCCCTCATTATGAGATTAGTTATTGATTTTACATGTGATTATTCAACTAGTAGAATATCCACCTGATGGTTTAAATAGAATTATTTGACTTATTCTTTCTATAGTATGATGAATATAGTGTTTTAAAAGGCTTTTGTTTGAGTTATCTACCTTGCCTTAAACATTTATGATTATTTGTCACAGCTTCCAATATATTGTTATCCTCACTAAGCCTATTATCTCTACCCTTTATTATGATTCATTTTTTCTGGGATTCTAAGAAGAGTGTTATGATTGATGTGTAGGCTAAAGATAGGGGAGTAATGGTGTTCTCATAGGATTAACTATACTATGTTTTAAGTTAGAAATTGTAATGTAAATTTAGTTTATGTATTATATTTTCTAAGACTTCTAAACTGATTGGTTCTTTGGGACATGATTCCTTGTTATCATACCAATGTATTAAAATTACTCACTGTCTTCGGGCATCTGGGTTTGGGGCATTAAATGAGCTCTATGTGAATCCTCATTTGGAAATAATCTAAAAAATGTTTTTCCTTCAAAACTCCATGATACAAAATCTTAATTTGGAATTCCACTTATCATATTTAATTAACATCCACGAAAGCAAAATAATCCTTCCTAGTTAGAATTGGAATAAATTTTATATCCAACTCTTCAAACCAATTCCTTATCACTATATCAAAGACACTTCCCATATACTTCTCTAGTTTATAATGATGGAACTCAAATAAAATCCTCCTCTAGAACTTATCATCCACATCTTGAAACACCCTACATTAGTAAAATAGATCATCCTAATCGACCTAATGAACATAAAAACAAGAAGATGGTGACAAAGATCCATCTCTATAAGAATTAATGAAATATATATTCCATATTACATTGAATTAGTTTGTTTTTTATTTTATTTTGATTCATTTTAATTTTCTTATAAACATCCCAATTCAAACATAACTATAATCATTCAAGATATGTGTACCACTCATTGATGTTTACCATGAAATCAGGATTATCACACATAAAGTGTTCAGAAATATTAAGATCTATAAAATTAATCATATGGGGACCTACTATCTTGTTTCATATTTAGTATTCCTTAATACATCACAAAACAAATTAACTAAAAAATTTCCCTTCTAATGACATGACTCTCTCAAAATTAATTGACTCAGGTTTCTATCATAACTCCCATTAAATGATCTATTAATTCATTATAAAAACCCACCCTAATTTAAAAAAACCTTTTTAGGTTGTCATGGATATGAGGGTGGCCCCTGTGGACCACCTCTATTAAAACCATGGTTCAAACTATTATTGAGTGTATAAAAATAATCATGGGGGAATTTAACAACAAAATCATAGGAACATCTAAAAACCAACTACTGAAATATATAATAATAATAAAAGAAACAAATATCCCATAAAACCTTAATTCCATAGGGAAACCAGGTCTCAAAACTGAAATAATAAAATGAATTCCTAGGAGATAAAGTCCAACCACATATCCAAACAATGAGATATTAATGTCCATCTCGATCTCTAAATCCACCACAAGGACATGAAAATATATATATATATATATATATATATATAAGAGTTAAAATACATGTATACTCATTGGGATCCTCTACAATGACTCTCATGTAAATTTGTATGAATATTTAAAATTATTTATTATATAAATAATAAAACCAACAAGAACCTACTACTATCACTATCACCCAACAATTGACAGTGATGTTGGTCCCAATCCCCAAGTATTTTGATGGAGCGGAATTTGATGTGACGAGGTTCTCCAACCTCAGATTTGTTAATGCACCTTGGTGCAATGCAATGAAGGCTCTTAACCCCAAATCTGCGAATTCAACAGGTTTGGTCAATTTTTCTACTTCTGTTCGTGGTGGGAAATTATTCTCAAATTCGTGAAAAGAGGATTCAGCTTTGAAGAAATCCTATACTGAGTATGGTCATGAAGTCTTTCATCTGGTATGTCATAAGGGAATTAGTGGTGATATTATATTTAGTTTATGTTCATTTTTTGTTGTGATGAAGGATTCAATTTCAGGGCATAAAATAAAGACAACTTGTTCACTACCTTCTTCGAAGGATTCTCATCATAGAATAATTCTTTGCATGAGGTCATCATGTTTTGTTGATTCCAACCTTGTTGCACTTACTGAGAGATTTACGATGGGTAAAATTCATTAATATATAACATTGCCTTACCCAATGAAGAAAACCCATGGAAACTTGAGGATTTGTCCAATAGAATTTTGATGTTATGGGGTTTTTCTATCTGAAAATGTATCTCACATGGTCGAGGATTTTTTCATTGTTTGTTTCCATATAATGACTTGAAGCTTCGTTCATGGAGAATTGGTTCTCTATTTCTAAAACCTGGGTGGCATCATTTACATGAATGGTCTTTGGATTTTAATGTCTCTCAAGAAAAAAATGTTTTTTCTCAAGTTTGGGTTCATCTTCATGGGCTCCATGAGGTTATTTGGTATACGATGATTTTTCTTGACATTGGCATGTAAATAGGGTCCCACATCCGTCTTGATAAGGAAACTAATGATGTTAGATATGGGGACTTTTCTAGGATGATAGTGGAAGTTTATCTCAACGCCACACTTATTTACAAGGTAACACTCTCCAGTCCCTCATAATACATTTTAATTCATATTGAGTATGAAGAAAAGACTCTATACTGCACTGAATGAAGGGTTGTTGGGAATTCTTTGGAGTTGTGTCGAAATAACATTTATTATAAGGAGTATGGGATGAGAGGTCATCCCTCCAACCATTATCGATGAAAGTCAACTATGAAAGACTCATCTTTGTCCATGCCTATAGATAAAGACATTGACTCTCCTAAAGAGCCATCTCCTAATTATTCTGATTCTATGACTTCATAGAATCATATATCTCAGGTGTCTTTTAAGGGAAAAGAGATGTAACCTTAAATATAGAATCTGATTCCTATTCCCACTCTAGATTATGACTCTAATCACAATGATGCACAAAAAATGTTGATTATTAATAAGAAGTCCAGAAGCTTTTTCATTTTTCTTATATTACTCGTAAATGGGGAAATGTATCTGATGATGAAGGGGAAAAGGTTGTATTCACTACTCTAGGAAGTTTTGGATCTATCTCAATTGAGGATGTTGTATTAAGTAGTGAGGTAAGAATGATTGATGGTGAGGATTTTACATTTGTTCCTTCAAAGAGAAGACCTCGTAAGGACTACTCTCAGAACCCTAAGAATGTGTCTACTAGATCATCATAAAATATGTCAAGAAAGGTTGATGAAAACTACCAGAATACCTTTAATTGAGAAACATGTCAATCTGAGTGGGAAGCTAGAGACTTTGATTATGGGAATGACATGTCGTATTATGATTTCTAGTATTGATGAATGCAAGAAATTATGGTTGTTTAACCCTATTAGCCGTTTCTATGTAACTTTTTCACCTTTTTAATAAATGTTCAGAGGCTCTTCTCTTGACTAGACCCCTTTAAAAAATATTCATTAGAGTGTCATATCGTGAATAAAAAATGTATCAACCTTGTTCAATACTTCTACCATACATAACCCCCATAATAAAATATAATCTAATTTACCCCACATGGTTTTCTAGTATATTACAAACTCGAAATTAATACATCAAAACATGTATTATTATACCTATTTAGATGCATCATAGCCTATTCTACACAAGGTTGGGATAGCTAGAACGGGGGGTAGTTAGGTATCTTTTACCTTGTTAATCTAGATCTCTGTGAGAACAATGATAACCCCAAAAAAATTGATATTTGGTATGGCTATTCAACTTGATTAGGGAGTCCATCAAAAAATCAAAGAAGATATATCTATAATTTCCCTACTCATAAGACAAACCAATAGGGTTCACATAAAAATAGATCTATAATTTCCATCACAACCATGAGACTAAAAATAATGCACACTACTATTGTGGTGACCACTATACCAAAAATCTACCCCACTTTCCCTAAATACAACAATAAGAACCATTAAAAACACCCTAATTAATCATATTACATAACACATAGTCATACAAATCGATTATTAAAATTCAATACACATCTCATAATTGTGGAATTTTTATCAATAACCCATTAAAGAGTACTCCATTTCCAATAAAATTTTCTTTATTTGGAGAAACTCTAAAATAACCCAAAAATATTCACCCAACCAAAATACATAAACATACATACACCCAAATCCATTATTCATTTATAAAAACTCTTACTTTAATCATAGGCATTGACACCATGTGATATTATCAAAGAAAAAAATTATTATTTTACACATTTTCAATAAGATTAACACAACCCATCAAAATAAATAAAAAATCTGAAGAATGAAAGGTTTAGTTTATTTGAGGATATGTTACAAAAGTGACTACATTTAGGAGGATCCTATTAATTTATCCATAGTTGAACAACACTAAACCCCTTATAGTCTCCCTATTAGATATACTCATCTTCATTACCTGGGGAATTGAGTCATTATAAAGTGATGAGCTCAAGATCTTAGTAAGGAAAAAAATAAACATGTCATTAAGGGTCAAATAATAATCATATGAAAATAAAAGACTTGGGAAGATCTATTTTATTCCAAAAAACATGTAAAAATATATATATCAAAATAAATGATAGTGGAATGTGTTTTCTTGAATGAAAAAACACTTTCCAGTGAATACGTTTGTAAAATAATCATTGAAGAATTGAATAAGATAATTATATCTGAGCATCATAGAATAATAAAAATGTTTTAATAATATAAATCCTCACATAATACTAATATTCTAGAGATCCTGGCTAATACGACATAACATATTGTGGTTAGGTGACCCACCTATAAACCATACATGGTATCTCAAGAGATAAAAACATTATCTAATGAAATAAAGGACTATAAGGGTGAAACATTCGTATTCATTACTTGTAGACGCATGTGTTTTCCATAAGTGGAAGAGCAAAAAAACATAAAACATAAGAAACATAAGACCCAGGGGAATGTAGTGGAAATCATAATATTGCCTGAAGTAATAATTATTGTTTATGTTATAAGGGTTCTCAATAGAATATAGAATTAAATTAATTTTAAGGTTTCTATTTTAAAATTAAATATAGTTTTTTAAAATTTGAATGAAATGTATAAAATTCCCTAGGAATGATTTGAAATATACGAAAAAAATGAGCTAATAAGGTGATTCATTATGAAATGAGTAATGGATATTTTAAGGATGGATGTAATATGTTATTTACCTTTATAAAAAAATTTAACTAGGAGGGTTTTACATTAAATAATTAAGGTTTTTTAAATCTATTCATCATTAAAAATATTAATGGAAGTGGTGCATGATATAAATTTTGAAAAGTGGAAGTTCAATAAAATTTGGGTTACTTGATATATAGAATTGTGAAGGGAAATTAATGAAGATACAACCTAAAAGTAAAGGGATATTTCAAAATGTTTAGATGTACACAAAATTAGTAAAAAATGTTAAGTACATGAGAATAATATTTTGTAAAATGAAGAAAAATAGGATAAACTGTAACCCAAATATAACTATGGTGGGTCAGTAGGTTGATTACGTACGGTCCTGATTCACACATAACATGCTCTTACATCACAAAAAATAAAATTTATTTCATTTTAAAATTTATTAAGAATATTTCTCATCTATATTTAATTTTTAATGTTATATTTATTATCAATATTCATCCGTTTAATGAATATATTTTTACTTTTAGTGAATACTTGATATGGTTTTTTTGAATTTGTCTAAACCATCCTTGGTATATTTATTGTGTTCAACTGTGTGGTGAAATAGCTTTATAACATCTATAATTTAACTGGGGAATATATTTTGTTATTTTATTATTACAATTTTTTTCTTTTTAATACTTTTTTCCAAAAATAGACTCATATTATTAGACGTTCAATGATATAATTATTTTTTACCAATTAATTTTATATTGATCTTTTAATATCTATACCAATCAAAGATTGCCAAAAAAATTATTTTCATAATATTTATATTTTAATATATATTATTATTATACCCTGAATAAATTTATAATTTCAACCATATTAGTTGGTAATGAAAAAACTCACCATTCCTCTGTGTTGGTAGTCTGTACAATGACAAGGAAGAAAATATAATTTTCCATAAAACTTGAGTGGGTATAAAAATATTCACTATAATTTCTAAATTTTATTCAAGTCATAAACATTATATATTTTTTCATAAAATATATCTTCTAGAAAACCCACATAATGTTTTTTTGAAAAATTAAAACATGCCACTAAAGGAGATTGTAGTGTCCACGTATGTGTCATGAAATCTTGAATTTTTTGATTTATTTTGATGGAAGAAATAAAATATATTATCTATTATTATAATAAAAAGTAATAATATTATTAATTCAAATGATATCAAAATATACTAGAAACCATTTTTTGGTTGGTAAATGAATAAATGAATTAAGAGAGCTCGATTGACATCATCACCTCTCCCTCTAGATTTCCTCCATTTGATAGTCCAATAAGGCTCCTTAGCTCTATATTTTGGAAGGTAGAAGGATTATAAGACATGGTTAGATGGTTGATTATTGACTTGGATGAATTTTTTTATTACGTCCTTTATAATTTTTTGATAACAAGGGTAGTTGAGACCATTTTATAGGTGATGGGAATCGATTTTTGAGAATATTAATTTTATATAAAAATTGAGCATGTGATTGAAATGGAATATGGATCCAAAGTGTAAAATTAACTTATAGGGAAATGGGTAAGGTCATGAATCCCTCAAAAATTCAATTTCAAATATGAATAAAAATCCTTTTACGCATTGATTATTTACATTAACTATTGGTGGTTTTACCATGGTAACTAGATTTTACCTAGATCGTATATTTTTAGGATTAAAAATCATATTAAACTTATTAATTAATTTAAAACAGTTCAGCTCTAATATTAAATCCATTTTATCAAATAAATTTTTTATTTTTAATAAAAACATGTTTAGAATTATTAAATTTAATGTCGTAAACCCCATTTTATGTAGAATCATTCTTTAATAAAAAATTTTGTGGTTATGAAATCATTATCAATGATATAGATTTTAATGATATTAAATTGTTTATTGTTTAAAAATTGAGAGATATCTTACTTTAAAAGGCTTCCAAACCCAAATTTAACATAGTAAAAACATAATTAATAGATAATGATGAAAAATATTTTTTTAATAATGATTCATAATATATTAAATAATAAATATGGTACTTATAAATTAAACCAATTATTTCTAAATTAATTATTTAACTCCATATAAATTTATTTTTATCATGGAAAAAATTTTATAGTACTTTAAATAATTATTCTGGAAATATTAATAAATTCTACTCTTTCAGTAATAAATGTTTTTTACTATTCAATTAAAAACAATTATGTAAGAAAATACAAAAAATTCATTTTATGATAGAATTTTTATTCTAATTGAAAATATGTTCGTATTTTTAAAAATCTAAAATCTAATTAATATTAATTTAAATTTTAAATAAACCCATAAATTATAATTAAAAACTGTTGTTGTAGGAAAATGGGTTTCTATAATACTAACTATACTTATTAAAATTTCAAAATAATTCCTATTCATATTAGTATCAACTATTGTTTTCATACAGAAAATATTTATTAGATTAATACTTTAAATAAATATTAATACAATTTTAAGTAAAATTTCCCTATAATAAAAATAATCTTTTTAAAAAATATTACTTTAATATAAATAATCTTTACCAGACACTTCTAAATTAATTATTTATATTTAAAAAATAACGATATTTATCCATTGATAGTAATATGTTTTCATTATTTGTATAGACACGTCATATATTTAAATAATAATAAGAATAATAACATTAATGCATGATATGTATATATATATAAATAATTTTTTTATTTAATTTTTATTTCAATATTTATTATTGATTGGTTATATTGTTTTAATTTTAAAACTAAACATGCAATACAGTAGTATAATAACTATAAACATATAAATTCAAAGACATTATTCCAAAAAATCATATTTCTAATGAATATATATCTGTATACAGTATGTGAAACCATAATAAACCCATTTTTTCATTTCATGCTTGTTATGTCACATATCTGACTTCAATACATTTCCTTTTAGATACCACAATATACATTCTCCTTTCATAAAAATATTTCCCATTGTATGTCTTGTAATACTAATGGGGATTCACAAAGGTGAAGGTGTCCCATGGTGTTTTCTAGTACTAAATATATTATTTTATTTATAATTATTTCTCCCTTTTATTTTTTCTCTTTTAATGAAAATACTAATCTGGGGGGAGTTACAATCCATAGTCAGTGTTATTTGTTCATGACAATTTTTTTAGTGATTTATTTCAAATAAATAAAGTGTTGTTGGTCTAATTAATATATTATATTACTTATTCCCAAATCTATTTCTATTCTTTTTAACAATGATAGAAAAACAGTTTAGAATTATATCTTTATATAATGTATAGTGAATGTTCTTCCTAAAAACATAAGGTGTTAAATACCCCACACTAAAAAAAAATTCTCCTCAAACTTCTCAACTACAAATTACTAATGAAATAGTTAATGGTTTCCAAAATATATAAATGAATAAGGATTTTATCTCAAATAAGGTATCCACATTTGAATCATGGGTAAGAATAAAAAACTCATATATTTCCTTGTAATTTACATATCCTATTATGGATTCTATTCATGAATATTTAATCTAATTACTTATCCTAGAAGGGTTTTAATATCTATATAATATAAATACATTTACTATAGATTTTATAGTTATAATTTCAATTATATATGAGAATTAGTTGTTTTGTGATATGAAATTTGATTTCATTAATTCATTGATTAATATGTATTCTATGTGGACAAAGACAAAATGTTTCCAAATTCACATAAAATATAACTAAAGTAATGGTAAAAAGCCTTCTATGAATCATAAATATATAAAACATGAATTATTTCTGTATACCGTGTCCCTAAAAATGATTCCATAAATATTTTGTTTTTAAAATTTCATGGATAATAATTAATAAAAAATTCACAAGACATAATACATTTTAAAATATAGAGTGAACAATAAGTGTGTGTAAAAACAAAAAAAATTCTCTATTCATTTCAACAATATCAAATACATATGATTTTGAATGTTCTCATGGTGTATGAAATTATTTGTATCAATTCTCTTAACAATCCCATAGATTAGGTACTAGTTTTCACAGTGAATAAATTTATCACATCTAAAACATTGAATTTATAATTGACCCTTTGTGAGAACATTACTTTTCACCATCATGTTAACAAACCTATTCCTTTTTCCTCAGAATATTTTTTCTC
Source organism: Viscum album (assembly GCA_963277665.1). NCBI lineage: Eukaryota > Viridiplantae > Streptophyta > Magnoliopsida > Santalales > Viscaceae > Viscum > Viscum album. The sequence continues at coordinate 376,885,711 of OY728137.1, forward strand.
AAGTTACACATATATAATAGGTAAAAAATATTATAGTTCTGTTGATACATTCCACTAGGTTCCTCATCTATCCTTTTTTAAATTGTAGAAATTAAATCATAATTTCATTTTCATCTTCATCTACTAAACATCCACGAGAATATTTTTTCTCATTTTTTATTGTCTTTATAAACTCTACTAGTTGAAATTGTTAATAAGAATACGTGAAATTTGATTAATCATGATAAAAATATTTAACATTCATTCTCTTATCCTGATAGGTTACCCATTGGTACTATCTATACACCATATAGAGAATGAATTATTAACATAGTTCATTTAGGTTTCACCCATTACTAATACCAAAAGGGTGATATCTTAAAATATGATAAATTAACTTAATAATAGATTTATTATTACAAATGTAATAAACAAATTGAACCTCAAAATGTCTTAAACATTGTAACCAATGCATTATCTTTTTCTCAAACTTATATTACTCTATGATTGATATATGTTTCATTATGTTGTTTCCACTCATACTTCGTGATATATCTCCTTGAAATAATAAATCCATTTTAATGGCTCATATGTTGTATTTTAAAAAAATCAAATCCCTAAGAGTTTCAGGTATGGTGTGTAATCAAATTTTCACACATCATGTACTTATTGAAGATGGATTTGATACAAAGAAATCATTTTTCAATTTGGTTACACTTAGGTGCATCACTTAAACAACTGATTCCACTTTCTGTTGTCTTGGTGAGAAAAGAATATCTAATAAACCACACAATCACTAATTTACTAAAACCTTATGGTTTTATCATATACATAAACGTATATATAGGGTATTCAATAAATTTTTCTAATCCTAACCTCAGAAAAGAAATAAATTAATCCTAAAAAATGAATATAGTCCTAAAAATAAATAAACCCAAATCAGATAAAAAATTAAGCACCCTAGACACGCACATCAATGTACGGTACCGAAAATAATTTCTTTCCAAATAACAATTATAAAAAATATAGATTATTCAAGCTACAAATATATTTAATTTTTATCATTTACATAAGGTAAACTATACATCTCATAATAAAAACATAATCACAATAATGTAAAGTTTAGTGACATTCATGATAATATAAATAAGATAATATTATTAGGTGAAATTTTAATATTACACTATAATTAAACCACACTAGACCTCCTTCTAGTATCCACATTGTTTATACAAATCTTTATTGACAAGGTAATAGAAACATAAGAAAAAGGGTGAGTTCAAATGACAAAAATGGGAAAATATATCGACATCTGATCAAGGGATATATCATAATCATTTAATAAAAAAATAGTTAAATATGTTGTTAAAATCAAAAATGGAAAACAAGAGTTACTTATAATAAATTAGACCTAAATAAGTAATCTTAGACTAACAAACATGTACTTTGATTTAAGAGTGTGAGATAAACATTGGATCCTGGGAAATGGTAATAATATCCTTATTTTATGGGGTCATAAATATGTAGAAAAAAACATAAATATTCACATACTAAGAATAACTCTTGGATCATGGCCATGGAAATATAGAATATTGTGCATATGCATACCCTTCATGATCTATACTAGGTATCCATGTGATGAAAACTTTAAAAAATTCATGGGAGTAAAAACGAGATGAAGACATCATATTCATAAAATTTTCATTCCTATTTATACAAAAATAATAAATAAAACCATCCAGAAATCATATGTATGAAAAAATACTTTCTATAAAATTAGGTTTCGTAATCCTATCTTAATGAACAAATAAGGGATATATCATATGGATTCCAAAGAGAATAATGAATGAAATTATTTTCGATATTAATATTTGAAATAGATACCTGGTTTTTGAAATTTTGGTTCTAATATATAATAATTATTGAGAATGATTTGATAAGTAAGAATAAAAATGAGAAACCTAAGTAAGTGTTTTGGAAATGATTGAAGGATCATATTATTTTCCTTTATAATAGTATATTACAAGGTGGATTCTCTAAAAAATAATGTGTTTTAATAATCTAATAATGGTTACAAAACCATTTTATAGGGGATGTAATTAAGAAAAAATAATACATAGGGAAGTTCCTTATAATCAAGTTTACTTAATAGTGGTAATTGTGAAGGTAAATAAAAGGAATATCTGGTCCAAATATAGCGAGGATGGTTCAAAAGGTCACTTACATCGGGTCAGGATTCACTCTTTGTATGCATTTATCTGCCTAAAAGATAAAATTATTATTATTTAAATAGTATCAAAAACTATTGTATCGATTTTTAATATTATAATGGCTATCTATTATCTTATGTCATTCATTTATTAAATAATGTTTTTTTATTTCCATTGTATGATGTGGTTCGATAAATTTCTCTAAAACTTATTCTCTATATTGAGAAGGCTGAAATAAGATTTATAATATAATCATAATATATATAATTATAGAGTTATTTGAATTTTATTAATCAAATATAACACAATTTATAATATTTTAAAGGTTGTCCCAAAACATACTCAAATTTGTCATGTTCCATTAAAATGATCAAATTTTTTTATTGTGTTCACTAAAAATTATTTTTCAAGATCAATAATATAATTTCCCATAATATATTTAGATATTATTAATTGGGTCATTAATATCACTCTTTTACATTAAACTAAATTTTAAAGACAGACATTTTAATCACCCAATCTCATAAAACCATGAGTTGGTAGTTATATTGCAGTATTTCTATCAAATAAAGGTTTTCTCAATGGGTAAAAATACATGGTACTCTTTTAAGATAAGATACAAGCATATTTTTCACATTAAACATGATATCATAACATAAAAACATAACTTTATCAGAACATTAGTTCCTCTTGGAAAATATCATTGAAAATTACACATAGTTCACTTCTCAAATTCCAAGGCAATTGAAAACCAATTAATGGATCATTTAGATTCATTCTAAGGTGTAGATTATTGAGAAATATATCACAAATAATCATCGAATAAATATTATGGAAAAATGTAGATGACAAGTGTAATTCCATAATTAAGAGAAAATGATGGAATACTATATCTATCATAATATATAAAAAATTTATTACTGTTATTGATCTCATAATGATGGAATGGATAAAAATAATAAATCATAATCATATGATCAAGTCGTTATTATAAATAAATAATACAAAAATTGGTATGGAATATACCAATACCCATGTTAGTTTTTTCCTGATTCCTACCACTAAATCTGGGGTTAACTATTTTGGGCCAAACCTATCACTAATTAAGAACAAAGAAGTCACCATATGTGTGACCAATGAACATAAATACATTAAATAAGTAATGTAATAATAAATCATGGAAAAAATAATCAATTTATTATCTGTATGATTTATATAGATAAAACAAATATTTCCACATTTATTTGAATAATGCTTTTAACTATGTTACTATCCAAAAAATGAACATTTAAGATAACACTACTAAAACAATGGGTATTATACATTTATTTATTTATGTTCATAAGATTATCTTCATAGAAATATTACCACAATAGGATTTGTAAGAATAGTTTTCATTTTAGTTATTATGAACCTTCCATAAAAACTAAATTTCGAATTGGTAATTAAAATAATATCATAGAAATATAACAAAACTTTTATAATGGTGAAGGTTTTTCACCATAGTTATACAATTACTGACATGAAAAATAAATTTTTTAACAAAATTGAATCATATATAATGGGATGGAATTACATAAGTTCAATCAACATTGGGAAATAACAACAAAAATAGAACTAGAAAACAACATCAACAAAGAAAATAATTTCAAATTTATAATTGGAAATATGAACATTAAAATATTTGTTACAAATAAATTAAATCCAATTAAATATTTTGAACGAATCCATATAATGTCATTTTAAGTGATTTATCTTCTTTTTTAAATAAGTAATAGGGTCAACAAAAATCTATAAATTAAGAGGAAATAATTACGTAGGTATACTCAATAAAATTATAATATAAATAAAATGAGAGGTTATGAGAAAATATAACCATGATGTATTTTATTAGTATATTTGTTGAAATTATTTAAATAATAGATCTTTTAAAATATTATATACATTATTTGATATCTTTTTTGATGATGATATTTATTTTACAAGACATATTTTTAATTCAAAATAAAAATTCATTTACCTGCATCCACAATGATGTAATTATAAATGAGAATTCAATTTTTTGAGCACACATTTCAATTATTTCTTCACTACAATTTCTCTTTAAATAATTTTTTCCCTTTTTATGATTTCTATGTGTGAAATTAATTTAAAATTCAGTATAATATTAATTTATTCTAATAAAAAAGTACAACTCCAACATGGTATAGAAAGGTTTTCACAAGTTATAATGTATAGAGAATAACAAGTATGTTATATACTCATTTATACATAAAAAATAAAAATACTATGTCTACTAATGTACATTAAAATATAATTTTAGTATATTTTTAAATATGTGAAATTAAATTTTGAGAAATATATTTTTATACCCTTCATGAAAAGTAAGCAACCAATATTAAAGTTCATTATTTTAAAATATTTCAAAATATATATATTATTCTTTTTTATAAATTTTTTCTCAAGGTTTTAATAGGTTGTCTAATATTTCAGTATAGAACAAAATTTGATACATAAAAATTATATTTCAAAATTAAATATATTCTAATGACCATCCAGGTATGTTAGTGATGAAAATAAAAACGTAAAACATTTTTCCTTCAGTGTTCTAGTTCGTACATATGCATGTTTTTGGATTTCATTTCTCATAAATCAGGAGACCATTATAATATTTTTCATAATTTTAAAATCTAAAATATCTAATAAATCTAACAAGTATTAATTTCTTAATTAAGATTAGTTTTTATATGGTTATTGAAAACAAAACATGATGTATTTTTGAGGCGATAGTCCGTAGATAAATTAGAATAAAATTTTTGTTTTTCCATATTAGAAATATTGAATGGTGTTCAAGAGTTATACAAATAGAATAATAAAATTAATTATAAATTAAATACTGATTAATTTATATAACAATTATTAAAATTGATATTTAAATGAAATGTGGAAAATAAAAAAATTAAAAATTATTACCCACATTAAGGTCATAGGTATTCCCTTATAAGAATCTATAGAAAGGGATATATTAGATTAATATATTATGGAGATAATATTAAAAATGTGAAATAGAATGAAAATTAAAGGAATATGGTCATAGATTCATGAGAAAATGTATCTTTTTAGTGGTCTGTAATGGGCGGTTATTAGTCCCTTTTTTATGTTTTAAGGACATGTTTTTTTAATATTTAAAATTAATATTTAGTGGGAACATCTTTTACTATTCCTTTTCACCCAAAATTGAAAAATAACCAAGTAGGGATGATATTAGTTTGATTATATGATACAAAGTAAATCAAAAACACGATTATAACATGTTTGAAACTTTTTAACTCAATATTAATTACATTCACCACTTTCAGTTTAAACGTGATAAATAGATTTTAAATAGTTAAATAATTTTTTAATTACCTAAATAAAAATTTACCTCAATAAATACTTTTGAAATACTTACTTCAAATCTTAAATACATTTCTTCTTACTTGATATCTATATATAAGGAAGTACAAATTTTAAATGAGCACATGTTATGTGTAAACCCAATTTTTAGACAAGTGTACATTAATCATCAAACATTTTTCTAGGGTAAAATTATCAGTGCATTTGGTTTAAATTATTTAAATTTGTCATTTATAAATTATATTTTTTTTAATGAATTGAAACTATAAATTTTCCCAAAATAATATTTAATTAAAAAATTAAAAGACAATTATTTAGAAAATAATAATTAATTTCATAAAATGTTAATGGGAGGTTTTATGAATTATAATATTATTTATAAAATTTATAGTATTAATTCATAAATATATTTATTTTTCAATTAAAATATTTTCACTTCAAGTTCATGATTATAATGTTATAAAATTTATGGTCTTTGTAAAAATTAAATTTCATACCATTCACCAAAAAATCATTAAAAAATATAACTCATCATCATCTAATATTGATTATAAAAATCCAAAAATGAAGTTAATTTTGTGAAATTAAATTTTATCATTTAAATAAATCCATGAATAATGTATATTTACAATTTGACTTATGTAATTTTTTTGAGATGTAGTCCTTAAATGATATAGTTGGGTATCGGGTAGTATATCCCCCTGTAAATTATTTATTCCCAAATAATAGTTTACATGTTATCTACTTACAAAATGCATGTATTTGATCCTTATAACTTATTCAATCTCCAAAGTATCCTTTTAAATTTTTTGATTCCCCTAATAAACTTTCACATGATGGGTTATAATATTACGCAATACATTCTCTATATTATCAAGAATCTATATTGGATCTTCATTATAAGACAATTCAAGTCCCTATTCTATTCCCTCATATATGAGTACAATCAATGGATTTAGAATATATTTCCATAAAAATGAAACATGTAATTTTTCATACACGTTATGAATATTTTGTTTTGTAACCAATCTAATTGTTTAAAATCTAATTATCTATATAATTTGAAATTGATAAATCTTTTTAGGGAATAACATCACCTTATTATTGAATATTAAAACTCTGTTATATGGTGAAATAATTTAGAATATTTCATACACAGCAAGAAAACACATCTCTTTCATCTAATTATGATCATATTTTATTTTATTTTTTGATCAAAAATCATATGTCCATAAATATTCATCACATACATAGTTGTATCTTAAATATTTTCTAAGTATACTAGATTCTCTTATCTATATTTTTTTCAATAAGTTGAAGTGTCACATCTCCTCCAACACAATTCCTTATACTGTTTATTCTAGATTCCTGAAAAGAAAATGTTATTGCCTAAATATTACACTAAATTTAACTATTAATCTCATGCTCTATGGATGTTAAGAGTAATATATATATATATATATATATATATATGAATTATAGTTCTCTTGTAGTCTATTCCCACTGCCCATCAGTTCAGCGGTGATAGGAAGTGCTCAAATGCAACTTAGTGTCGAGATCCTTATGAATTCTCTTCGAATAATATGATGTAAATTGGTGGTCGTTATCAAATAATATGGATAGAGATATCATGTGATGTGTCATGTTTTAATTGATATATATGTGGTTAATGAAATAAAATTATAGGTCCTCCCTTAAAGTCAAAAAAATTGGATACTTGGTAGGGTGGTCCACCTTGACCCATATAACATTTCTCTTCATTTTTTATTTCTAAACTCCACTGATAAAGTCCATTGTGATATTTTCCCAAATACATATATATATAGGAAGAGGATTCAAGAATATATAATGATGTTATTTTTTAACCATTATAATAATTTACACTAAACATATAAAAGTGAAATCCATGATTTTCTTGTTCATAATTTCAAAAAAAATATTTTCTTAAATCCCACTACATGTTTGGAATACTAGATATTTAATGATGTTTTATCTTTTTTCCTTCGTCAAGTAGCTCCCTATTTATTTCAGATATGGATCTAAAACATAACTATTTCTAAACATCAACACTCAAGCTTTATAGATGATGTCTGTTGGATTTTTATCTTTCACAGCATTAATCATCTTTTGTAAATCCTGATAATCCTATTGAGACTTATGAAACATTTATATAAAATAATGGTTTTAAAATATCATAGAAAATGTTTCATGGATTATCTTACAAAAAATTAACTTATCCATCTTTACTAGATCCATGAATATTTGATCGATATTAATTCTCATCAGGTTCAAAACTCCATTGTAACTCTAACTTAATGCATTATCCACATCGTTTAAAATTAATAGGTGGAATTGTATGAAGAAATATTTTTTCTTAGACTATATCCCACCATATTTTCTTCCAAATATTTATCTCTTTCTAATATAAAATATACTTCATATATTTGGAGACCATATAAATGTCACGACATTCTCTGAAGGTATTTTTCATCTCTATCTTCAAGATAAATAATCATACTACCAACCATAGAACACAGTGGTACTGTTTTTCTCATTGATCATTAAATGCATTGATTTATAAGAAACCACCCATTCATTACATAAAAATACATAATTTATTCCATTCATTTATTCATTACAATATATTATAAATACATTGTCTCCTTATAGTAATGTCAATTTTGATGTATTAATCAATATCCTAATTAACTCTTTATTAATATATTTACATTCATTAGATCATGTAAAGTCAACAACATTACATGTCAACTTGTTTAATGGGTTTCTTAATTGGGTATAATTAAGAACAAACAATTGATAGTAACCAACCATGCATGGATACTACATATCTCTCTTGCATTAAGTTGTGTATGTAATTCTTTGAATATCATCATTTTTTATTGATCAATATATACGCTATCCAGGGAGACACCATGGAAAATAAAATAAAAATCATGAAACCAAAATTCATACTTATAGAATCTCATATATAAATCCTTTTCTCTAATTGTATTGATATTTTTTTCTATGGTTATCATGATCTTCATAGCAGTAATAACATATCAAGATATCATTAGTGAATACTAGAAAAAATTTATCAGGATAATCCCTAAATAATATTTTCATCATATCCATTAAAAAGTGGTTCTATTAGTCATTGTAAATAAAATTACCATAAAAATTGAATATTGATTTCTTGTATGAATTACCATATTTGGTTTATCCTCCTTATTCACATATAACTGAAATTAATAAGATAAAAAATCAGACCTTGAAAAAAAAACTCCATTAATTTTGTAAAATAATTTATCGTTACATGATAAAGGATGTATATTAATTTAAAAAAAGAATTTATCTCTATATAATTTACGCATAATCATAAATTTCCATCCTTCTTTTTCATTGTAAAATAGGTTTACCCCATTTTGAAACACTGTGGTGTATAAATATCGTATCCCAAATCATTTTCTTGTTTTCTTAGCTCAACTAACTCAACTTACATCAATATATATTCCATTCTAACTATGGGTATTATATCATGAATGGGATCAATTTAAATTGAAACTTCATGCTTCAGTTGATAAATATGTAATTCCCCAAAAAATAAATAAATGATTTTTTATAAGATGGGTGAATCATCAATACATAGGACACCCTTCTATTCCATTTATTGGGATTTCCCTTCTTATGATCCCATTGTTTTATTATGGCGAGCTAAGGGATTTGAATCTTGTAATAGTATGTCCATTCTCATCCCTTTACCTTTTGTTTTCTGATGCTTGGACATGATGTGGGAGTGTTTGGAAGTAATCCAAAGGTTTGAGGTGGTGCTTTGGCCTCTTAAGGGACACCATGGCCAAGGAAACTACATAATAACTCATTTTGGTCGGTGTGGTTTCTTGATGGTCTATATGGGAAGTAATATACCAATAAATACCTTTCATACCTTGATATTACATCTTATTATATTAATATTGTTTACATTAGATAATTATAAATGATATAATAATATTGGTCTAGTTCCTTCTGAAAGATGGACTCATAAAAGTGGGATTATAGGTGTAATACATTGTCTCCCATTAAAATATTCAAAATTATCACCAATCATAGATGTATAATATTTCATACCTTTATTTATAAATTAGGAAAGGTAACAAAAGAATGGGTGATTTTAGATGATCAGTATCAGTAAACAATGGAGATATCAATGGCCACATGATAATAATATGAGAATAAGGGTATAAGAGCATGATAATAAGTGTGGAAATAATACCCTATATATCATAGATCATAATCATGAGTCATGAAATAAATATTTTATCTCATAAGACATGATTCATATAGGACAATAAGAACATAATCCATGAGAGAATAACATTTGGAATACTATATGATTTTGTCATACATATAAGCATAGAAAATAATTTCCATAGTGGTAAGAACTACCTTTATAGACAATCATAGTGAAATTTGAGAACTACCCAAACCATTATATTTTTAAAATTTGACTCATAATAAAATCATAGTGGATAGAATCCCTAACTAAACTAGGTTAATTCCCCATTCTAGTCCTATTTATCTAATGATATTTCCATCTTTTCACATTGAATATGAGGGATATATAATTCATGGTCTATCCATCACATAATTAAAATCATACATACATTTTCTAGAAGATAATAAAACATACATCATGTCATAAATCGTGATGTGAAACATGCTTCACAAAAATCTCATCATGGAATAACCCATGGAAAATAAATGAGTTAAAAATATTCATCATAATAATAAACCATGATGAGAAATAAAAAATATATATCATTGTATCATATATTAATTAATTATTAGAAAACAAAAAAAATAATTTATTAATAGAAATATCATAAATATATCGTTAATTCAATAATAAATAAAACAATATTTCAATATTTAAATAACATAATTAAAACGAAATAAATTTAACTAGTATGGAAAAGATTTTATTTTTAAATAAACATAGAAACTGTTAAAATAATCATCAAAACATTGACTGTCCATAATAGTGGTAAATTTCATTCATGCCGTTTAAGTTGAAAGAAAACATTCAATTTTCACTTATTATAAAAATGGAAAAAATTCCTCATTTGAAAAATGAAAAGAAGTTTCCTTTTTAACCATTTAGTGAAAATAAAAAAATGAGTAAAAATTATTTTAAAAAAATTGTAGTATAATATCATATATTTTCATTAAAACATTTTCAAAAAAATAAGGACATGGAAGATAGTTGTATTTTGACCAAAGGGATAAATTAATTCATTTTTCCTTATATCCATTTTCTAGTATCTAGATTACTTATGGAGAGTAAAATAAAATGAAATAATTTATTTGTATGTAATATTATTTGGATAATATAATTAATTAGTTTTTTAGATTTGTATCAAAATATATCATCACTATAACTTCAAACATAAATAATCTTGATAAAAAAGGAGATTGTAAAACAAAACCTATACCTATAATCGAACTTTCTTCAAACATATTCAAACCTCATATTTAATAAATATATGATTATTATATATCTATTACATAAATATAATCACATAAAAAAAATTATAATATTCTGATAATCTTTTGTCACTCGTTTGTTAATAATTCATTATTAAAACTACTATTTGGTGTGTAAATATCTTTGTTTTTCACATCTGTATTGTATTAGTAGTTTCGTTCATTATACCTTGATCATGGTTCCATAATATCCATAATTATAATCATGGTAAAAATATCATATGTATTCATTACATATATATTTATAGATATAGATACAATTTATATATATATTGAAATTAATTTCACTTTTTATGGAGATGGAAGGTCATAAGTATGGAAAAACTTTGTCATATTTTTTTGATAGGTGTAATAAAAAATAGAAATTAATAATTAAAATTTATAATATCATTATTATATCATATAAATCATATATATTCCTCAAATTCATCCATATTACCATCCATGCAATGTATAAATGAAAAATGAATTGCATCGCTTCGTGGAGGTGGTTGTTGACATGTATGCACGAGCGAAGTTATCATTTATCAACGAATTTCACGATATGAAGTAACATATGATATTTTCATTTTATAATTCCAATTATGTCATAAATTTATATATATACAATAAACCAAAAATAATACACATCCATAAAATATTTTTATTTAAAATTAATAGTATTGTTACGTGAAGAATGTAAGCCATATGTATGAATTAACAATACTTTCATGTATAATTAGATGGAAAATATGGTGGATAGTGGTGGCTTATATGTGACAAAAATATAATGTTCTTTCCAAAGGGGGATTATGTGATAGAGACTCCGCTTCTATGATGTATATGTCCATTGATCCAGTCTCCCATCCCTCAGGGGGGAGGGACCTCTGACATTCTTTGAGAGAGTATCATCTTGTTACTTCTCCCCATTTTTCAATATCTAATTATGTCCCTACTCTTATAAAATCTAATATATACCTAAATCCCATATATTTAAATGGATTACTAAATCATTTTATTTCATATATTCAATTCAATGAGGCCTCGAATCTTATGAACTTGATGTTGATTGATCGATTGAAACAGTGACGTCCTTTCGTGGATTTCTTAAATTGGTGTATTTTCATGTCTTGGGGTTTACACAATTCAGTAATAGTAGTAATTTTGAACAATATAAATTTTACAATGTATTTCACGTTAAATTATTGGTCTGGTTTTGGTGTAGTTCCCCTCAGAACCGCAATATATCATAATTCTACCTTTTATGTAGCCTTGCAACTTCAATAGGATTCATGAAGCCCCAACAATGGCGATTTGGGTTTGTTTCCCTAAGCTCCCATTACTATTTTAAAATCCCCTAATTATGACATTTCTAGGGAACCTAGTTGGTAGATATATAGGTTCTAATAGTAAAACTATATTTTTTCATGCCTATTACTCCCCAAATCTATCTAGAAGTGGGTATCTTAAGAATTCGAGTCCAATACATTTTTATTTTACTTTGGAAGAGTTATGATGAAAACAATATGTTGGTTTCTAGTCATTGAATTTTTTATGATCTTCCTGTATGAAAACTGAATATTTTAAATAAAAAATTAGGTATGGTAGAAATTTTTATGTGTGGGAATAAAAAACCTAGATCAAAAGATAGATGTGGACATAAGAGGTGGATGTAATGTCCTAAGACCTTATATTGGTCAAAATATGATGGGATAGTTACAATAGCATGTTTATCTTGATCTAATTATTGAAAAGGGCGTAAAATGCAGTACAAGAGTGGGTGAACCAAATGTGTTTGAAATTTCCTAATTCATTATAAATTAATTAGGTTATCATAAGCCTACTATGAAAGCTCCCTCAAGGCTAGTGCGAACTAAGGTGGTAAGTGTTTCTTGAGTTTTGGAATCATATCCCTAAAAATAATTTCTCAACTCCCTTGTAGGTATTGTATGATCTGATAGTGGAAAAAACACATGAAACAGTAAAATATTGAATTTTTTAGGGATTTACTGTGCAATAAGTCTAAGATTGATTCAAACAATAGAATGGAGGGGTGTCCTTTTATAATAGCGGGGGATGACACACTTGGAATTTCCAAAAACATTTAAACAGAACAACGTAATACTCCTTCTAATTTTTTTTATAATTTCTATGAAATTAAATTAAAATATTCTAGGGTAAAAATAACATCACCAAATAATATATAATGGTTTTGGTGTCATTTTAATAATTGTATTTATGATTTATCCCTTTTATTAATTATCTTTTTACTTAACCACATTAACAACTATTTAAAATTTAAAGGGTTAAGAATGATAGCATAAAATGAAAATGGATTATAAATAAAAAAAATTCATATGTCCAACCATATTTAATTGAAAAAATTTAATATAATATTTTTATAAATTTAAAATAAATTAATAAATAATAATTTATAATAAAATATCATTAGTGTCAATTTGGGAACTATTTACTTAATTTGAATGTAAACACACTATAATAAAATTAGAATATAATGATTATAAAAAACAATAATATGTTATATTTATCTATAAATTCGTTTTAAATATAAATAACTCAAATTATAATACTTGAAATATTTTTAAAATCATTTATATTAATTTTTTATTAATTAATGAAATAATGCATCTGTGTTGGATAAGAATTTAACATAATTTTACAATTGATAAAAATTATGAATAAATTCCTATATTGATAGTAATTTCTTTGTTATAAATATTGACATTTATATTCATTCGCAAAATTCTTGTTTCACTCTATGGACATATAATATATAATTGAATGTAAGAAAGTGGATTTTGAATTTTCTATACTTTAAATATTATGTAGGTCATTTTAATATATAAGTTTTCCTTAAACAATTAATGTTCTAGAATAATGTGATAAGGGTAAAATTACATTTTTATAATAATAATTTATTATAATTATGATGGTATTATCAATTAGTTTTAACCTTGATTAACATGATCTAACTTTTATCCAGGTGAAAAATTTTACTACATTTATTATTAATATTGACAAAAAAAGAGCACTAACTACCAAATTTAGACCACTAGAATCTAAATATGGAATAAATTTTAAATTATTCAATTTATGTAAGTGTGAGAATGTAATTTTAAAATATGTGACAAAAAACACAATGAAAACCACATTTTATAAATAATTACTTTTTATTCATAAAATCAATTGATTTTTATCCCATTTCAAAAAAATAATATTATATAAAAGTTCAAACATTTTACTGAAAATAAAATAAAAAATATCATTAAATTTATTCACCAATAATAATCAATTTATTATGATAACAATATAATTTTCACAAAAAAATAGTTTCCATAATTACATCACATTTTTCAAATATTATTTAATTTCTAATTAATTGATTAACATTGAGATCATTTTATAAAGGAGAAATTCATACATTTTCATAATTTATTTATTATAATTCATACCCTCAAATATAAATAAAGGTAATACTGATATTTTTGTCGTATATTGTGATTCTTTTACACCGGTTGTTGTGTGTAACGTATGATATTAAATTAAAAAAATTATTTGAAGAAAAAATACATTAAAAATATCAGGCTGTTCTATTATAGACAAATTAATATTAATATTCAATTCATATTATATTACTCAAATATAGAAAATTGATGATACTTCTACCTCATCGTATCATTATGTTCTCACATAGCTTCTTGAAATTGGTGGTTTCACAAAAAAACATTGGCCAGATTCGTGGATATTTTTCATAGAACTTTCTCTCTATTATAGATATTCTCTTTTAGTTGTTCATCATAAGAAATATATTTCTCCATTTATACAACTTCATTGTTCAAAACATTTGGAGGATCTAGTATTTAATTCCTAAAATAGATACATAGATAATGTTGTGATCCTTGCAGATAGTACATGGAATAAATAACTGATATGATATCATACCAATATAATAAATAATTTTTAAATGACTGATATTCCAAGGTAATAACATTTCCTTCATTCCAAATCTTGTCAACTTTTTCCAGGGATATAATTATTTAATTTCCTTACCACTAAATTCAAATTCTAGATCATTATGAAGATTATCATAATAACTTTTATCGACTCTTAGCCTCAATTTTAGTTTTGAATTACATTAACCATATATAAAATTTCCATAAATAGGATTTATCAGAATTTCCCTCTTTTTCCAACATCATTCCAACATGTTGGAGCTTTGCACTTCATATCATTAAGTGCATCATAAATGTTCATATGTGTAAGAACTGCTATTTTTTCAGGATGTATTTTTCAGAAAAATTTTGAATTTTTTATGTTGGATGTTTATGAGGGGTAAAATGGACTTTTTACCCAAATAGATGTCCTCATATAATTTTTCTGACAAGTTTGTTGGTCCCGAAATAGGGATTTTACTCTATGACAAAAGATTGGTGGGAATTCTAGTTGTTCAAATTTTAGCATAATATTTAATAATTAATATTATAAAATTTAATATTAAATTATTCACCCAGGTTTTTTCAGTGGTAACATTTAAATGGAACATCATATTGTTATTATTTCTTAATTTTTGAGTCTGTAAAGGGGATTTTACCCTAGGCAAGGCATAAACTCATGTCGGGCGTTGTGGCCGGCTTAGGCCCCATTTTCCTCCTTTTCTTTTCTTTCTTTTCTTATTTTTTTCCATATTCTTCATTCCTCCACCTCTATGTGAAGTTCTCCTGTGTAATCCTCCTTGTCCATGTCCTATGTGGGAAAATGGATATCGACAAATAGAGAGAGACGTAAGTCAAGAGGGGTACCATTTCAAAGCACTCCAGACGCTGTGTCGGCGTGCAAAATCTATGGATGGTGAAATCAATAGAAGCTTCGGTGGTTTCTACCCTAAGGTAAGGTTTTTTATTTTTTTTCCATATATCCCCTTTAAACATGTGTTTTTATTTTTTAAATCCTTATGTTGTATTTTTTGTGGCCCCGTGAGGCACAGTCTATTGTTTCGGGGGTGGAAACGGGGGTTTCGGGCGATCCGAGGGATTTCCCATTGAGAAACCCAGGTAAATTGGTGTGTGTTCTAAAGGAACACATTGTGTACTCCAATTACACACTATATGGCGGTTGGTCGTGTGACTGGTCATGTGAGAATGAACATGGAATGGTAGTTTTTGAACAGTATATATCGTGTCCAAAAAGTACACATCGTGTAGTGGCACATGGGCATGTGTTCGGGTGAAAATTCACACTAGGTGGAATTGTGTGAACATTTAATTTCATGTATAGTAACTTAAATGTCATGTGCTTTTACATCGGTAGACCCCATGTACTCTAGAGTATATGCCTTATACTTCTTCTAGCCTGTTTTTGTCTGAGGATTATTTAAACCCCAGTAAGTTGCAATCTGGGGGTTTGTTTCATGTGCCATCTATGACCACATGTCCCTTGATTTAAGGTGGACCTTTTGAGGTCGTTTGGATAAATTTTTGTGTTGGGAACAATGCTCGATGGTTTGGAATATCCAAATAAACAATAATAATATCTTAATTATTATTATTCGGTGATTATAGAATCGAACGTATCTTCTGTGTCTACTGTCTGTTTGATGCACTGTCAGTGGTGTCACAACCCTTAATTAATGTAGGATGCCTAGAGACTGATTTCAGGTTCCAAATCGAAATCAATTGTGGCCCCACTCGGGATCATTATGGTGAATAGTTCCTTTTTATTCAGTTGACCATTTTGGGCCTGTGAGTAGTTATTTCTGAGCCTTTTTCTACATAGATCGCAATGAAGGAATCCAATTGACATTTAGAGGACATCTAAATAGATTTGTAGGGTCACTATCTAAATTGAGTGGTTCTTCCTCCAGTTATCGAGTTCAGTTGTCAACTGAGAGTAATACATGGCGTGGATGATAGGTTGGGTGTTCGTACCAACCTATTTGAGACTTTTTATTAGATATAATCTCTAAGAAATCTCCTATGACCGATGATTTTGAGGACGTCCCCCTTGTGATACATTCCCCTCTAGACTATGAAGTTGTGACATTGGATACTTCCAAGGATCTGCTGAGAAATGCCTTTATTTTTTTGATGACATGGGGAGTCCCTTATAGGATCTCTCTATTGTTTTCCTTTTAGTGGATCCGTATTGTATGATTTCACTTTGAGTTTTACTTGATAGACCCATCGGGTGCCTGTTCATTGACCAACCCTGACTTGTTACGTCGGGTTTGGGTAGAGATGTTGTTTAGGAGTCACCTAGAAGCCATATCGTACTAGTAATCCCATTGGGCAGTGACTGTCGTGTGGGATTGGGCATTTGGTCCACCCTCACTCTTTGTTATGTTTCACTTGTTTTGTATGCATTTATGTTCACCAAAGGTTCTCCCTGTTTGGTGGTTGTTGATCATGACACGATGTGGATTTCTTATTTGTTGGAATGCCCGAATGTTCTCTCCTGGGATCCGGCTTCTAAGGCATGTTATTTCTTATATTTACAATACCCAAAGGTATTACCTGGTAATTGGTTATTGAGCCTTACTTGATGCAATTGGTTATGTAACTATTTTTTACAAGTGAGTTGATTATGTAAAACTATGTGATAGTTTAATTCACCTGTGTTGTTTTTAAAATTGAATATTAGATTATTTAAAATAAGTAATTTGCAATGAGTGAGACACATCCTTGGTTAAAATACATGGTCGGGCTCATGTGACTAAATGCATCTTCTATACCTTGGGTGTACCATTATCTCAGTTAAAATATAATGGAGGGGCTCAAGAGGTTAATTATTTAAATTACATTAGCATTCCATGATAGGGTGGTCGGGCTCATTGATGATTATTTATTAAATTCTGAACGAACCTAGGATCCATTGATAGATTTCCAGGTTTGGCTCTATTGGAAAATGATATAAATGATACATGCTGAAATGCTAACACACCGGGTATGGCCTTGATACATGATGAAATAATGATACATTGAGATCCACCCTAAAACATGATGAAAATCTTATATACTAATTTTTACCCTAAGACATACTGAAATGCCGATATACTGGGTTTGACCCTGATTGATTGATATGCCTAAGGGTGAGGTTTTGAAATGCTTGTGGGAAACGTTTTCTGAGTCTTGATTCAATTCATGGGATTATACTTTTTATTTTCTGACCAGTGACCTAGTACAATATTGACAATCGGTATAAGCTGTTCTATTTTATTATTGGAGGCGAGTACAAGTGAGCACATGTGTAGGACAAGCACTCCCCTTGTGGTGACAGAGCTTGCTCAGGGATATAATTATGTCATTGGCTAATGAAGGTACATGTTGATGGGATTACGGACCCAAAGATAACCTTAATGATACACAACTTGAGTGGCACGACGTCCATCTCAATTCCCTTGTAGAGGATGTCCATGTGATAGAGCTTATGGTCCAAAATGTCGACAACTGATGTCGTTTCTTGTTATTTGATTCACATGATCATGAATATGTTTAATTATGTATATGTGTATAGGTATGGTACTATACATGTATACATATATAGATATGAAAATTCATAGTGTCCCTTACCCAGTTGATAGGGATTACAGACCCAAGGTTCAACTGTGGTTGCAAGTTTGGTTTACTTCCTTTTGTTGTTTTTATTTTAGGATGAGCACGTTGCTGTTGTATACACTTTTATCAGCATAGCTACAGGTTTCATGTCAGGCTGTCCAAATGATATTATTTCTCACCCCTTCATGTGTACCTCAGTGTTCGTGTACACCTTATGTATGCTTTTCAGGTTGCGCATGAGTTAGATAATGGATAAAGCTAAGGCCTAGTGATGCAAGATCGATCGGAGTTGCTCGAGTGGTTCTACTTGTCGGGTTGGTGCAATTCGATAGTGTATGGAGATCAGGTAAGTGGGTTGGCTCAGAGTTAGTAGTGGATCCTTGTACATATACCTTCAATTTATTTTGTACCTATATCGGTATGGTCATCCCAATGGGGGACCATTGTTGTATTGTATTTCATAGTTGTTCGGGATTTTACAGAATTTTACTATTACAGCTTGTTCTATTTCAATTTTTTTTACTTATATACTCTGTTAACATTCCTATCTTTCTGATAAATAGTTATTTACACTATTTTTATACACTAGTATCAGGTCATAGTCTCCCCACTCTGACACCCTAGGCCCTTTTTTCTAGTCGATAGCCTCTGGCGTACGGGGAGGCGCTCTTGACGCCATGTAGAAACCTGTCTCAGACCACCAGTTTAGTGGCTTCCAGGTCGGGAAGTTACAAAGTGGTATCAGAAGAGTTAATTTTTCTCGTCTTTAATATTTTGGATATGGTAGACAATAGTATTAGGAATGTTTTGAAACTTGTGATGGATATCATATTGGTGCATTGAGAACACTTATTTTGGTGCGAAGTCCGGGTTTCCTAGGTATGCGGTTTTTATTCTGATTTGTGATGTTACAGTTTTATATAATTTTTTCCTTGATCGATGAAAATTTTGTTTGTGGGTGTTATGATTTACTATTAATCTATGGCTATTGGCCATTGGTAAGACACCAGAGATGGATTTTGACTCTTTTCAAGAAAAGGAAAGAGGTGTCTCATGCACCATACAAGGCACATAGGATTCACAGTATATATGCCTTCTAGTGTGTGATTTTACTAACGATTGAGACCTTTGGGTCAACTTACACATTATTTTTACACTAATGAAATGTTTTGTGGATTTACATTTGGTAATTTATTTGTGAGGCTGATGACTCAGTTCTCATACATAGGTGGTGGAGTTACCCTAGTATGTCGATATGGCATTGATGTCTTACTTTTTAACCCCTTGATTGGTGTAGTTTCCTGAGTCTGTGGTTATCTAGTTGGATTACTGAGTACAATACTGATAAATACCAAGTTGTTTCTTGTTAACTAGACCTCCTTGGGGTATTTCTGTGGACGGATACCCGATTAGGGTCAATTCAGCTTTTCTATTCTGCTTTGGTTTTGACCTCTTGGAAGGAGTTCCTTTTGAGGATGCTCCGAGACGATCAGGGCCCTCGTAGGCCGTGTTTTTTCATCTTGGACCCTCATTGCTAATTGTGATATTTACCTTATTTTAAGAGGTCTTGGATCTTGTGGGCTGGGTGTTTAGACATTGTGACGCAGTAGTGAGTCTTGTTCTATAGGGTTAGGTGGAAGCCATTGAGACCCTTGGTTTTTATTCCATCCCTTCTAGGTCGATGACTATTATTTTCTATGGAACCTATGTGAGAGATTGTTGACCCATGCTTGAATCATGGCCATGTTTTGGTAGAATTATAGCATGGCTCGAATGGTGATGGAAACATCTTAGGTGAAATCATATTGTACTCTTGTACGATATGATCATGCGCTATCTTTATTTGTCTTGAGTATGCCGAGAGAGATTTGGTCGTATGCTGAGATCCTTTTTTTCTAAATGTTCCTCCTTATTAAGGATGGAACCTGTTGTGGTTGTGATCTAGGAGTGGTGAAAGGAAATACATATAGTGGGGAGAGAACCATTGGTCATTTGAGAGTGTTTTCCTCATTTTGGTTAAACTTAGGTGTTTTCTATGAGCTTTTGAGCTCGGAATTATTTTAAGACAACAATAGGGGTATTCCTAGGGTGGGGATTCCCAGATCGGTCAAAATTAAATATCATCGGTTTAGAAGGTGGTTGTTAATGCTATAATATTGGTTATTGGATAGTCTAGATAGCTTGGTTGGGTACATACTCGGGTAGGAAGCATGTCTGTTTGTCCTTTCATCAGGCTTCTCAGGGATGAGATGGTTTATGGTGGTGATTTTGTATGGACCACTATTTTTCAGTACTACAGTTTTGAGCATAAATTTTGATCTTTGTTGTTGGATGTTCATGATGGGGAAAATGGTCTCTTACCCCTAACATATTACCTAGGATAATTATTCTAACAATTCCATTGGTCTCTGAATATGGTGTATCCCTGGGAAAGGATTTTGGTGGAACTCGGAGCTGTTCAAATTTTAGGAAAATATTTAATATTTAATATTATTAAAATTTATATTAAATTATTCATGTGGGTTTGTTTGGTGATAACTTCTACATGGAACATATGACTGAGATTCTGACTTCTCTTATTGAGAATAGATTGAGCTGTTTATCCTGGGCAAAGGATAAACTTTAGTCGAGCATCGGGGTCGACCTGATCCCCCTTTTCTTCTTTTTCTTTTCATTCTTTCCTTCTTTGCTTTTCTTTTTATTCTTTCCACCTTCTCCATGCACACACCTCTTATGTTATTTTCCTTGTTCATTTCCTATTGGAGAAAATGTATACTGAAAAATATAGAGAGATTTAAGTTGATAGGGGTACCGTTTCGAAGCTTTCGACACGCTGAGTCGGCATATGGCATCCGTGGATGGTGAAATCAATCGAATCTTCGGCGGTTTCTACTCAAAGATACAGCTATTTATGTTTCACCATAAATCCATTTTAAAAAGGTTTTTTATGTTTTTAAAGCCTTATATTTTATTCTTATGTCCCCTTGAGGTTCAATCAGTTGTTTCAGGGGTGAAAACGGGGCTTTCGGGCAATCCGAGGGATTTCCCATCGGGAAACCCAGGTAACATGGTGTGTGTCTTAGAGGAACATGCCATGTGGTCTTCCCAATTGGGGATGAATATTATTTCTTATGTAAATGCCATGAAATTAGAGTACACACCTTGTAGTGGTTTTTCTTTCATCCCATCATGTGAAAAAGAACATGGAATGGTGGTTTTTGAACAGTACACACTGTGTACTTGGAGTACACGCCGTGTAGTGGAACATGTGCATGTGTCTGGTGGGGAAAAGATCACGAGGTGTTGTTTTTTGAATAGTAAAATCCATGTAAATTAACATACATGCCATGTAATTTTACATGGGCAGACCCCATGTACTCCAGAGTACATTCCATGTACTTCTTCCAGCCTATTTTCATCCAGGGTTTCTTTTAACCCATGTATGCTGCAATTCGGGGGATCAGTTCTTATGCCATATGCATCCACATGACCCTTGATTTAACAAGGACATTTTAAGGCCATTCAGAGAAATTTTTATGTTGGTCACAATCCTCGGTGGTATGAAACGTCCAAATAAATAATAATAATATTTAAATTATTATTATTTAACGATTATTGAATCAGGCATATCTTTAGCGCCATACGTTTGTTTGATGCACTGTTAGTAGCATTACAACCATGAATTAATGTTAGACACTTATAGAATGATTTCAGGTGCTAAAACTGAAATCATTCATTGGCCCCACTCGGGATCGTTATGGTGAATAGTTTATTTTTCACCAGTTGACCATTTTGGGTGTGTGAGTTGTCCATTCTGAGAATTTTTCTACGTAGATTACTATTGTGGAATAATATTGATATTTAGAGGATAAATAAATGGTTTTTGGTGTATTCTATATAATTTTATAAGTTCTTCCACTATTTATCAAGTTTAGTTGACACCTGAGAGTGGGACTTGGTGTGGATGATGGGTTGGGTGTTCAGACCAACCCAGTTGAGACTTTTGATTTGAGATATGCTCAGAGAAATCTCACATGACCTATGATTTTGAATACGTCCCTCTTCTGAGAAGTTCCCTTATATAATATGAGGTCATGATATAGGATACTTCCAGGGATTCGTCGAGGGATACCTTTACTTATTTTCTTTCCTAGGGAGCCACTTTTAGGATTTATCTCCTATTTCCCCTTAATAGGATCCTTGTTGTAGGATTCATCTTTGATTATTACTGGAGGAACCTTGCGGGTGCCCATGGTTTGAACAACCCTAAGCTGTTATGTTGGGTTTGGGTAGATATGGTGTTTGGGTGTCAACTAGAACCCATGCTAAACTATTAAGATCATGGGGTAGTGCCTGTAGTGATGGGTTGGGTGTTCTGGCCACCCTCAATATTTGTTATGTTTCACTTGTTTATTTCTGATGTAGTGATGTTCACCAAAGGTGCTCCCTGGTTGGTGGCTATTGAGCCTGACAGAAGGAATCTTTCATGTTTTTTGGGATGCCCATATGTTCTCTCCTAGGATCTGACTTCTGAGACGTGTTATTTATGATATTTACTATACCCATAGGTATTACCTGGGAATTTTATGTTGAGACTTACATGATTCAATTGATTATATAAATGTTCTTCCGACGTGATTTGATTATATTAAACCATGTGATAGTTAAATTCACATGTGTTGGTTTTGAAATGGAATGTGAAATGATTTAAAATAGGTAATTAGTAATGGGAAGTCCATAGTCTCGGTTAAAAGACAAGGTCGGGATCATTTGATTAATTGCATCTTATATACCTTGTGTAATCCATTGTATCTGTTAAAAGACAGTGGACGATCTCATGATATTAGTTATGTAAAGGCCATGAGTGAGCCACGATAGGGTTGTCGGGCTCATTGAGGCTTATTTTTAATATGTCGAGCTAACCTCGGATCCATTGAAGGATTTTCAGGATAGGATCTATTGGAAAATTTTATAAATGATACATGATGAAATTAAATACACCGAGCTTGGTCCTGATACATGATTAAATGATGATACACCGGGCTTGGCCCGAAAACATGTTGAAATTATTATATAGTGGGTTTTACCCTGATTCATGCTGAAATGAGGATATACTGGTCTCGACCATGATTGATTGATATGCATGAGGGTGAGGTTTTGATATTCCCACGAGAGAGGTTTTCTGATTCTCGGTTGGATTTGTGGGATTATGCTTTTTGTTTTCCAAATAGTGACCTTTTACAGGATTGACTATTGGTATACTATATCCTAGTTTGTGATTGGAGGTGATTACTAGTGAACCCAGGTGTTGGATGAGCATGCCTCCTATATTAATGTAGCTTTTTCAAGGATATAATTCCGAAATTGGCCAAATTACGTATTTGTTGATGGGATTGAAAACCTAGAGATAGACTTAGTGATACACGACTTGAGTGGCACAAATTCCATCTCAATTCCCTTGAACAGGTTTTCCATATGATCGAGCTTATGGTCCAAAGGATTGACTAATGATGTGTTTTCTTGTTCTTTTGATTCACATACTCATGAATATTTATATTTATGTATATTTGTATAAGTATAGGACTATACGTGTATATGTATATAGATATAGACATCCATGGTGGAACTTACCCAATTGACAGGGATGACAACCCATAGGTTTGACTGTGGTGGAACGTTTGGTTTACTTCCTATTGTTGTGTTTTAGCTGGGTTGAGCACATTGCAGTTGTATACACTTTTAATAACATAGTTGTTTGTTTCTTGTCGTGGTGGCCTACTGAGATTATTTCTCACCGATGCACGTGCACCTCAATGTATGTGTAGACCTTATGAATACTTTTCAGGTTGAACACCAGTTTCATGGTCGATAGGGAAGAGGGCCAATGCTAAATGATCGAATGGAGCTACTCGAGTGGTTCTACTGATCGAGGTGGCGTAGTTCGACAGTGTCTGGAGAACGGGGAAGTGGGATGGCTCTGAGTTAGTAGTAGAGCCCTATAATTTTACTTACATTTTTGTTTATACCTGTATCTATATGTTAAGCCTTGTGAGTGACCATTGTTGTATTTTATTTCATATTTTTTCTTGATTTTACCACATTTTACTACTACATCTTGTTCTATTTCAGTTGTTTATTACTTCCTCACTCTATTAACTTTCCGTTGTGTATACCACTTAGTTTTTTACACAATTTTCATACTTTGGTATGAGAGCACAGTCTCTCCACTCTCCCACCCTAGTCCCTCGCTTCTAGTCGGCAGCCTCTGGCGTACGGGGAGGCGCTCTTGAGACCTTGTGGTGAACTGGTTCGGAGCGCCAATTTACAGGCTTCCGGGTCAAGAAGTTACAATATGAATAGTGGATTGAAATGTTTTGTTGTTAGAAAATTCCACCAAAGGGATTTATTGATCCCAAACACCTTTTAAATTAAAATATCAAGCTATATACAATCATTATATAGTATGAATGATCCACTAATAATAAAAATATTTCAATCATGATAAGAAGTTCAGAAACATAACTCTATATCAATATGATACTAAAGACTTCTCCAAAACATCAACACAAACCTCCGATGTTGATCGGATACAATGAAATATTGTACTCCATATAACCTTACCACTTTCTTAATGTATAATCTAGAAATATAATAAAGAGATTAATCTTATCTAATAGAAATAAATTATACTTAATTTTTATTGCAATCAACTACAACCCGTATAGAATTATTAAAATTTTATATTTTGGGGAGTTTTATGATAAAATCCATGGTGCTTTTTTCGATTTCTATTTTGGTAAAGGTATTGGTTTTGAGATACCCTTAAAATTTTATCCCTCATCATTAACTTTATTATATTCCAAGCACTGGGAATGAAAATATATAATATAAAACTTCATGTTTCCACACAAAAAAGTACTCTATGAGATCCCTATATACATTCATGTTTCTATGATTAATATAGAATGAATAATTTTTAACTTCATCCGTTTAAACATTCATGAATTTTGGGGAACACTGAATACATACATGGTTTTTGAAATTAATTATTCCATCTATGTCAATGTTGAACTAAGTACCATTTCTCACCTTCTTTGGAAGCTCTACATATACCTTCTATGACACTTTAATCTTCTCATGGACAAATGGTTTTATACTCATTTGAGAAATCTAATAATTCCCCACTTCTATGAATATTACATGATTGATCCTTTGAAAATATATAAATAATGGATCTTTTTTTATCCTCATCATAAATATTCTCTCATGATCCTTTTGACAAATAGGATATGCAACCATGTTTGTTTTCCCAGGGTGGTATTGTATTGAGAAATCACAATATTTATCAATATATAACCATATCCTCTAGCGCATATATATATATTGACTAAATATATACATTAAAAATTTATGATCAGTATATATTTCATTCTTTTCAATGAATTATATTTCCTCCCTATATTTATTGTAGAAAATACAGTTGCTAACTCCAAAACATGAGTTGGGTGATTTTTATCATGGAGCTTTTGTTGTTGTGAGGGATAATCGAGAACCATATCATTATACAGGATGATACATTCCAATCTATTCTTCAATGAATCACTATATATTATATATGATTCACCATTTTAGGGCAGTGTAAGGACATGTTTAATAACTAGAGTTCTCTTCAGTTCCATGAAAATTCCTCGCATCCATCTGTCTAAAAGAATTGTACTCCCTTCCATGATAACTTGTTGATTTCATTGGATGGCTGTGATAAAATATCCAAAAAGAATTTATTATATCTTGAAAGAATATAAGAACAATAAATCCTAGTAATTTTGGTTGGTCTTGGGAATTTCTCAATAACTTCTACCTTTGAAAGATCCATTTATATAACTACTCTTCAGATTATGTGACCAAAAAATGAAACCTTCTAATTCCACATTTTAAAATTTCCATATTTTCAATAAAAATTAACCATCCTCAGGGTGTTCGTCATATTTATAAAGTGTTTTTTCATGCTTGTCATTTCTTCTAGAATAAATAATTATATCATTTATAATGATGACCACATACATGTCCTTGTTAATCTCTAAAAACTATATTCATAAAATTCATGAACATAGTTGGGGCATTAGAAATACCAAAAGGAATTACTATAAATTCATAGTCTTCATACCTTGTAAAGAATATTTATTTGGGTATATCATCCTTCATTACCCATAATAGTTGATATCTAGAAAAATCTAAATCTTGGAAAATCATTGAACTCCACATAGTTGATAATACAAATCATAAATATGGAAAAAATGATACCTTTTCTTGATAGCTGCCTTGTTAGGTTCGTGATAATCAATACAGAGTTTCATTGATCAATATTTCTTATTAACAAAAAGAATATGTGCACCCATTCTTGAAGAAGTTGGATTAATAAAACCCTTTTCTTGATTATAATGGAGTTTCATATTTAATTCTTTCATCTCAATAAGGTTCATTCTATATGGAATCTTTAAAATAGGTATAGAAAAAGGTGTCAATTATATTGAAAATTAAACATCACGATTCCATGGAAGAATAGAAAATTCTTCCACAAAGTCTTCAAAAAAGATCCAGACAATTTTCATACCATCGATTTTGAGTTTCACCCTATGGCATTGGTTATATCTTTGAATGTTTTATTATTGTAAACACATAGGTTGAGGATGTGAGAATTATTTTTATATTTTTTATTTTGATTGAAATTTCTATATGTACATCAATAAAATTGGTAACTTTATCGTGAAAATTTTATTTGGAAGGGATTTTTTTCCAACATCCAAGATGGTGAGGACGAATGCCTCACTACACCCTATTCCCCACTATCTATTCTATCTAAGGATCTTATAAACATACTATTATGGTAGGTAGACATAATTAACATATGTTTTGGTATAAATAGATTGGTGATGTGGTTTTTGTGGGAGTTATGAATTTTATGATGAACGACCAAGTTTGAGTTCCCCAATGATCATGATACATTTATATCATGCATATATAGAAGTGGTTATGAGAGGGTGTGGAGTAGATAACAATTTCCGCATCGCGTGCTTGGTATTATATAGTTTTCTAGTTCTCCTTATATAGGATGTGATGAGAAGATACAGGCAGGGTGCCTGATGTGTATAATTTTCCAAATTTCTTTATGAATGATTATTATATGTTATATATCGGTTCACTATAATGATCAAAATTTGGTTCTATGATTATAAAATAAATTATAATGTGGTTCAAGTTACTCTATTCCAAATATGATTCTTACTAATTAATAATACTTAGATATGTTATTCAATGAGTGTTCCATGGTTATGATGGTTTTGGTTAGTTGACCTAGTTTGTTTTGGTTGGTTCTATTATTTTCTCATGGTTGAATTAGTATTCTCACTTGATATGTGTAAGAGAAAATTTTGATATAATCGTATTGATAATAAATGTAATGATGAACCCATGTATAAAAATCGATCGTGAATTGTTCTAGAAGGAATGCATGGATTTTTTTGGACATTAATTTTTTGGACAATGGGTTTTTAGAAAAATCACATCCATGTGAATTTAGTTTGGGTATTTTTTTATAGATTCTTGTATTTTTCTATTATCACATGAATTATATGATGTTTTTGGTCTCCATTAATTTATATTATTTATTGTAGTTTCATGATGGTTGATATCCAATAACATAGTCCTACTATATCTATTGATTGTAACTCCTTCCATGTGTGATATTTTTATACTATCAGTGTGAGTCACCAACCTAGGACCTACTGGATTACGGAATCATGGTCCATTATGTTTCTTCTATCATTACCTTCCAAGAATGGAAAATTTGGAGGGAGGGGTCATGAGAGGGAGGTATCCATGGTTTTGGTAAGGATATAGGATGAATATTAGAGTTTTGAATTGTGTAGATTTTATGGATTGTATAGGAACACTTTTAATCTATATTAGTGTTTGACATAGGCCTGGGATGACTAACTATAACATTACATTTTGAGACCCCTTTACATTGATGTAAGGGGTATGATCCTACCAAACGACCATGTAAAATGGTTCCAAATAAAGAGTAGATAAAATAAGAGGTATATCGGTCATGATTTATTATTCTTATTTGTATTTGTTGATATTCAAAAATTACAGTGAACTTAATTAATTATTTAAAACATATAATTCCAACCATAGGAAAGATTTAGTTTCTTTTCATTTAAGGATCCTTGATGTAATTTTCAAGTGTTTTATACTTTATTTGGTTTATCTATATAACCTAGTTAATCACCATAGTGTCCACCAAGTCATAGAGGATGATTATTAGAATTCAATGATTTATTCCATTAAGATAAAATCTTTTTTGATGTATGAGTGTAGTTAATATGATATGTATATATATATATAGAAAATCAGTTGGCGGACCACAATATATATTTTAGTATGACTCAAGCCTATAAAGATTAATAGGTCCCATTCTAGGTTTGTTAGATGAGGGGTGTGTAATGTTGGTTGTCAAAGTTGTATCTCAAGGAGAAAAAGGAGGAAAAAGTATCATGTAAAAACATCTATATGGATCGAATTAGTACCTAGTGGTTCTCTAATTAGATCATAGATTTGGTGGTATGGTTCAGCATCAACCTCAGTAATAGCCCTAGGAATTGTCGTTCACGTAGTAGTGGAAGTCAGATAAAACTCTTCATATGGGAGATTGGGAATGTATGAGATGACCAAAGGATGTTACTTATATTCTGGGATGCCAACCTAATCATTTCCATGTATGTTTCTATCAATAGTGAGGTAGGGAGTAATGAATGGATAGTTTCATGTTGTGGGGCTTCTGGTACTAGAGAGGAATAATATTGTTTGAGGTATGATCAACTTATCACATACCCTTATTTTTCCATTGTTTGATTAAGTAGATTTTTTTCCATTTGTTTCACCCAATTTAGTCCATTATCTATGAGTATAAAAAGATAGGTTTCCCATTCCTCAAGTATTAACAACATTATTTTAATCTCATACCATATTTTATGATGTGTGGTGGGGATGTATTCATATAATGGGGAAGCATAATTCATGTGGGTATATTTTCCCTCAATAAATATAGTTATATGATTTCATCCTTAGAATTTATTAAATTTATTTTATATGTTCTAATATAGACTACTTCTAAATGAATTTCATGATCTTATGTATTAATAGTCAATGTGTAGTTTTCACCAATGAACTAGGTTATTCGATGGTATGTAAATATATAGAAGACAATGTCTCCATGATTAATGTTTTTTTCAAATATAAGGGAACTAGAATAATGTAGACTCCCAGGGTCATTGATGAATTTTTGGATGTTTTCCACAATGAAGTTGCAAAGCTACCTCATAAAAATGTTATTGATTTTGGGATAGATTTTCCGACATGTGCTTATTCAATTTAAATGGATCGTTGTTAGATTTCCCCATACGAGTTAGTGTAGATAGGGAGTTTAAAAGATGATCCACTTTGGAATTGTTTCATCCAACCCAATATTCTATTGGGGTGACACATATTTATTCACCATGAAGGTGCATGGTAGATTAAGGGATTTTATAGACTACTAGAGGATGAATCTACTGATGATCAAGAATCATTACCCTCTCCTAACAATTTATGATATTGTTACCTATTTTATTGGTTATTTCTGGTTCTCTATAATTGATATATGGATTATATATCACCATTTTGTATTAATTGAGTATGATAACCTAAAGAGTGACTTTTATCATAGTTATGGGTCCTTTGTGTTATTATTCATGTCATTAGATGTGAGGAACGTTATATAAATACTCATGGGTATCATGAACTAAACTTTTGAGAGTTTATATAATAGTTTATAGCTATGTTAATTGAAAAAATCATTATATACTCAAACCCATAGGTGTATAATGTCGATCATGCTGTATTTTTCTTGGATGTCCTTTGTTGTCAACATATATTTGTAAATTTATTCTACATGAATGTTTAAGACTAAAAAGGTGAATATCATTAGTCAAGTGATTTTTATCATGTTTTTGTTATTGAACTATCAGAGATGAAATCATCTATTTCCAAGAAGGAACATAAGAATGTGGTAGAGATAATAAGTTTTTGTGCTCTCAAAATCGATTATTAGAGGTTAATTTCTGATTTCACATGGATTTAAGACCCATTAATAGCTCATATAAGTAAATAAAATGATTTTATCTGGAATTAATTGTGTGAAATATATTTGGTTACTACAATGGGAGGCTTATCAGTGATCTTGTGATTTAGTTTCTAGAATAAGAGGTGTTGTTTGATGTTTTAATAAGGCTTCTCATTTGGTTCTACAATTAAACATCATATATAAAAAGGTAGTGATCCCATATTGGTTTTGTAATTTATTCCCCCATGAGTGTAACTAAGTCCAAAATGATGTTTGAATTGATGATTTGGGGATTTCACCTCATCATATAATTAATTTTGGACTTTATAGATCATAGTATCTTGAGGTATATCATCTCATAGCAAAAATATAATTTGGTACATCAAATAATGATGGTGTTTCCCTAGGATTAAGATGTTGAGATCTCATACACCTATAGAAAGATACATTCATTGTATGATTAGATGAACCAAAAATCCAAAAATAATGAGGTTCGATAGTCTTGAAATTATTATAGGGTGATTGAGTAGATATAATCCCTAAAAATAGATTCAATAGTTGATAATGATAGAGATTTATAGTTTCAAAAAGTATTGTATCCTTCTCTGATGTGGTAGGTAGAAGAGTCTTAGTGTTGAGACTCAGAGGAAGAGGTGATGTGTTATAATATTAAACATGGTGATGCTCTATATGGATAGACAGATTATATTCCAAACTACATTTTTTTAAATGGAAGGTTTTTTATCAATAAGTGATATATGAAGGACTCCTTTGTGAGTTTTTTATATCACCATTCTCTTACAATCAAAAGTATCTACGATGTTTCAGGGTATGAGAATATTGTTTCAGTGGCATTATTTGAAATGGGAAGTGGTAGAGTTTTGGCTCGATGATTGGTTTTCTAGCACGTGAAGGATGAACATAATATTCTTATTAGTTTATTAAGGAAAATATATTTTACCATGTTGAAATATGATGAAATAATAGTTCAATTAATCATGATATTTCCCTATGATCAAGGAGTATATGATTCAATTTGGGGAATTATGGATCATTTGATGAAATTTTCCCAAATACCAGTGATCATGGATTCAAGCATCATGGATACTTTTGTATGGATGTATGTGGAGGAGGTTATTTATCTCTATATAGGTTTGAGATAAATTATCAAGTATTAAGATAATATTTAGCCTCATGGGTCTATACAGATAGAAAAATTATTTCGGAACCAGTTATCCATCATCACAATATTCCACCCTCATAGATATAGAGAAAAATAAGAAAACAATCTAGATACTATAAGATATGTTGTGGGTGTATACATTGGACATTGGTTGATAATGGGAAGAGGAAATTTATTTTTTTCTCTTAATTTAATAGAAGCTACCACACATCCCTAGTCATGGACCCATTTGGGAATTGATATGGTATGCTATTTATTTCTCCATTTTATAGGGTTGAGGATGGGGATCATTATATATTGTTCTTGATGTGGTAATTTTCATGACATAGAAGTTTCATCTAGTTAAAGAGGGGATAAAGGTTGTTCAAGATCAAAAGAATCCATATGATAATAAGAGGAGGATCCCCACTGATTTTATAGTGGGATACCATGTTTTCTTCATGTCATGTCACCATTGTGGAATGTGGAGGTTTTATTAGGGGAGAAGTCTCTATATCTAGTTTTCTTGTTACTTCATGGTGTTATAGAATGTTAGAAAGGTGTATTATTGGTTACCACATCCATCATAGCTTGAAATAATCAATGATGTCTTCTATGTGTCTCATATATTTAATTATCTTCAACATGATTCCCATATCATTGATTAGAGGGAGTATGATAGAAAGGATGATATGATGTTCTGAGGGAACCTAGTAGATATTTGATATCAACATGAGAAGGTGATTCATAGATTAAACATTCCCTTGGTTCGTGGGTCTTTTAGGAATAGTGAATAAGGGGATAAAACATAGGACTCTGAGACACATATGTCTTCCTAATTCCCAGATCCAATTTTATTTTTATTTCTCTTTGTTTTCTTTTATGATGTGATGTTCAGTTCTTATTAGTTATTGAAATATGATTATTTCATTGACTTTTTTCATTGTAAAGAGGTTATATAATGGTTTTTGTAGTAATTACATTGAGATATTTTGAGTTTTGAAGGAGTATTGGATGGTTTTTTGGGTAAGTGATAACTTGAGTATGGTGATCGATATTCTTAGTTCTTTTCCAGTAATGATATCCCTGAAAGGTATCATGTCGGATGGCTTTTCGCGCCCTTTCTTCTTTTTTTGGACAAGGTTGATTACAAATCAAGAGTATGATATTTTTATGAGAGGTATCTAATTTAATTACATGAAACTTAATAGCCACTTCCATTTTTTACTTTTCAAGAATTGATAAACTGTGGGAGTGTTTTGTGGTGATCAAGATGTTAGAGGTGGTGTTTTATCCTTTTATTGCATATCATAGCTTGTGAGATGGGATGCGAAGTGGTTTTGTGGGTGTGATTTTTGGATGGGTTTCCTTTTCACTATGGGAAAGTGAAAATACATTTATTAAATCATGTCACTAGGCATGTATCTTCGATGGATTTCCAACCCAAAATGGGATGAAGAAGCTCACCAGGCCTTTGTCATGGAAATGTTTAGGGTAAATAGACTACTGTTTGGAGCATGGTTTCGGCATCTAGAAGTGGTGTGTGGGGAAATAACCACTATGGTTTCGATAAATCCTTAGAAAAATCCATTATATTACTCAAATAGTTTTTTTAAATGAGTGGGAAATGTGGATCTTTCATAGAGGTTTCAGATATTTTGTTGACGAGAACCACTATGTGGGTATGTCTATTCACCACACTATAATAGAGTCCATTGGTATTATTATTCAAATATGTGTATAAAATGAATTTTTTAATTCCCTTATTCTCCCTTAATAATATATGTGCCATTTTGACCACATTGTCTTTCTCTGATCATTATTTTTGTAGGACATAACCCTTTAGATAATTGACTTGATTCTTGTGAATCACGGTTTATTCACCTCTCACCCTCATCATGTTTCATCCACCCTTCACTATATGTTATATCTGGGGTGACCTATGAGTATTATTTCATCTTTTTGGGTTTTTTATGTTTTATTCATGTTTACACGAATCCAGTGGTGATTCATTTCTTAAAGGTGGTGGTTGATCCTTATTTTTATGTGTTTCTCATGATGTGTTAATCGATGTATAGTGTCCTTCTTTATTCCATTAATTATATGGGTTGGTGGTCATTATTTTTAAATATATTTCTTATATAATAAGAAATGGATATTGAAAAAAATTAATATGTTAATTGAAATTGATGAGGGAGGAGATACATTCCAAGAGTTTTACATTTTCTTATATTTTTTAAAACATAATTCACTTGATTACCATTCCATTCCATCTTTGGTTTCTGTTGTAATTTTTTTGTTTCATTTCTGAATTAGAATTGAAAAAAATATTTAATTTTTTGTTAAATTATTAAAATAAAATTAAGAATGTATATCCGTAAAATATATTGATTACACTATTGAAATTGGGGTTGTGTAAGAATTCCCTATAAAATATTTAATATGATGAAAGATCATTTTCTATTTTAAAATAATATGTATGAAATGTGTTTTTATTTGATTTTTTTATACTGGATGAGTTATGTGGAGGTTTCATTGTGAATTGGATTAGTCGTGTGGTGTGTGAGAAATGAGTTTTTTTAATTTTTGGTGCTGATAATGGCTAGTAGGTTTGATGTTCTGTTGTTAGGGAATGTTCTTGATATGAGATATGATTGTGATAACTTGTGTTTCAAGTGTGGGGATTTGTGTCATGAGGGATATGAGATTTTTTTGTGGTGGGTTGTTTGGTTTTTGTTTCCTGATTCCAATGAAATGAAATTATAATGGTGATACTATAATTTTATGGGTTGTAAGTATTGATGAGTTCATAAATTTATATAGGAAGTATGGTTAAGTAGTTTTTTATAGTCATTAAAATTAATGGGATTCCTAAATGAAGTGGTTTTTATATATTAAATATGTAAGTGGATTATCATCATAAGGGAGGTGGAATGTGGTCTATGTTTTATTGATTTATTGTGTGGATTTATACATTTAGATGTTGCAGTGAAGGTGGAGAAGGTTTTGAGGCCCTGTGGCGATGTTTTGGGTTTTTATAGTGATCTTGTTGTAAACCCATATGTTGGGATTGTGTTTGTGAATTTTATATATTGTCTTTTCAATGTAATTTCAATACACACCCTCCATGTTTCGATCACTATGTACTGATATATAAATGATTTTTAGGTTATTTTTTTACAATATTCAAGATGTTGATTATGGATGGTTGGATGCTTTCACTTCCCTACTCTCTCATCAGGGTGAGGTTCTTACACGCTAGTTGTGATGTATTTCGAACATAGTGCACTTATTTTTTGTCTGATTTTATTACTATTGTGGCTTATACTATGGATGTTATATAGTATGAAGTGGTCATGAAATTAATTTCTTCCATGCTCATGATACCTTATAGTCCTTGATACATGGTATGGTATTTGAGAATGTGTTGATTAGATGAATAACTATACATAGGGAAATTTGTATGATTCATTTTCTTAGTTTATTTGGAAGGAATGTTTTGTACACCTATATTTTTGTAGCAACATAAACCTTTTTTAATGAAAATTATTATTGGTCTAATTAAATGTCTTATTATGTAAAATGGTTATATAAAACATATGAACATCCTTGGTTTTATGTTTTTGGATTTTAAAATTCCATTAATAATTGTTACCATTTCTAATATAGACATTGTACAGTGATCACATGATTAGTATAAATATAGGGCTTTAAAAATCCAATTTACTTAGACAAAGGAAGTGATAGCCTCATCCTGTAGAATTTATCTATACGAAGCCCATTTTTCAGATCTCAAAAATTAGGTATCGTCACAGGGCTTTGCTCTTGACCAATATCAAGACAATCTTTAACATGTAAAGCATAAATGGAATAGACTACAGGAGAAGATGAAGTTAATAGTGATTACCACTCAAGCGATGTTATCTGAGCCGCCCCAAGAGTCTTTAACCATTTCACACCATACCATTAGGTCTTATGTAGGTTTTATAAGGGGTTATTTAAAAATACCCTACTTTATTATTATTGCATCATTTTTTTATAAATAATATACATTCATTTTATTATTGTTACTTCGTAAATGGTTTTTAAAGCTCAAATATCATTTTTAGTTAATATTTAAATTCAATTAAAAAATATATTTTGATGATTAATTTATTTTTGAATTTATAAATATTTTGATAATATATAATAACTAAATTAACTTTTTATTAAATATAAATGATCTTATAATTTTTTGAATACCAATTTAATTTTTATTAAGGTTTGAAAACTATTTTTGTGAAAACCGTTGAATTTTCAATAAATTTTAGTTTTTATTTTAAAATTGAATGTTCAAATATTTAGAAAATTATTTAGATAAAATGAATATTATTTTGGGATTTAGGACATAGAAATTATCCAATGGTGAATTTTTCATAAGTTTCTAAGATTTTAGAAGTTTTTGTTAAAAATTAAATACCCTTTAAATATATAATGTGTTTTATGACATCATAATGAACTAATAGTGGTTTAATAAAATAATATAAAAGTAATATTCTTCCAATATATGTTTTACCTTTAAAATAATGTGATTTTATATTTGATTGATTAATTTTACAATTCCTTAGTAGACCCTCCAAGACATATAAAACATTTTAACATTTTAAAATGATATTTTTAGAGTGTGACTCACCTCCACATAAGCAAGACTAATATATTAATAATTTCTTCCGTTGACCATAAAAATAATGTTTTTCACTCCCCAATGGAA
This sequence comes from Viscum album, assembly GCA_963277665.1. Classification (NCBI taxonomy): domain Eukaryota; kingdom Viridiplantae; phylum Streptophyta; class Magnoliopsida; order Santalales; family Viscaceae; genus Viscum; species Viscum album. Next base: position 376,922,465 of record OY728137.1, read on the forward strand.
AAAACCGAATGGAAAAAACCATGGATTGGGTTGTGGTTTTGATTAGTTTAATGTGTAGTTTCCAAAACCTAAATAATAAAGAATTCCCTTTCCTTTCCTATATAAACCCACTAAATCATCATTTCTATTCATTCAAACCATTTGGATCTCGACCAAACTCTTACCTCCTCACTCTATAGTCCTCCGAAGGCCCCTAATCTTCCAAGAAGCCTCTCTCAAGCCTCTCCCAAGCCTTTGGGATCACACTTCTAAATAAGGAATCCTCACTTTCCTTCCTACATTATTTATGTCAATGTTTCTTTATATTGTTATTCCCTTTTATTTTCATATAAAAATTTTGGGGTATGATTTTTCACATACCTTATACTTCCCTCCTTTTGTTTTAATGATTAGATACCCATTTTTCTCTCATTAATGCCTCCAATTTACACATATTACCGTGCTAAAATTCCGTAAGGGATTTCTTGCTCCTCATTTAATTTAAAACAATTCTTTTATTTTATTCATCTACATTCCACTAAATATGTTGTGATATTATGTTCCATGACCTTATCACTATTCATTTTATGTATAAATGATGAGATACCACTTTCTCTCTCATCAACCCATTTTATGATTTCTATTTGAAGTCATTATGTTGCTAAAGTACACCAAAATTTCCCATTCCAAAATCATCATGTAAGTGAATAAAATACCCATTTATCTATCAAGGGTATTCAAATTTAGGAACATGTACCTATTGATTTAAGACTCAAATTTATGTATTCCACATCTCTTATTAATGAAATAAATTATCTTGTTTAATGAATCCATGTTGTTCGATCCATGTGGCACACTTATGAATGAAATGAAAGGTTTATAAAGGGTGCACCCTAATCGATCTCTAATGCATTGGGTGAAGAATAATATCATGATACACCATGTTAAATGAGGGTTTAATCATTACAATTCAATTGGAATTAGGGTTTACACATGCCCCATTTTTAATGATCCTTGGCTCATGTTAAATGTTGTTTCCACATCTCCATGTTTTGATAATAATGCTATATCATTCCTTTATGTTCATGTTTCTATTGTGCTCTATTGATATGACTTTTGACTGGAATGTACTATTCTCTTCATTTTATTCTTTTTTACTCCCTTAGTGGGATTTATATCTCACCCATTTTCTTATACATGTCCTCAGGTTATCCTTTCCAATGGTATGTATAAAGGGTTGTTATCATCATGTAAAAAATGATTTCAATAAATATGTGTTGTTTTATGTTCAAAGTTGTTATGTAATGTTCATAATTTTCCCAAGACACTATACCTATTTATAGACATAGTTTTCAAAAGTGAAATTTAATTTAATAAATCATGATTGTTTTTGTAATAAAGAGTATGGTTGTTATAGTTGGTATCAGCGGATAGGTTTAGTTATTTTTGGGATTATGATTAGAAAACTCTAGTGAAATCCTTAAGGATAAGACTAAGTATAATAAAAACATCCCTAAATTTTTGTGAGTATATAGTAATTATTTTATCAAGAAAATACATCTTTTTCTGGATATGTACAAGTAGAGGTGTCTCTGGTACAGATGTGTGTAGGGGTAAAACCCAAAAACACTAATTTGGGCTAGACTCGAATGAAAATTGGTGTATGAAAATGGGCCTTTCTGCAATCTTTGTTACAATACTCCTAGGGGATATTAATTTTTAAATTCATAAGCTTAGTATTAACCATTACTAATTGGACAAAAAAATGCCTCAAATAATATATGTTGAGAAGTAGATCTTGGATTGTGTAGATTGAAGCCTACAAACTCATATGTTAAAGAAATAAATTTAATTTATATGTTATCACTTATTTTCATTGGATTCCCCTTTATGTGTTACCCTTAACATTCCTTTTATTCCAGCCAATGGCGGCTAATAGGAGTACTCAAGATAAAAACCAATTCTAAGATCAATGTTATGACTATTCTAATGAGATTCCCAATCCGATGGAAGTGGGAATCGCAAACATTTTCACAATACTCACTCAATTAAGTCATGTTTTTAATAGAAACATGTTTCAAGAAGAATTTCCAACCCCCCCCCCCCCAACACAAATAAAGAAAAATATATAACAAAGATCGTCCTGAGAAAACTTCCTCTGACTTTTAATGGATCATCTGATCCCTCAATCGTCAAAAAATTGATCAACTTTTTGAAAAGATCATCTCCATCCTTCAATGTTATGAACAAGAGAAGGTTCTTCTGGATACTTATTGTATGGAGGGTGAAGCTGATCAATGGTGTAAATTGATAAAAAATAAAAATCATATGTAATATATTGAGGCGTTGTAATAGAAGTATTTAGAGATAATGTTTTTTGAAAAAAAATTCCTTGAACCCCCCACTTAATATGGAAAAGGACTTCCTTGACCTCAAGAAAAAGGTGATGAATCCATCGGAGTGTATGAGGAAAACATCACAGGGCTTCAATGATATGACTTTGGCTTTTTCTCTACCCCCAAATACAAGTTTTACCACTTCTTTTGTGGTCTAAAACCAAGCCTATGGAAAGCCCGTGTGATCCATGACATCGATATGTATGAATAAATTGTCTGATGTGCCCTGAAAGTCAAAATGGACATATGCGAATCTTATGGGTATCACGGGGATAAGAAGGGGAAAGGGGAATTTAATACTGTTGGTCCGATGGTTAAATCCAATGATACTAAAAAAATCCAGCACCCCACTTTCCAAAGGGGTGGAAAGAAGCCCCCCGAAAATTACCAGAAGGGGCGGGGAAATGTTATAGGTGTGGAAGAGAAGGGAACCTATCCATTAACTTTCAGCAAGAAAAAACTTCTACTTTGACAAAGGAAATTAATTCTCTGTTTGAACCTCAATGCATTTTTCATTACATTAAATAAAAATAACCAGGTAACTTTTCAATCCAGCCCCCAAAGCCAAGGGTTTTCAAAGGAAACCAAAAACCTCTAAAGCAGAAAGGGAGAGCTTTATCCATCGCTACTTATAAAGAAAACCTCGACAACGAAGTGTTGATAGGTACTCTAGTAATTCATTCAAGAATAGATAAAATATTTTTTTATTCTGATCCCATGAGTTCTTTTATATTCCAAAATTTTAGTCAAACAATCCTAACACCACCACAAATCATGGAAGTAAAGATGTTGGTGAGAATTTAAAATGGGGAAATCATTGCATCCCATGAATATAACTCATACCCTATCACAATTTGTGGATTAAACATCTCAAAAACAACATCATAATCCCTCTGGTAGAATTTTATACAATTCATGGCATGGATTGGCTTTACCTATATAGATCTTACATAAATTTCTGTGAGAGGGATATCACTCTATATACGGAGAATTGACCACCGATTTTGTACAAGTTCAAGGAGAAAGATGAATCTTCTTTTGCAATATCATCTCAAGAATGGATATTACTTTCCTATGAGAAAGTGTATCATGATCAAATGACTTAGTATAAGGAATCCACAATCCATGAAGAAATGATTATTATGAGGGAATTTGCTGAAGTGTTTCCTGAGGAATTTCATGGTCTTCCTCGTAGTGGAGATATTGAATTCTTGATTAACCTTATAACAGGGGAGTTTCTAATATTGAATACTCCATATAGAATAGATTTTTTAGAGCTTGAAGAGATAAAAAACAACTACAAGAGAATATGGATAAAGGGTTTATACACCCAAGTGCTTCCCCATGGGGTGCACCAATCCTCTTCATCAGGAATAAGGGTGGGTCAATGCACCTTTGCGTTGATTATCATGATCTGAAAAAACCATGATAAAGAATAAGTATCCTCCACCACAAATGGATGTCTTATTCGATCAGTTGTGTGGAGCACAATACTTCTCCAAGGTGGATCTGTGGTCGGTATATAACCAATTAGGGGTGATGAATGAAAATATCCCCAAGACTTCTTTTCATAAAAGATATGGGCACTATGAATTAATAGTAATTCCTTTGAGAATCATTAATTATCCATCAATATTAATGTACTTGGTGAATAGATCCTTTAGATATTACCAAGTCAAATTTTTTGTAGTCTTTATAGATGATATTCTAATATAATCTAAAACCAAGGAATATCATGAGAGGCATCTAAGAACAATACAAGAGACCTTAAAAAAGGAGAAGCTCTATGGAATGTACAGTAAGTGTGAGTTTTGGTTGAAGTAGGTCTCAGTATTTGGTTATATCATCACAAGCAATGGGATATCTTTGAATCCCTATAAGACAACCACAATAGAGGGTTGGTTGAGGCCAACATCGGTGATGGATATACATACCATTACGTGGTTAATGAGATATTATCAATGATTTGTGAGAAATTTCTCATGATTGTTCAACCCTCTTTCCAGATAACTCATAAGGGAGTAAAGTTTCTATGGATTGATGAATGTGAAGATAGATTCAAGGAGTTGTAATGGAGGATTTTCACTTCACCCATAATTACACTACCCATAGGTGGAGAACTTTTTCTTCTATTTAGTGATGATTCGAAGAAGTTCATGGGAAGTGTGTTGATGAAAAATAAAAAATTTATTACCTAAGCTTCAAGGAAATTGAATGTTCAAGAGAAAAACTATCGAACACAAGATTTGGAGTTAGTTGTAGTAATGATTTCTTTAAAATATTTTGCGACATTACCTCTTTGGAGAGAAGTGTGAATCATATACAGATCAAAAAAGCCTCAAGTATATATTCACACATAAAGAGATGAATATAAACCAAAGAAGGTGGTTAGAGCTTATCAAAGACTATGATAGGTCAATCCATTACCACCCTGGGAAAGAGAACAAGGTGAATGATGATCTAAGTAGAATAGACCCAACAATTCTACCATTAAGGAGATTCTAAAAGGATCCAATCTTCTTAGATTTGATGAAGATGGACATGGGAATCATAAAGAAGGGAACATCATCACTAAATCCCCAAATTATTTCTCAAGTGTATTTTTTGGAAAGGTTAAGGGATGATCAAATGGATGATATGGGAATTTAGAAGAAAGTGGAAACTATAAGAAAATGGAAATCCATCAAGTTCAAAATTAAAGAAGAAGGAATTGTGAGATTTGTGTCAAGGATATGTGTTCCATCATATACAGAGTTGTAGAAAGACATTTTAGATGATGCACATAGTTCTAATTTTACTATTAACCTAGGAAACACAAAGATGTATCAAGATCTATAAGAGAATTATTGGTGGGATAACATGAAGAAGAAGATAGCTGAGTATACATCAATGTGCCTGATATATTAGCAAGTGATGTCTGATAGGTATAAGTCTAAGGGAATGATGCCAACATTGTCTATAAAAACATGGAAATGGGAGAACATCACCATGGCCTTTGTCATTGGACATCTAAAGACATCCAAATGAAATAATGCTATATAAGTTTTTTTGGATATTCTTACAAATAAATCACATGTCACTGCAATTTGAGAGGATTTCTCATTGGATCAACTGGCACAGATATACATCAGAGATGTGGTAAGGCTGTATGGAGTACCACTATTGATTGTATCCAATCGAGAACCAAGATTGTCCAATACATTCTGGAAGAGTCTCGAAGATGATCTAAATAATGATATGAACTTCACTACGACTTATCGTTCTAAAACTGATGCAAAATCTAAGAAGACTATCCAAACACTTGAGTACATGTAAAGATCTTGTTCATGGGACATCAAAAGAGTATGGGATCAACATCTTCCTCTGGTTTAGTTCTCATAAAATAACAATTTCAACTTAAGAATCGAAATGTCTCCTTATGAACCCCTTTATGGGAAGTTGTTCAGAACACCGACATGTTGGAATGAAGCTAGGGAGAGAAAATTCCTATGTCCAGAAATGGTTGAGGAAATAGTGGAGATGGTTAAGACCATCGAGAAGCACATTAGTGCGTCTCAGAGTAAACAAAAGGGATTTGTTGATTATTGTCGACGAGACCATGATATTGATGTTGGATACATGGAATTCCTATGTATATCCTGATGGAAGAGAGTTGTGAGATTTTGGTTGATGGGAATTCTTAGTCTAAGGAACATCGATCCTTTTGAGATCCTTGATCGCATTGGATTAGTGGCCTATTGACAAGGACTCCCACCAAACCTATCTCATGAACACGATGTATTCCATGTATCACTCTTGAGGAATTAAATATCTAACCCAATTCATGTACTCAATCAGAATGTGGTACCATTGGAGAATGACCTCTCCAATGAAGAAAATCTGGTGAAGATTTTAGTTCATAAGGAAAAAGTTCAATGAAATAAGACAATTCCCCTCATCAAGGTGTTTTGGTGAAACCTAAACTTTGAAGAAGAAACATGGTAATCTGAGGAAGAGATGAAGTAGAGTTACCCTCATCTATTCTAGTGTCGAAAAAGTAAATTTCTAGGGGGGAAATTCTTAAGGGGGATGATTTTAATGACCCATACTTTTATTGATTAAAATTACTCTTGATCTAATTAAATGTATTATTATATAAAAAGGTTATGTAAAACATATGAACTTCCTTGGTTTTTTGTTTTTTTATTTTAAAATATAGTTAATAATTGTTACCATTTCTAATATAGTAGTAGAACAGTGATCTCATGATTAGAATAAATATAAGGCTTTAACAAATCCAATTTACTCATAAAAACGAAGCGATAGACTCCTCTAGTAGATTTAATCCATATGAAGACCATTATTCAGAGCTTAGAAAGGAGGTATCATCACTGGGATTCACTCTGGACCAAGCCCAAGTGGATGTACAACAAGTTAAGCTTGAACGGAATTTCCTATGAGAGAAGTGGAAGCTAATAGATATTACCACCCGAGTGATGTTTTCTAAGCCACCCAAAGAGTTTGTCACCATCACACACCTTACCCTTAGGTCATATGTGAGGGTTATAAGGGGTTATGTACCAATACCCTAGAACTATGATTTTGTGCATTATTTTTTATAAATAATATACATGCATTTTATTATTTTTACTTTGTAAATGGTTTTTAAAAAACAAATAGTATTTTTAGTTAAGATTTTAATCCAATTAAGAAATTTATTTTGATGAATTACTGGATTTTTTAGTTAAATTATATTTTAATAAAATATTACTACTAAATTACCTTTTTATTTAATATAAATTATATTATAAATTTTATTAATACAATTATAATTTTTATTAATTTTTGAAAACAGTTTTTGTCAAAACCCATGAATATTCAATAAATATCGATTTTTATTTTAAAAGTGAAAATTTGTATATTTAGAAAATTATTTTTATATAATGAATATAGGATTCAAGATGTTGAAATTATCCAACAATGAATTCTTTATAATTTTCTGAGAAAGTTAAATTTTTTGGTAAAAATTTAATATCGTTTAAATATATAATGTGTTTTATGACATCATAATGACCCAATATTGATGAAATAAAATAATAACAAAGTTATATTAAGAAAAAATGTATTTTACTTTAAAATAATGTGATTTCATATATGTTTGATTAATTTTTCAATGCCTTAGTGAACCCTCCAAGACATATAAAACATTTTAACATTTTAAATTGATTTGTTTGAGAGTTACTCGCCTCCATATAAGTATGCCTAATATCATAATAATTTATGCCAGTGGATTTATAAGATAATTTTATCCACTCCCCATTAGAAAAAAACCATTTACAATAACCATGGGTTGTTTTGTGGTTTTGATTAGTTTATTGTGTAGTGTCCAAAACCTAAATAATAAATAATTCCCTCTCCTTTCCTATATGAACCTACTAAATATCCCATTCCTCTTCACTCAAACCATTTTTATCTCGACCAAACTATGAATTCCTCTCTCTAGAATCCTCCCATGTCTCCCCAAGATCCCATTAATCCTTTCTCAAGCCTCTCCCAAGCCTTTGGGATCACACTTCCACATAAGTGATCCTCCATTTCCTTCCTTATTTATGTCCATATTTCCTTATACTGTCATGCCCTTTTAATTTCAAATAAAAATGTTGGGTATGATTTATCACCTCCCCTATAAATCCCTCCTTATGTTTTAATTGTTATAGGCCCCTTTATCTCTCATTAATTCCTCCTATGTACACCTGTTTCCATGCCGAAATTCCATAAGTGATTCCTCTCTCCTCATTTTTTTCATGCAATGCTTTTATTTTATGCATCTAAATTCCATTACATATGCTGGGATATTATGTTCCATGTCCCACTTACTATCCATTTACTCTATAAATGATGAGATACAAATTTCTATCTCATCAACCCATTTTTCGATTTCAATTTGACGTCGTTATGTTGTCGAAGTACACTAAAATTTCCCATGCCAAAATCATCATGTAAGTGAATACCATACCCATTTCTCTATAAAGGGTATTAAACATTATTCAAATGTACTTGTTGATTGAGGAATTACATTTCTGTATTTCAAATCTCATATTCGGGGAATAAATTATTATGTTTAATGAATTCATGTTGTATGATCCATGTGGCACCCATATGCATGAAATGGAATGTTTATAAAGGGTGAGCCCTGATAGCTCTCCAATGCATTGGGTAAAGAATAGTATCATGATATGATATTTTTAATGAGGGTTTACTCAGGCTAATTCAAGTGAAATTAGGCTTTAATCATGCTCCATATGTAATGAGACTTGACTCATGCTATTATCATGTGAAATGTTATTGCCACATCTCTATGTTATAGTAATCATGCTATATCATACCTTTATGTTAAAGTTTCTCTTGTGCTCCATTGATATGCCTATTTATTAGCTTGTACTATATTCTTCGTGTTATGACTTTTTTACTACCATACTGGGCTTCATAGCTCACCAATTTTCTTATACATGTCCACAGGTTATCCCATGCAATGTTATGTATGAAAGAATGTTGTGGTCTTGTAAAAAATGTTTTTAATAAAGATGTCATGTTTTATGTTCTATGTTGTTATTTAATGTTACTAATTATCCAAAGACACTAGACCTCTAGATCCTCATAGTTTTATTAAGTGAAATCTTATATAATAAATCACGTTTATGTGTGCAATAAAGAGAAGGGTTATTATAATTTGTGGTTCAAGGTGTGGTTTAGTTAACATAGTTTCTTCGTGACGGATCTATATATAGACTAATTGGGATCTCAATGTAATTCAACATTTGGGAATTAGAGAAGATTTTTTTAAAGTGGTGTAGGGAATCCTTTTATCTATATGATTATTATTATGTTAACATTGTTTAATGCCTTATTTTCTGAGTGTGACGTGGGGATTTTGGGTTTTTTTAGTTGAATTGCCTTTGTGTTATTGGATTTTTTTATTTATTATGGGTTCATTACTAGGGTCTCTTAATATGTACATAAGTGACTTTTGGTTTGATCCTATTGAGTATAATTTTTATTCACAAATAAACTATACACAAATTATATTTCTTGTTTTTAGGAGGCCTTTTTAGACCATACAAGACATTACAATCTCAAATATTAGATTTTTTGTCGCACTATTGGGTAATGATTTTTTTATGGTATTTATTAACAAATTCCTATATTTTTTACTCTAAATATTTATTATCGTATGGTTTTTGTTTCCATTATTTTTCATTATTTCAATGAGTTTCTTGATTATTGATATCTTATTTCCGGATAATACTATATCTTCTAAAGGTAATTCAATCAAATTGTGATATTTTTATACCATCATTATTAGTCACTAACCATGGGCCTATTGAAGAAGAGACTTAGGGGTTATTAAAACTATTTCTTCAATGCTTTACTTGGTGGGAAGCTATTCGATGGAGCGGGTATTGAGAGTTTCTTGGAAGGAATCGAGACGTGTAGTCTCCCCAATCAAAACAATATATTTTATGTCTCCATTGAGGATAGTAGTCCCCTTATCTAGTTAATGAATTATTTCATTAAACATTCACTTTTAATTCATATATTAATGAATAAATAATATACTATACGTATACTAATTAAATTTTCAACATGGGAATACCTATTAAATTTAATAGAAACTAAAAGGTAAATCATCATTTCAATTAGAATCCTATTTGGTTTCATAATTAAAAACCCTATTATAATGTTATTATTGGGATATTAAATTTTCTCCTCAAACATGCCTAATATAAATGTGATTTTCAATCCATAATTAAATAAATAATTCATTGTAATTGATATTAATATCAATATAACTATGATCACTTGTTTTGGAACATAAACCTCTAATATAGTTATCGAATAATCTCATTCATGAATCTTTACCAATATACAAGGAAAATTCCATTTATTTTCATGGAAATTATTTATAGTTCCCACAATATTTAATGGTAAAGAATTTAACATGAAAATATTATACATGTTCCTTTTCATTCACATACTTTTTGGCCTTCTTCTCGAGACATGGAAGAAACTCCCATTTCTTTAAGAAATTCCATGAGTCATAAATTTGACATTTATTACTTGTTGGAAATTCTACTATTCCTTTCTTCTAATTTAATATAAATTTATTTCCATTAAATTAATCCAACATTTTAAATATATTTCTATTGAAATAAACTTGATGTGCATGATAGATTTCTTTTCTCACAATCCCGAGTCTAAATGAACTATGATATGGTAATCCTTTATATTATAGAAATTTAATTGGAATGACTGAATAGTAATATATATAATTTGATAACTAAGTATAAAATTTTAAAATAAGGAAGATATTTTTGTTAATTCATAATAAATATATACTCAAAATTAATTAAAGTCATTTTATTCTTTAAAATATATTTTCTTCAAAATTGGTTTTTATTTAATTTTTTTGAGTGAACATTATAATTATATTCTAATATTTTAAACAAAATTATTGGGTTAAAACTATATCATTTTTGTAATAATCATGTTAATTTTAGTTTAGGGAGAAATTTTCATATCTTTCTAAAAAGATTATATTTCATTAAATAGTGAATATTATCAATTATTTAAAAAAATGATTTCATTTCATCTAAAATGGAATATTATTTTTAAAATGATCATAAAGTACAAATTTTTTTGATTAATTATAAATAATTTAATTAATTAAATAGTAAAAAATGAAAATTATAGTTAGTTATAAGTATTTTTGGGCATAAAAATTCATTTAAATTAAATCATTTTGTATGAAAAGAATGAGTTTTGATAATTTTAAATTAAAATAATAATTATTGATTAATTTTTGGATGATTTTTATCAATTATGTATTCATTTGAAAAATTAAAATTCATTTTATTTCTTTTAAAAGGCATGGAATATATGTAAATTAAGTTTTATCCTTAAAAATGAAATATTAAAAAATAGTTTTTCATTACGGTTTTTATGCTTATTTAAAATTAAAATCTTCCACTTATAGAAATTGAGTTTTTTTATAATGTATTAAATACTTATATTCATCATATTTAATATAATTTAATGTGTTCAACTTAGTATTTTTTTCCTAATTAATTTTCAAAACTATTACGTTTGTTTACCAAAGTTAAGGGCATAATGGGTTAACTCTAGGGTTAACCCAAGAGATAACGGTTGTATTTCCACTAAAACTTGTCCAGTTATAATTGGTTGAAGATATGTTTACCCTATAAGATCTTACATTCGAATACTCAACAATTTTGATTCACTATCCCAACAAGGGATCCTTAGGTACTTTAAATCTTTTATGATATTCAATGTGTGTCCCTCCCCTCTCTTATAAATGTAATAATCATCTCCTCCCTCATTAAATATATTTTTTACATGTAATGTAAAGAATAATTTTTATCATATATTATTAACATTAATTAATTATATTTTTTACATTTATATTCATTATAAAAGTGTTAGATTATTTTTTAGTCTTAGGTGAAAAGGAAATAATTTAACCAAAATCGATTTAATGCCTTATATGGTTCTATTTAATAGATATATTTTAAAAAAATTTAATTTTAATTCAAAAAAATATATTCATATTTTAATTAACAATTTAAAAATTATAGTATAACAATTTTTTTTTAAATTTATGAAAGGATTGATTTTAAAATGAATTACAAAAAGTACTAAATTTTATTAAAAACTATAATTCATTTTCATGTATTTATATATTAAAATTAAGTTATTTATTAGTTTTAAAATTTAAATAGTTAGGTTTTTATTTTAAATAATCTAAAAGAAATTGGTAATAAAAATTAAAATTTAATATTGTATTAAAATATTCATATACATAAAAATAAATTTTCCTGAAAAAATGTTTATCACCACTTTTTACGAGTTTAATTTTCTATTAAATTATTCCACTTTAAAAAAATTATATATGAAAAAAGGATTCTATATTTTTTAAATGAAGGATAAATTTTGGTAAATATTTATCTTTTATTTTTTTCATTATAAACTGTAACCATATGACACATTTATTAACATGAGAAAGGAAAATATTTGTTAATTATGGTTACATATAATGTAATAAGGATTCAAATTCATTGAAAAGTGTTCATTTTTTTTATTGGAATAGTATATTTAATTCATAATCATATGGAATTATAAAATATATCATTTTTTCCTTTATAATTTATCTTGACCTTTATAATGATTTATGTAAATAAAAATACAAAATTGTCGACTCTTTCTTTTGAATTCCTCTTATTTGTTTACATAAGGTTAATAATAAGTTATTAATGATTAATAAAGATTATTTTAATTATAGTGAAATATTTTTTATGAAATAATTTTTTTCAATTTTTGTGATTATATAATTACATTGATCTCTTTTGAAATTCTAACATTGTGCTTGTGAAAACGGTATAAAAATCAAGTAGACGAGTTTAAAACTATAAATGTAATATTTTATTGTTGCGTTAAAGTGTACCATGATTTTTTTAGGTAAATATAAAATATCATAGCTAGTTTAAGGGATTATAGTCTAATTTTATTTTTTATATTTATTATTTTCATGTAAATAAAAATTAATAGTTTAAAAAATGACGATAATATTTACAATCCCTCCCCCCAATGATACCCCTTTAGAGAAAAAAATTAGATAAGGGGGATAATAATGCCTAAATCCTACACACATTAGGATAAATGTAGGAGAAAATCATTGAGGATAAATAAATCATAAGAAATATATTGCATTACACTATATAAGAATGGTAGAAAAGAGAGATAATGTAATTACATCAATCAACTCCTTCTTATAAATGTAAAACAAATCTCAAGTACATGCATGTAATGTCACAAAAATCTAGTAAAAATTAAAAGGAAAACATAACTAAGAAAAAAACAAACTCTGTAGTAAACACAAATCCTAAATAACTCATCAAAACCATATGTAACTAATATCCAACATGATCTCCAACCAGATTCTGATAACATGAAATATAATTTATATATATATAGGGTGAGATTAACAGGTATACTTAGTATGATCCTCCATGAATTATCTCATGAAAATGATCATGAAAAATTAGTATTGGTAATTTAATGATAAGTGAAACTCACTCCTAAACTAAACATTTATTCAAACATCCCATCCTCATCATAGTTATCTATCACTATGTTTCACATACAAGAGATCATGTGAGGTAGTGACAAAAACTATGGTACCCCGCTACAACTTCCACATTGGATTTCAACTCTACCCCAACATCATGAATCCTGATCTATCGCTCTCTAAAATAATATATCTCATAGTCAGGTTAGAAAATGTATCATAATGTAGATACCCAAAGATTGACATGCATGTACATTACATTACTCTTGTGGAAAACTAAATACATGACACAAAGAGTAACCCAAAGACCCTATTAGTTTACTGTCTTTGGAAACTCGGAACATAATCTTCTAATCACGGTGAAAGGTCTTCAACATCTCCCATTAAGATCTTCCCGTTTTTGTCTTACCTAAAACCTTCCTTTACATCCTACGGAAAATAAAAATTAAAAAGGGTGAGCTCAAATTTTCAGTAAGGGTAAACATAGAGAAATTAAAAACAATCCATAAACATTTGAACGTAAAAACATGAACAAAAAACATTAAAATCTTGAGCAATGACATAAATCTTGGCAGTACATAAGGAATAGATCACAAAGGAACATTAATCATGATAAAAATGAATTGTAATAAAACATTGAATTATGTAAAACCATTAACCACATGATATTATTTCCATAGTATCCAAGGAATTGTTGCCAATACCATCATAGTGGACAAAGTCTATTACTGAACTAGGTTTACTTGACGTTCTAGCCCTGTATTACTGAACCAGATTCACTTCTCATTCCATAAATGCCTATCTAATGAGATATAAATCATTGACCAATGAATTGGAGGGAGATATAGGTCCCACCCATCTCATAATGAAATCATTCTAACGTGTACCACAAAATAAACATAAATCATTCATCATAACCCAAAGAATAAAATGGGTTTCATAAACATCATCCCATCATAAAATAATCCATATAAAACAAATGGATATAATTTTATCATGAGAAAAATAAAACCATGAAATTATTTTTGACATTATTCTTGAAACATAAACATATTAAATAATTTCATCATAGATGGAAAATAGTTTTGATAAAACACTTGAAATTAATTCTTGATGAAACTATCCTTTCTTCTTTAAAATCATTTTCTTTTCACAAAATGCCACGAAATTTTTCTAATAAAATGATTTTATTGAAAATAATCACGAAATATTGTAGAGTAAGCTTCATGAAAATAAGGCATTATGAAACCATAAAATCCATTCATGCCTTATAAGTTAAAAAAACACTCTTCTCGTACTTTTTCGAGAATATTCAAAAAGTTCCTCATATGGTAAACAAAAAAAACATTCCTTCAATACCATGTGCTAAAAGTCAAAAATGGTAAAAATTAAATAAAAAATACATGGAAGAATAGTAAACATTTTATGAAAACATTTTTAGAAAACATGGACATGGATGATAAACATAACCCCAGTAAATACTTATGAATAAACAATCCCAGATAAGAACGAGATTGGAATCATTATCCCTTACCATTTATAATTGGTGGAATCATATGTGTCATAAAATATAGAAAATTAAATGAATATATAAATATCATATCCATCATAATAAAAGTCATAAAACATTCATGTGAAGTGAAAACACCATAAAAAATATATAGATGGTGATTAAGGAATATGTCTCACAGAAAAAAAAAGTGAGACAAATTAATCCCCTATCTTAGGTCCAATTTCTTTCGTACGTGTCTAAAAAACATGTATAGTGGGTTTAAACATATTATTAACTTGTAACAGAACCATAATAATATTTATGATATCATATATGGTTCACTAAAGACTTTATATTACCAGTTCTTTTGTCAATTCCATGTTAAAGCAGCGTTTTGGGTAAAATCTATTCATTTATCGTACGTGTTTGGACTTGTTGTTCTTGATATTATATCTTATATCATGATTTAGTAATTTCCATAATTTAAAACATGATTTATATATCATATATATTCATTATATATATATAATATATAGATAAATGAAATGAAATACACCGTTAATGGAGATGGTAGGCTGTATATACGCGTGAATGATGTTTTCCTTTCCTTATTTACTTGAATGAAAGTAAGTAGATGACATATATATATACATACATAAATACAGTAGCATTATTATGTCATATATTTCATTATTATTCACGAGCGATGATATCGTTCCCATAATTATTGAATGGAATTGGAGTAGATGATATAATATCTCATAATTAGTATAATGTTATAATAATCATATATAGTTATTCTCAACACCATTATACCCATCCAAGTAAGGTGGTGTTGGAAAACAGATTACACCATGGCGTGGAGATGGTAATCCATACGTACGCACGAGCTGTGATTTTATTTTCCGTAGGATGGATATAAGGTTAAATAGGGTGGTCTAATATTTATAATAACATATCAGTATATTAGTTATACATATTTTATTACATTATAATGAAACAAATAAATAAAAGGACGTAGAAGAAGAAATATATTTGAAAGAATCGGTAAAGGATATTACCTCTTCCTCGATGTGCCTTTTTTTAACCACCTCTTAGTGCACTAACGTTAGTCATTTAAGAAGAAAAATGCCTCTAATGGGTTTCTAGGGAATTTTAGAAGTGAAATTGAATGTTTTTGGCTGTGCTTGAAGGCTCAAAATGTTTTGAAGAGGAGAGGGAGGAGGTTCCCTTTTATAAAGGAGGAGAGGGGCACTTCTGGAAACCTCAAAAAATATTACTTTATAATAAATTCAAAAACCACTTAAAACACTAAAAAATGACTCAATTACAAGATGAGATGAGATAGGGTTTTAATGTCGTCAACTAATAAAATTTAGTGAAGTTCGGAATTTATTTTCAACCTTATCAACTTGATTTATCCTTATTTAATCCATTTAATTATATTTGTGGTAATAATATTCTAAATTTTCAATTCTTATAAATAATTACTTATCTGTTGTGAATTGTCCATAATTTTATACTTTATGGAATTTTCGACCATATAAATTCAAATTTATAATTTTTAAATAAATTTGTGATTTTTAAACAATTTAATAATATGATATTTTTATAAAATAACAATAGTGTCAATTTTGAAACTATTCATTTATTTTGATTTAAATAAAATTCACATAGAGGATATATTCGAAAAAATATTTAATAGATTCATAACATGTCATATTTTTCATGAAAATTTGTGCAGCACATTAAATAGTTCATATAATATTTATTTTAACATTTCTAATAGCATTTATTTGATATTTCAATCAATAAAATAATTTCTACATCACTATTGTGTCATCATTAATGATAATTATTTAATCCCTAAAAATCTTAATAAATTCACATGATGTAGATAATTGTATTAGATTCTTGTAGAATATTTATTTTTGATGTTTTATGATGTTTATCACCAAATTAGAATTATTACACTTATAAGATATAAGAGAGTGACATGTTCTCACTTTTTTGGTTTTAATAATAATTACATCCTTTTAATGGTCAAAAGTCCATGAAATGAATCTATTCCATCACTTAATAGATATGGGTACACTTTAATTCATACAATATAATTTTGGTAGGTGTTATGGCAATTTTATAATATTATTGTTACCCTTAATTGCCTGATTTACCTTTAACTATGGTAAATAAAAATTACCATAGTTAAAATTCATAATGCCCAAAAAAAAGAAGCCAATTAACAGAATTTGGACCTACAGATTCCAAATATGGAATCCATTTTTCCAAATTCAAGACACATAATATATAGTAATTAATTTAAAATTAATTTCGTTGTCGAAAAAAATGGGTTTTTATTTAAAACATTGTAAAAGATTGAAATGTTTTTACATATGAATTCAATGTAAAATTAATTATAATGACATAAATTATATTAAATGGTAAAAATATATTCTATTTATACTTTAACACCATTAAATATTATAATTTATCCATATAAATTATCTTGATGAAAAAAAAGTTGTTTTTAATTAAAATTTAGCATATTTTTACTGTTCATCAAAATATGAATGTTATCAGAATAATGTAAAAACATTATCCAATGTAAATTTTTCTACCCTGATTCACACGAATATGTTTATTTTGATAAATTGAACATATAAAATTGTTAAAAATTATATTTAAAATGGGTGTGGCATCAAAAGGCGGCAAAACTGCATTTTTTCAAAAATAATTATTTTACTCAAAAAATTTATTTTGTTCTCATATGATGATCTAGAAAATGTGTAAGATTAATGATAATGTTATAAAATTTAAAATTTAGTAAATACTATTCATAATGTCTAGTCCATAAAAATATTATAACAGCATATCATTGTTTATTGAAACTCGGTATTGCGTACAACACACGTTATTGAGGAAGGTCGCTCTTGCGTGCAACACAAGCGAAAAATACTATTTGTGTATACTAAAAGCTAATACGGTGTTGCATATAGTGCAAGATAATATTGGTGTATCATACAACACAATACATCAAATAAGATAAAAAGAATATTTTTCATAAATCTTGGGGCGTTACATTCTTCCCCCCTTAAAATGAATTTCGCCCTCGAAATTATTCGGGGTTATAAATGGTTTTCTACTTGAACGTTTACTTCATAGAAACTCACATCATAAAAAGGAATACTAAAACATAATTTTAAAAATGAATGTTAGAAACATAACGGTCACCCAATGTAACTCAATACTGGGTTTCCACATACGATAATATAGGTGAATATATTAATATGGAAGAAAAATATAACCATCAAGTTCTGATGGAGAGTGGTAGAGAAACTGGCTATGAAAAATCCAATAATCACAAAGCCATAAATTTTTGATGATCTAAGTTACCATTTGATTTATCATATATGAGAGTACTAGGACAACATTTTTGGTTTTCAAGATCATTTCCTTGAAGTTGATGAATTTTTTCATGAGAAATACTTACTTGATTTCAGTGTAATATCATTGGTGGCCGTTCCATGAACAATTTCCACTTCATCTCTTATTTAAAGAAATGAAGTTGAATTTTTCATTCTTGAAGTGTTAGTAGATCATGCGATAGAATGATAGGTCATTCCATCAGTCTCTATCACAAAAAGGTTAGCACAAGTTATTAAATATACATAATTCCATCTATGTTGAGATTAATCATACATGCTTCCTAAAATTGACTTATACTTCATCTATCATACCACATAATTAAATAAAATTACTCTATACTAACCAGGGACTTCCTTTAGGCCAGTGGTAGGGAATAAATGCCTGTCTCACTTCAGTTGTGGGTTCGATTCCTGTAACCTTGTCTGACGTAATGGGTTTTCGCATGTCCTTCAAGTTTTCCTTTTTCTAAAACTTCACCATTATAACATTCCAAAAATAATATGGAAAAAAGGTTCTAGCCTTAAACAATACTATCATATGTCCAAATTAATCCATTCTAATCTTTAGGCTTATCCAAAATACTTCTATCCAATCTCAAGGTATAAAGTAAATGATTACTAGAAAGGTCATCTACCAATCATGAGAATACCATCATATATCCCCCATATATGATAAGATATATCTTTTTGATCACATTCCAAAAATTTGAATACCTTAATCTTGTATTCTCTTGAAACATGAATTATCATAGAACCTTAGTGAAAACATGAATGATGTCCAAAGTTAACTCTTTCTACATACTAAAATCCCAAAAAATTCTTTATACTCAAACAATGATATCAATTTGTACTTATATCAATCATGAGCTCATTAATACTATCAAACACATTATTTTCTCCTTATCCCGTCATTATGCGCATATTATCTGCTTTCCATTAATATTTTAATCACTTTTTATGGTTACTGGTACCATATAATTATTGAAAACCATAATTAAACAATACATAGATATTCCAATATTCCATAAAATAATAAATGAGATTCCATGACACAATTTTTAAATCCCATTACATAAACACTTAATTAATCCAAAAAATCATTGTCATACTCAACATCAAAATTAGTGATAGTATGTAACTTCCCTTTTTCCTTTCCCTTAGGAGGTTTCCCTCATCGATCGTCATTAACCCTTTGATTAGGTCATTTATTAGCACAATTCCCCATTTCCTTACACTTGAGTAATTGAAGTGTTGGTGGAGCGTTCTCTGTAGACCTTTCTCTATTCACATCATTAGAAATATTTTATCCATTACTTCAGCACTCACCTGCTCAATGACCTTCTTTTCCACACTTGAAACATTTTCTAGTACCTTTTAGACAATCTCCACCGTGCTTCTTTCCACAATTTGAACATAAAGAAACATTCATATTCTTTTCACCATTGTTCTGAGAGTTTTCCTTAAACTCTATCTTTTGTTTCTTATCAAAACAATGAGATAGATATGTAACAACAACTTCCAATTCTACCTTGGTGCCACAGCGCACAATTTATTCATAGCTACTGAAGTATCTTATAGATAATGCCCTTCGAAGACTTGGTTTTAAGTCACTAAAGAATCGATTAACTTTACTTTCAGGATGGATGATAAATCCAGATGAATACCTTGGAAGTCTTGTAAAATTTTCTTGGTATATACCAACATATTCATCATCCTTTTTCATAATCTCAAAGAACTCATTTTCCATCTTTGTTTGAAGAATACTAGGGAAGTACTTATTGAAATTAACGATCTTGAACTAGTCCCATTCCATGGATTCAAGTCTTAATTAGATTCCACCACTAGTCTACTTCACCTTCTAAATGGTAAACAACCAAAATGAATTTTTCAAGTTCTGAATAGTGAAGTATGGAAAATATCATTTCAGTGGTACCGATCTATCGTTCCGAAATAAGTTGATGAGAAGGCCCATTTAAAGAAGGTGGGTGTTGCCTCATGAAGGACTCAATAGAATATTGTTCCCTTCTCTTCTCATTTGGAAGTATAGAGTGATTCATAGATTGTGTAAGTATAGAAATAATATTTTTCACTCCATCTCCCATTACATTGGTTTGTTCAGGAGGAACATCATTGCATTGTCCATTACATTGATCAACATTGTTCCTTCGGGTTCCAACCATCTTCTAAAACCCAAAAAGAATAGTGTGAGAGTCAAAAATCACTCTAGGAAAAAAATAAAGGTGGAGTACCTTCAATATCTAACATCTTCGGTCTAATTCTATGATCGTTACTATAATTCTAGGACTATAACCTATAATTAACTTAACTTTATGGACATCCTTAGACATACCTTAGAAATATATCTTGAGATCTCACTAATGTTTTCATATCCAGGTTTCCAAAGTATAACTAAACCATCGCTCTGATACCAACTGTAGATACCTAAAGCTTAACGTACATGGGCATTAAATTACATTTGCAGAAGAATCAATACATGAAACAAAGATACTCCCAAAGACCATGTTAGTTTAGTGTCTTCGGAAACTCGTAACACAATATTCTAAAATAATATGATTTTATAGAAAATAATCATGAAACTTGTATAGTAAACTTCATGAAAATAAGGCATTATGAAATCGTAAAATCCATTCATGCAGTATAAGTTCAAATAAAAATTCTTCCTGTACTTTTTCCAGATAAGTCAAAAAGTACCTCGTATGGTAAAAAAAGAAATATTCTTTCCATACAATGTGGTAAAATTGAAAAAGGGTAAGAATGAATTTAAACATACTTGGAAGAATAGAAAATATTTTATGAAAATATTTTTATAAAACATGTACATGGATGATAATCATAACCCTAGTTAATACTTACGAATAAAAAATCCCAGATAAGAATGATATTGGAATAATTATTCCTTAACATTTATAATTGGTGGAATCATACGTGTCATAAAATAAAGAAAATTATGTCAATATATAAATATCATATCCTTAATAATTAAAATCATAAAACATTCATGGGAAGCATAAACACCATAAAAAATATACAGATGGTGATTAAGGCATATGTCTCACAGAAATAAAAGTGAGACGAAATAATCCCTTACTTTTGGTCCAATTTCTTCCGTACGTGTCCGAGACTCATGTATAGTGGGTTTAAAAATATTATTAACTTGTAACAGAACCATAATAATATTTATGATATCATATATTATTCACTTACAACATTATATTACTCATTCCTTTGTCAATTCCATGTTAAAGCAGTGTTTTGGGTAAAATCGTTTCATTTATCGTACGTGTTTGGACTTGTTGTTCTTGATATTATAACTCATATCATGATTTACTTATTTTCAGAATGTAAAACTTGATTTATATATCATATATATTCATTATATATATAATAGATAGATTAATGAAATGAAATACACCGTTCATGGAGACGGAAGGCCGTACGTACGCATGAACACTGTTTTCATTTCCTTATTTACTTGAATGGAAGTGAGTAGATAACATATATATATACAATAATACAGTAGCATTATTATTTCATATATTTCATTATTATGCATTATATATACTTTATAATCATTGTTGAATGGTTGACATGGAGAATGGATCACATCGCATCGTGGAGACGTTAATCCGTACGTACGCACGAGCGATGATATCATTCCCATAATTATTGAATGGAATTAGAGTGGATGATAATATATCTAATAATTACTATAATGTTATAATAATGATATATAGTTATTATGTACCCCATTATACCCATCTAAGTAATGTAGTGCTGGAAAAACAGATTACACCACGGTGTGGTGACAGTGTTCCGTACGTACGCACGCGCGGTGATTTCATTTTCCGTAGGATGGATAAAAGGTGAGATAGTGTTGTTTGATATTTATAATAACATATTCATATTTTAGTTATACTGATTTTATTACATTATAATTAATCAAAAAATAATAGTAAGTAGAAGAAGAAATAAATTTGAAAGAAGCGGTAAAGGATATTACATCTTCCTCGACGCGTCTTTTCTTAGACACCTCTTAGGGCACTGATGTTGGTCTTTGAAGAAGACCAGGACCTCTAGTAGGTTTCTAGGGAAACAAAGAAGATAAATAGATAGGTTTTGGATGAGCATGAAGGCTCAAAATGTTGTGAACATGAGAGAGAGGAGGATCCGTTTTATAAGGGAGGAGAGGGGCACATTTAGAAACCTCAAAAATATTAATTTATAATAAATTCAAAACCCACATAAAAGCCAACAAAAATGACTCAATTAAAATATGAAATGATATAGGTTTGTAATCTAATCAACCAAAAAAATTTATATAAGTTGGCAATTTATTTTAATCCTTATCAACTTGATTTATCCTTATTTAATCCATTTAATTTTATTTGTGGTAAAAATATTATAAATTTTAAATTCTTATAAATAATTACTTATGTTTCGTGAATTTTCCATAATCGGATACTCTATGTCATTTTATACCATATAAATTTAAATTTATAATTTTTTAATATTTTTGTGATTTTTAAACAATTTAATAATATGTTCTTTTTATAAAATAACAATAGTGTCAATTTTGACACTATTCATTTATTTTAATTTCAATAAAATCCACATAGAAAATATATTCAAAAATATATTTAATAAATTTATAACATTTCATATTTGTCTAGAAAATTTGTGGAGCACATTAAATAGTTCATATAATATTTATTTTAATATTTTTTAAACCCATTTATTTGATATTTCAATCAATAAAATAACTTCTACATCCCTACTGTGTCATCATTATTGATAATTATTCAATCCCTAAAAATTAAAAAAAATTCACATGTAGATAATTGTATTATATTTCTGGAGAATATTTATGTTCTATGTTTTATGATTTTTATCACCAAATTAAAATTGTTTCACTTATAAGATATAAGAGAGTGAAGTGTTGTCACTTTCTTTGGTTTTAATAATAGTTCCATCATTTTTATTGTCAAAAGTCCATAAAATGAATCTATTCAGAACCTTATGTGATATGAGTCGACTTTTATTCATCCAATAGAATTTTTGCAGGTGTTAGGGTAATTTTATAACATTATTGTTACCCTTAATTGCCCAATTTACCTTTAACTGTGGTAAATAAAATTTACAGTAGTTACTATTCATAATGCCCAAAAATAAAAAGTAGCCTATGAACATAATTTGGACCTATTGATTCTAAATATGGAATCTATCTTTCCAAATTAAAGACACAGAAGATGTAGTAATTAATTTAAAATTAATCCCTTTGTTGAAAAAAACGGGTTTTTATTTAAAACATTGCAAAAGATTGAAATGTTTTTACCTATTAATTTTATGTAATAATAATTATAATGAAATACATTATATTAAATGGTAAAAATTTATTCTATTTATAATTTAAAACCATCCAATATTATAATTTAAGCATATAAATTATCTTGTTGAAAAAAAGTTGTTTTTAATTAAAATTTAGCATATTTTTACTATTCATCAAAATATGAACGTTAACAGAAAAATATCAAAACTTTATCCAATGTAAATTTTTAAATCCTGATTCACATGAAGATGTTTATTTTGTAAACATGAACTTATGAAATTGTAAAAAATTAGATTTAAAATGGGTGTTCCATCAAAAGCTGGCAAAAATGTATTTTTTTAAAGGACTTATTTTACACGAAAAAATTATTTTGTTCTCATACCATGATATAGAAAATGTGTAAGATGAATGATAATGTAATAAAATTAAAAATGTAGTTAATACTATTCATAATGTCTAGTTCATAATAATATTATAACAATATATCATTTTTTAGTGAAACTCGGTATTGCGTACCGCACACGCAATTGAGAAAGGTTGCTCTTGCGTGCAACACAATTCAAAAATACTGTTTAAATATAATAAAAGCTAATACGGTGTTTTGTATAGCGGAAGATAATATTGGTTTAGCATGCAGAACAATACATCAAATAAAATAAAATTAATATTTCTCATAAATCTCAGGGCATTACATTCTTCCCCCCTTAAAATGAATTTCACCCTCGAAATTCATCGGGGTTATAAGTGGTTTTCTAATTTAAAGTTTCTTTCATAGAAACCCACATCATAAAAAGGAATAATAAAACATAATTTTGAAAAGTAATTTTAGAAACATAATGGTTACCCAAAGTAACTTTGCACTGGGTTTCCACATAATAGAATTTAGGTGAAAATATGGATACGGAAGAGAAATATAACCATCAAGGTCTGATAGAGATTGGTAGAGAACATGGATATGAAAAATACAAAAATCACAAGGCCATAAATTTTTGATGATCTAATGTACCATTTGATTTATCGGATATGAGAGTACTAGGACACCATTTTTTGTTTTCAAGATCATTTCACTAATGTTGATTAATTTTTTCATATGGAGAAATACATACTTGATTTCAGTGTAATATCATTGTTGGTCATTCCATGAATAATTTCCACTTCATCTATTATTTAAAGAAATGAAGTTGAATTTTTCATTCTTGAAGTGTTAGTACATCATGCGATAGAATGATAGGTCATTCCATCTGTCTCTATCACAAAAAGGTTAGCACAAGTTATTAAATATACATAAGTCCATCTATGTATCGATTAATTGTATATGGTTCCTAAAATTGACTTATACTTCATCTATCATACCGCTTAATAAAATAAAATTAATCTATACAAACATGGGATTTCTTTTAGGCCAGTGGTAGGAAATAAAGGTCTGTCACACTTTGGTTGTGGGTTCGATTCCTGCAACCTTTTCTGACATGACGGGTTTTCACCTATCCTTCAGGTTGTTATTTTTCTAAAACGTCACCGTTAGAACATTCAAGAAATAATATCAAAAAAAGGTTCTAGCATTAAACAATACTATTGGATGTCCAACATAATCCATTACAATCGTTAAGCTTATCCAAAATACTTCTATTCAATCTCATAGTATAATGTAATTGATTAATAGAAATGTCATCTACCAAGAATGTGAATACCATCATTTATCTACCACATATCATAAGATATATCTTATTGATCGCATTACAAACATGTGAATACCTTAATCTTGTATTCTCTTGCAACATGAATTACCATAGAACCTTAGTGAAAACATGAATACGGTCAAAAGTTAACTCTTTCCACCTACCAAAATCTCAAAAATTCTTTATACTCAAACCATGATATCACTTTGTCATTTTATCAATCATGGGCTCATTAATACAATCAAACGCATTATTTTCTCCTTATCCCTTTATTATGCGGATATCATCTTCTTTCTAAAAATATTTCAATCACTTTTCATGGTTACCGGTACAATATAATTATTGAAAACCATAATTAACGAATACATAGATATTCCAATATTCCATAAAACTATAAATGAGATTCCATGATACGATTTTGAAATCCCATTACATAAACACTTAATTATTCCACAACATCATTGTCATACTCAACATCACAAATAGTCTTCGCAAGTGACTTCCCTATATCCTTTTCCTTAAGAGGTTGCACACGTCGATCATCATTAATCCTTGGATTAGGTCATTGATTATCATAATTCCCCATTTCCTTGCACATGAAGCATTGAAGTGTTGGTAGAGCGTTCTCTGTAGTCTTTTATCTATTCACATCATTAGAAACCTTTTTCTTATTACATCAGCTCTCACCTGCTCGGTGACCTTATTTTCCACACTTGAAACATTTTATAATACATTTTAGTAAATCTACACCATGTTTCTTTCCACACTTTGAACATAAAGAAACATTCATCTTATTTTCACCATTGTTCGGAGATTTTGTCTTTGAAATCTATCTTTCGTTTCTGGTCAAAACCATGAGATAGATATATAACACCAACTTCCAGTTCTACCTTGATAGCACAATACACAATTTCTTCATAGCTACTGATGTCTCTTATAGCTAATTCCCTTGAGGACATGGTTTTAATCCACTGAATAATTGATCAACTTTACTTTTAGGTTGGATGATAAATCCATAAGCATACCTTGCAAGTCTTGTAAAATTAGATTTGTATATACCAAAATATTTATCATCCTTTTTCTTAAGCTCAACAAACACATTTTCCATCTTTCATAAAAGAATATGAGGGAAGTGCTTATTGGAAAACAAGTTCTTGAACTCGTCCCATTCCATGGATTCAATTTCTTCTTGGGGCCTTGTATTCTTAAATATAGTCCACCATTGGTCTGCTTCACCTTCTAAACGGTAAACAACCAAAATGAATTTTTCATGTCATTAAAAGAGAAGTATGGAAAATATCGTTTCAATGGTACCGATTAATTGCTCAGAAATAAGTGGATCAAAAGACCCATTTAAATAAGGTGGGTGTTGCCTCATAAAGGACTCAATAAAATATTGTTCCCTTCTCTGCTCATTTGGATGTCCAGAATGATTCATAGCTTGTGTAAGTATAGCAATAAGATTTTTCACTCCATCTTCCATTACATTGGTTTTTTTAGGGGGACCATCATTAAATTTTCCATTACATTGATCGACACAGTTCCCTCAGGTTCCATCCATCTATAAAACCCAAAAACAATAGTGTGAGATGTAAAAATCACGTTAGGAAATCAACATAATAATGGGGGAGTACCTTCAATATCTAAAATCATAGGTTTAATTCTATGGTCGTTACAATAATTCTAGGACTATAACCTATACTTATACTTAACATTAGGGACATCATTAGATATACTATAGAAATATATCTCGAGATCTCACTAAAGTTTTGGAATCCTAGTTTCCGAAGGTTAAATAAACCATCACTCGGATACCAACTGTAGAGACCAAAATCTTGAAGTACATGGGCATTACATTACATTTGCAGAAAACTAAATATGTGACATAACGAGACGCCCAATGACCATGTTAGTTTAGTGTCTTTGGAAACTCGAAACATAATATTCTAATCATGGTGAAATATCTTCAACATCTCCCATAAAGATATTCAACTTTTTTTTCGTACCTAAAACCATTCTTTATATCCTGAGGAAAAGAAAACATAAAAAGGTTGAGCTAAAATTCTCAATAAGGGAAAACATGGAGAACTTAAAAACAATCCATAAACATTTGAACGTAAAAACATGAACATAAAAAATCAAAATCTCAAGAAATTACATATATCATGGCAGCACATATGGCATAGATCATAAAGGAACTCTAATCATGATAAAATGGCTTGGTAATAAAACATGGAATTGTGGAAAACCATTAAACACATGATATGATTTCCATAGTATCCAACGCATTGCTGCCAATATCATCATAGTGGAAAAAGTCCATTACTGAACCCGGTTTACTTGTTGTTCCAGCCCTGTATTTCTGAACCAGATTCACATGTCATTTCATCCATGTTTATCACATGAGATATAAATCATTACCCAATGCATTGGAGGGTGATATAGGTCCCACCCATCTCATAATGAAATCATTATTACGTGTCCCCCAAAATAAAAATAAATCATACACTATAACCCAAAGAATAAAATGGGTTTCATAAACATCATCCCATCATAACATAATCCATATAAAACAAATAGATATCATTTTATCATAAGAAAAATCAAACCATGTAAATAATAGAGACATTATACTTAAAACATAAACATATTATGTAACACCCTGACATTTTATGAGAAAATTTTTTATATCTTATATTATACGCAACACCAAAGGAATCTTTCACAGCACACAATACGGACTTGGCTTCCATTTCATGCAATCGCGACCTTCCTCAATAGCGTGTGTAGTACGCAATACCGGGTTTCACTAAACAACGATATATTATTATGAACTATACATTATGAATAGTATTAACTACATTTTGAATTTTATTATTCATATTACACATTTTCTAGAACACGGTAAGAGAACAAAATAAATTTTTCGAGTAAAATAAGTATTTTTAAAAAAAATGCAGTTTGGCCGCATTTTGATGGCGCACCCACATTAAATCCAGTTTTTGACATGATTATAAGTTCAATTTGACAAAATAAAATTCTTCTTTTGATTCATGGTATAAAAATTTACTTTGGATAAATTTTTGATATTTTTCAGATAACTTTCATATTTTGATGAATAGTAAAAATACTCTAATGTATGTCATTATTGTTAATTTCAACTTTGAATTCATAGGTAAAAACATTTCAATCTTTGGAAATGTTTTAACTTCTAAAACCCGTTTTCTTAACAACGGGATTTTTTTTAAATTAATTACTGAAACTTATATGTTTTGAATTTTGAAAAATGGATTCCATATTTGGAATCATTGGGTCCAAATTATGTTAATAGGCTACTTTTTTTTGGCATTATGAATAGTAACTATGGTAAATTTTATTTACCATAGTTAAAGGTAAATCAGGTAATTCAGGGTAAATATAAGATTATAAAATTACCCTAACACCTGCCAAAATCTTTTTGGATGACTAAAAGTCGACCCATATCACCTAAGGGTCGGATTATATTCATTTAATGGACTTTTGTCCATGAAAATAATTTACTTATTATTAAAACCAAAGAATGTGACAACATGTCACTTTCTTAAATCTTATAAGTATAATAATTTTAATTTAGTGATAAACTTAATGAATCTTCGAACATGAATAGTCTCCAAAAATCTAATACACTTATCTAAATCATAGAAATTTATTTAGAATTTTTAGGGATTAAATAATTATCATTAATGATGACACAATACTGATGTTGAAATTATTTTATTAATTAAAATATCAAATTAATGGTTTTAAAAATATTAAAATTAATATTATATGAACTTTTTAATGTGATCCACTAATTTTTTAGATACATATAACATTTTATGAATATATTAAAGCTTTTAGTTCGAAAATATATTCTGTATATATTTTATTTAAATTCAAATAAATGAATAGTGTCAAAATTGACACTATTGTTATTTTATAAAATAAGATATTATAAAATTGTTTAAAAATCACAAAAATATTTAAAAATTATAAATTAAAATTTATATGGTCTAAAATTTCATAAAGTGTCAAATTATGTAAAATTCAAAACACATATGTAATTATTTATAATAATTTAAAATTTATAATATTATTACCACAAATAAAATTAAATTCATAAATAAGGATAAATCAAGTTGATAATGTTTAGAATAAATTCCTAACAAGTCTAAATTTTATTGGTTGATGCGATTACAACCCTATATCATCTAATATTTGGATATGAGTCATTTTTTATGTTTTTAAGTAGGATTTAGATTTAATATAAAATAATATTTCTTATATTTCCAAAGGTGCCCCTCTCCTCCCTTATAAAAGGGCACCTCCTCCCTCTCCAACTCACACCAATTTTAGCCTTCATGCTCAGCCAAACCCTGACCATTTCACTTCCCCACTTCCCTAGAAATATCCTAGTGGTCCTGGTCTTCTTCAAAAACCAATTTTAGTGCGCTAAAAGGAGGTCTCAAAGAGGCGCTTCAAAGAAGAGGTAATGTCTGTTACCGATTCTTTCAACGTTATTTCCTCTTATACTTCCTTTATTTAGTTGTTTCATTATGAAGTAATAACATCAGTATTACTCATATACCGATATGTTATTATATGTATGAAACAACCCTATTTAACAATCTATCCATCCTACGGAAAACGAAATCACCGCACGTGCGTACGTACAGAATACCGTCTCCACACCGTGGTGTAATATATTTTCCATCACCACCTTACTTGTATGGGTATAATGGTGAAAATAAATAACTATATATGATTATTGTAAATTTTTATTGATTCTCAAATAGTATACATACACTCCAATACAATTCCACGATCCTAGGAACGATATCATCGCTCGTGCGTACGAACGGAATACTGTCTCCACGATGTGATGTGATTCGTTCTACATGATCTTCATTGCATAATGATTATATAAATTATTTTAATGAATAAATATGATATATAGTACACTAATACCATTCTGTAAATGAGGTATCTATAACCTAATGAGAATAATAAGAATTTATTCGACAAAACACGCATAAGAACAAGAAGAATAAACACCGGAATAACAAGTAGTAATGAAATATTACTAATAAGAAGCTAGGAATATGACTATATATGATATAATAACAGTAATTATGATTCTGGAATAAGTCAATAACATAATTTAAATCATTATACAGGAGTTTTGGACACTTATGAAGCAAATCGGACCTATGGTAAGGGAAAATATCACAATCTCATTTTTATCCGAGATTGTTTAGACTTTGGTATTTACTGGGGTGTATTTTATCATCCCCATCCATGTTCCCTCAATATGTAATATTGTTTCCATTAACCTAAAATTTTTTAAATCCAATTTTACCCTTCAGTGAGTTTTTAGTAAAGGATATGAAAGGAATCTTTTGTCATTTTTCGTACGTGGTACTTTATGATTTTTCTGACAAAACTATGAGAAGAATGTTTTTTTAACTTATACGGAATGAATGGATTTTTAAAAAATTATTTCCAAGAAGCTTCCTTTATAAGATTTCGTGTTTATTTTTAATCAACTTCTTTTTGTTTAAAATTTTATGACATGTTAAGAAAAGAAAATGTTTTTGAAGTAGAAAGGATATTTTCCTCAAGAATGGAGTTCAAGTGTTTTATCAAAATTATTTTCAATCTAAGATAATATAGGGTTCTATTTCTATCCCTATTATTACATTGATTTGATTATATTGTGATGGAATTATTTTTATGAATTCATTTATCTTATATGAATTTTTTTATGATGTCACGATGTTTAAGAATCCCATTTTTATTACATGGGTTATGAAATGATGTATGATTTATGATTTTGTGGCATAGATAAGAATGGTATCATTATGAGATGGGTGGGACCGATATATCCCTCCAATGCATTGGGTAAAGATTTTATATCTCATGAGATAGACATGGCTGGAATGGCAGGTTAAACTGGTTCAGTAAAACCGGACTGAAACGCGGAGTGAACTCAGTTCAGAAATGGAATTTCATCACTAAGATAGTCTTGGAAATGAGTCTTGACTAATAAGAAATCATTCTCTATGATTATGTGTGTGTGCCACAAAGTTTCATGTTTTATGTTATGATTATTGGGATTACATTTCACTACCATGATTTATCCCATGTTATGAAATTATGATCTCTTTTGCAGGGTATGATTTCCAAAATGTTATGTTCTTATGAATTTGATGTGATTGATATTTCTTTTGTTTACCCTTACTAAGCATTTGAGCTCACCCTTTTGTATGTTTTCTTTCCCCAGGTCAGGAAGAAGGGTATTAAGTAAGATATTCCAAAAAGGGACTATAGATATGATGAAATAAATGGGAGACAATGTAGATGCTTTATGAACCAGTTATTTATGTTTCCCAGTTTCTAAAGACACTATACCTGTATGATCCTTTCTTGATTTTGTTATATGTTGTAATAAGTATGCATCAATTTTGAAGTATTAACCATGTATGCAAAGTATTTGTCGCTATAGTTGGTATCAGAGGAAAGGTATAGTCAACCATTGGAAACTAGGATGTGAAAGCCTTAGTAAGAAACCTAAGGATATGTCTAAGCATAGAACACAATCTTAGTGTTTTAGAAATGGCCATGAACAACCTATGATAAGACCTTAAGTGTGAAATTTTATTCTTGATTATGTGGTTTTCCTATTATAATTAGTGTTGCTCACACTATTCTTCTTGGTTTTAGTCAATGGCTGGAACCCGAAGAAATCGTGTTAATGCGGAATGCGATGGCCAATGAAATGATTGTCCCCCTGAGCATCCAAATGTTATGGGAGCTGGAATGAAAAATCTTATATCCATGCTTGCATAACTTTCTCAAGCTATGAATCATCCAGCATTTCCAAATGAGCAAAATAAGGAGAAACATTCTTTCGAATCCTTCATGAGGCAACGCCCACCTTCATTCAGCGGGTCTTCTGATCCATTAGTGGCTGAACAATGGATTAGTACCACTGAAAAGATATTTTTAGTTCTTCAATGTTCTGAACATGATAAATTCATCTTAACAGTGTATCATTTGTAAGGTGATGTTGATCAATGGTGGAATCTTATTAAGAATACGAGGAAAAGGGATGAAATTGAGTCCATGGAATGGGACGAGTTCATGAACTTGTTTTTCAATAAGTATTTCCCTCGTATTCTTTGAACAAATATGAAGAAGGAGTTTCTTGAACTGAAGCAAAAGTTTGTTGAATCCATTGGTACTTACGAAGCAAATTTGCAAGACTTGCAAGGTACGCTTCCGGAATTATTATCCAACCTGAGAGTAAGATTGATCAATTCTTTAGTGGCTTAAAACCAAGTCTTCGAAGGGCGTTATCCATAAGGGACTTCAATAACTACGAGGAAATTGTTTGATTTTCTCTCAAGGTTGAGATGGATATTGGTGTAACCCATCAGTCACATGGGTTTGATAAGAAGAGGAAAATGGAATTCAAATGAAAATATAAAGACCACACTGAAAAGAAGACGGGTTTTACCTTATGCTCAATGTGTGGAAAGAGACATGGTTGAAATTCCCTTAAGGGGATAAGAAAATTTTATAAGTGTAGAAAATAAGGTCATCGGGAAATTTAATGTCGAAATAATGGGAAGAAGATGTCTAATGATGCAAACAAAGGAAGGGATACACAGAATGAACCTACTACACTTCAATTTTTCAAGTGCAAGGAGATGGGGAATTATGCAAATCAATGCCCAAATCCAAGTGTTGATGATGATGATCGACGTCAACAAACTCTTCAGTCCAAAGACAAAGGAAAGTGACATGAAATTACTATCGGCGATGTGGAGTACGACAACGAAGTGGTGAGAGGTACACTTACCATCCACTCTAAAGTAGAAAATGTTTTATTTGATTTTGGGTCCACCCACTCTTTTATTTATGAAGAATTTTTTTAGGGTATCACTATATTACCTCAACAATTAGATATTGAGTTGGCTGTGACAACTCCTAAAGGCACAACATTCGCATCAAAAGTTTACAATTCTTCTCCGATTGAAGTTTGTGGGAAAGTGCTTCCTGCAAATCTTGTGATCCTTCCTATATTGGAATTTGATGTGATTCTTGGCATGGATTGGATTTTTTTATATGGAGCTCATATCAATTTCCAAATAAGGGAAATCACATTTCATATTCCAGATCAATCTATGATGGTCTATCGATGAAAGGATGAACATAACCTTCCAGTGGAAATTTCTTCTATCTTAGGGGTTTTTATTCCACTAAATGAAAGCTATTTAACTCAAATGGATGGAGAGAAAATCATGATTAATAATATTCCCATTGTACAGGAATTTGATGATTTCTTTCCGGAAGAATTTCCAGGTCTTCCACCAAATTGTGAAGTTGAGTTTTCAATAAAACTCGTACCGGGTTCTTTTCCCATTCCAAAGACACCTTATAGAATAGCCCCAATTGAGTTGAAGGAATTAAAGAAGAAAATCCAAGAGAATCTTGATAAAGGATTCATATGCCCTAGTGTGTTACCTTTGGGAGCACCTGTTCTATTTGTTAAGAAGAAATATGGATCAATGAGACTCTACATTGATTATCGAGAACTTAACAAGATCGCTATCATGAACAAATATCATCTCCCAGGCATTGATGACCTATTTGACCAACTATGTGGAGCTCAATACATTTCCAAGATTGATCTTCATTTAGGGTATCATCAATTAAGGGTCAAAATGGAGGATATACCAAAAACGGCTTTTCGTACAAGGTATGGACACTATGAATTTATAGTGATGCCATTTGGTCTTACTAATTCCCCTTCTATCTTCATGGATCTAATGAATAGAGTCTTTAGAGACTATCTTGATGAGTTTGTGGTAGTCTTTATAGATGATATTCTTGTCTATTCAAAGAGAAATGAAGAACAAGAAGACCACTTGAGAATTGTATTAAAGACCCTAATAAAGGAGAAGCTTTATGCCAAATTTACCAAGTATGAATTTTTTCTTCAAAAAGTTGCATTTTTGGTTCACATAATCTCAACAGAGGGGATATCTATGGATCCAGCAAAAACAGAGGTTATCGAAAGATGGTCGAGACCAACAACAGTATTTGTTATTTGAAGTTTTCTTGGTTTGGCTGGATATTACCGACTTTTTGTGAAAGATTTTTCAAGGTTATCTAACCCACTCACCAAGTTGACTCGAAAAGGAGTTATGTTTGTTTGGACAGAGGAATGTGAAGATAATTTCAAAGAGATAAAAAGAAGGTTAGCCAGTTCACCTGTGCTCACACTACATTGTAGTGGAGAAAGGTTTGTGATCTATAGAGATGCATCCAAGAATGGACTGGGGTGTGTTCTCATGCAAAATGATATGGTGATAGCTTATGCCTCATGACAGTTGAAAATCCATGAGCAAAATTACCCAACACATGATTTGGAGTTAGCTGCGATAATATTGTCATTAAGGATTTGAAGGTATTGCCTTTATGGTGAAAGGTGTGATATTTATACTGATCATAAAAGTTTAAAGTATATTTTCACACAAAAGGAGCTGAATATGCATCAAAGAAGATGGTTAGAGCTGATTATGGATTACGACTGCTCAATTCATTACCACCCTAGGAAAGCAAACAAGGTAGCAGATGCATTAAGTCAACAAGACCATGCTAGCTTATCCATGATGAGGATCAAAAAAGATCCAATATTTATGGATTTTAAAAGGATGGATATTCGAATTTTAATGGAAGGGGATAAATATTATCTTTCTCAAATGAATGTTCAACCATCTATACATGTGAAGATTCAAGAGACGTAGAAAGAAGATGTCGAGTTACAAAAGAAGGTGAGAAATGTTCCTCAATTCAACCTTGATTGTAATGGGATAATAAAGTTTATGAATCGGGTTTGTGTTCCTCCCATCCCCGAATTAAAGAATGATCTGCTGGATGAGGCTCATAGTTCTTCATTCTCTATTCATCCTGGAGTCACGAAGATGTATAGGGACTTAAAGAGTACTTCTGGTGGGATGGCATGAAAAGAGATGTTGCTGAATATGTCTCTCGATGCTTGATTTGTCAGCAAGTTAAAGCTGAGAGATATAAGTCTAAGGAGATGTAACAACTATTACCCATACCAGAATGGAAATGGGAAAACATCACTATGGACTTTGTCACGAGACTTCCTAAAACATCCAAAGGCAATAATGCTATATGGGTCATAGTTGATCGTATTATAATGTCTGCACACTTCATTGCTATTAGATAGGATTTCTCTCTAGATCATCTTGCCAGGATATATGTAAAGGAAGTGGTATGATTGCATGGAGTACCACTTTCTATTATATCAGATTGGGATCTGAGTTTTACCTCAATGTTCTGGCGAAGTCTTCAGCATACTCTGGATACAGAGTTGAGTTTCAGCACTGCTTATCATCCTCAGAAAGATGGTCAGTCTGAGAGGACAATTCAAACACTAGAAGATATGTTGAGAGCTTTCTCTATAGATTTTAAAGGTGTTTGGGATCAACACCTACCTTTGGTGGAATATTCTTATAATAATAGCTTTCTCTCCAGTATTCAGATGGCTCCTTATGATGTTCTCTATAGAAAGAAATGTAGGACTCCAACTTGTTGGGATGGTGTTTGGGAAAGAAATCTATTAGGACCTGATCTTGTTGATGAAATGGCAGAAAAGGTCATATCTATTCAACAACATATAAGAGCAGCTCAGAGTTGACAAAAAATTTATGCCGACAACCGAAGAAAAGACCTAGAGTTTCAAGTGGGTGATGAAGTTTTCTTATGATTATATCCCTGGAAGAGGGTCATGATATTTGGAAAGAAGGGAATGTTGAGCCCTAGATATATTGGCCCTTTTGAAATTTTGGATCGTGTTGGGAAGGTAGCTTACCGATTGGCGCTTCCACCAAATCTCTCTCAAATTTACGATGTGTTCCATGTATCTCTCCTGAGAAAGTACATACATGACCCTTCACATGTACTCAGCTCAGAAGTTGTACCGCTACAGAAAGATCTTTTTTATGAAGAAAAATCGATAGAGATTTTGGATCGTATCAAAAAGGTACTACGGAACAAGACCACTCACTTGGTGAAAGTTTTATGGAGTAACCACCAATTAGAAGATTCTACATGGGAACTTGAGGATATGATGAGGGAGAGGTATCCTCATCTATTTGTAATGAAGTGACGAATTTCGAGGGTGAAATTCATTTTAAGGGGGGTAGAATGTAACACCCTGATATTTTATGAGAATTTTTTTTATGTCTTATGTTATATGCAACACCAATGGAATCTTTCATAGCACACAATACGGACTTGGATTGCATTACACGCAATCGCGGCCTTCCACGATAGCGTGTGTAGTACGCAATACCGGGTTTCACTAAACAACGATATATTATTATGAACTAGCCTTTATGAATATTATTAGCTACATTTTGAATTTTATTATTCATATTACACATTTTCGAGAACATGGTAAGAGAACAAAATAAATTTTCCAGGTAAAATAAGTATTTTTCAAAAAATGCAGTTTTGTCGCCTTTTGATGGCGCACCCACGTTAAATCTAGTTTTTGACATGATTATAAGTTCAATTTTACAAAATAACATTATTTTTTTGAATCATGGTATAAAAATTTACTTTGGATAAATTTTTGATATTTTTCTGATAACTTTCATATTTTGATGAATAGTAAAAATGCGCTAATTTTTAATTAAAAAAACTTTTTTAATTGAGATAATTAATATGGTTAAATTATAATATTGAATGGTTATAAAGTATAAATAGAATATATTTTTACCATTTAATATAATGTATGTCATTAGCATTAATTTCACATTGAAATCATGTGTAAAAACATTTCAATCTTTGGCAATGTTTTACCTTCTAAAACCTGTTTTCTTAACAACGGGATTTATTTTAAATTAATTACTGCAAATTATATGTTTTTATTTTGAAAAATGGATTCCATATTTGGAATAAGTGGGTCCATTTTATGTTAATAGGCTACTTTTTATTTTTGGGCATTATGACTAGTAACTACGGTAAATTTTATTTACCATAGTTAAAGGTAAATCTAGTAATTAAGGGTAAATATAAGATTATAAAATTACCCTAACACCTGCCAAAATCCTATTGGATGACTAAATGCCGACACATATCACCTAAGGGTCAGATTATATTCATTTAATGTACTATTTTCCATGAAAATAATTTAATTATTATTAAAACCAAAGAATGTGACAACATGTCACTTTCTTAAATCTTATGAGTATAATAATTTTAATTTAGTGATAAAATTAATGAAACTTCGAAAACGAATAGTCTCAAAAACTCTAATACAATTATCTACGTCATAGGAATTTATTTGGAATTTTTAGGGATTAAATAATTATCATTAATTATGACACAATAGTTATGTTGAAATTATTTTATTAATTAAAATATCAAATAAATGGTTTTAAAAATACTAAAATAAATATTATATGAACTATTTAATGTGCCCCACTAATTTTATAGATACATATGACATTTTATAAATATATTAAAGCTTTTATTTAGAACATATATTCTGTATATAGTTTATTTAAATTCAAATAAATGAATAGTGTCAAAATTGACACTGTTGTTATTTTATAAAAATAACATATTATAAAATTGTTTAAAAATCACAAAATTTTTTAAAAATTATAAATTTATATTTATATGGTCTAAAATTTCATAAAGTATCAAATTATGGAAAATTCCCAACACATATGTAATTATTTATAATAATTTAAAATTTAGAATATTATTACCACAAATAAAATTAAATTGATAAATAAGGATAAATCAAGTTGATAATGTTTAAAATAAATTCCTAACATGTCTAAATTTTATTGGTTGATGTATTATAACCCTTTCTCGTCTAATATTTTGATATGAGTCATTTTGAAAGTTTTTATGTGGGGTTTGGATTTAATATAAACGAATATTTCTTATATTTCCAAAGGTGCCCCTCTCCTCCCTTATAAAAGGGAACCTCCTCCCTCTCCTCCTCACACCAATTTGAGCCTTCACGCTCTACCAAACCCTTCCCATTTCACTTCCCCACTTCCCTAGATACATCCTAGAGGTCCTGGTCTTATTCAAAGACCAATTTTAGTGCCCTAAAAGGAGGTCTCAAAGAGGCGCTTCAAAGAAGAGGTAATGTCCGTTACCGATTCTTTCAACTTTATTTCTTCTTCTACTTATTCTTCTTTAGTTGTTTCATTATGAAGTAATAACATCAGTTTAACTCATATACTGATATGTTATTATAAGTATGAAATGACCTTATTTCACCATCTATCAATCCCACGGAAAATGAAATCACCGCACGTGCGTACGTACGAAATACCGTCTCCACGTCGTGGTGTAATCTATTTTCCATCACCACATTACATGGATGGGTATAATGGTGAAAATAAATAACAATATATGATTATTTTAAATTGTTATTGATTCTAAAATAGTATACATACACTCCAATACAATTCCACGATCATGGGAACAATATCATCGCTCGTGCGTACGTACGGAATATCGTCTCCACGATGTGATGCGATTTGTTCTACATGATCTTCATTGCATAATGATTATATAAATGAATTGAATGAATAAATATGATATATAGTTCAATAATAACATTCTAGAAATGAGGTATCTATAACCTAAAGAGAATAATAAGAATTTATTCGACAAAACACGCATAAGAACAAAAAGTAATAAACACCCGAATAACAAGTAGTAATGAAATATTACTAATAATAAGCTAATAATATGACCATATATGATATCATAACAATAATTATTATTCTGGAATTAGTCAATAACATTATTGTAATCATTATACAGGATGTTCGGACGCTTACGAAGCAAATTGGACCTAAGGTAAGGGAAAATATCACAATCTCATTTTTATCCGAGATTGTTTATGCTTTGGTATTTACGGGGGTGTATTTTATCATCCACATCCATGTTCCCTCAATATGTAATATTTTTTCCATCCACATACAACTGTTTAAATCCAATTTTACACTTCGGTGAGTTTTTAGTAAAGGATATGAAAGGAATCTTTTGTCATTTTTCGTACGAGGTACTTTTTGACTTTTCTGACAAAAGTATCAGAAGAATATTTTCTTTAAATTATACGGCATGAATGGATTTTTAAAACATTGTTTCCAAGAATATTCCTTTACAAGTTTTCATTTTTATTTTTAATCAACTTATTTTAGTTTAAAATTGTATGACATGTTAAGAAAGGAAAAATGTTTTTGAAGTAGAAAGGATATTTTCCTCAAGAATGGAGTTCAAGTGTTTTATGAAAATTATTTTCCATCTAAGATAATATAGGGTTATGTTTCTATCCCTATTATTACATTGATTTGATTATGTTCTGATGGAATTATTTTTATGAATTCATTTATCTTATATGAATTGTTTTATGATGTCACGATGTTTAAGAATCCCATTTTTATTACATGGGTTATACAATGATGTATGATTTATGATTTTGTGGCACACATAAGAATGGTATCATTATGAGATGGGTGGGACCTAAATCTGCCTCCAATGCATTGGGTAAAGATTTTATATCTCATGAGATAGACATGGTTGGAACGACAGGTTAAACCGGTTCAGTAAAAAAGGACTGAAACAAGGAGTGAACTCGGTTCAGAAATGGACATTGTCCACTAAGATATTCTTGGCAATGAGTCTTGACTAATAAGAAATCATTATCTATAATTATGTTTGTAAGCCACAATGTTTCATGTTTTAAGTTATGATTATTGGGATTACATTTCACTACCATGATTTATCCCAGGTTATGAAATTATGATCTCTTTTTCAGGGTATGATTTCCAAAATGTTATGTTCTTATGAATTAGATGTGATTGATATTTATTTTGTTTACCCATACTGAAAATTTGAGCTCACCCTTTTGTATTTTTTCTTTCCCCAGGTCAGGAAGAAGGGTATTAAGTTAGATATTCCAAAAAGGGACTATAGATATGATGAAATAAATTGGAGATAGTGTAGATGCTTTATCAACCAGTTTTTTATGATTCCCAGTTTCTAAAGACACTATACTTATACGGTCCTTTCATGGTTTTGTTATATGTTGTAATAAGTATTCTTCAATTTTGAAGTATTAACTATGTATGTAAAGTACGGGTCGCTATATATTAAATAATTTCATCTTAGATGGAAAATAGTTTTGATAAAATACATGAAATTAATTCTTGAGGAAAATATCCTCTCTTCTTCAAAATCATTTTCTTTTCACAAAATGCCACGCAATTTTAAAAGAAAAGGAATTTATTGAAAATAATCATGAAATCTTGTAGATTAAGCTTCATCAAAATAAGGAGTTTTGAAACCATAAAATCCATTCACGCCAAATTTGTTAAAAAAACATTCTTCTCATACTTTTACCGAAAAATTAAAAAAGTACCACGTATGGTAAACAAAAGAAAGATTTCGTTTATACCATGTGGTAAAAGTCAAAAATGGTAAAAATGACTTTAAACATACATGGAAGAATAGTAAACATTTTATGAAAATATTTTTAGAAAACATGGACATGGATGATAAACATAACCCCAGTAAATACTTATGAATAAACAATCCTAGATAAAAACGAGATTGGAATAATTGTCCCCTACCATGTATAATTGGTGGAATCATACATGTCATAAAATGAAGAAAATTACATGCATATGTAAATATCATATCCTTCATAATAAAAATCATAAAACATTCATGGTAAGTATAAGCACCATACAATAGGATTAGATGGTGATTAAATAATATGTCTCACATAAATGAGAGTGAGACAAAATAATCCCTTACCTTTGGTCCAATTTCTTTTATACATGTATGAAACTCATGTATAGTGGGTTTAAACATATTATTAACTAGTAACATAACCATAATAATATTTATGATATCATATATGATTCACTTACGACTTTATATTACCCGTTTTATTGTCAATTCGATGTTAAAGCTGCATTTTGTGTAAAATCATTTCATTTATCGTATGTGTTTGGACTTGTTGTTCTTGATATTATTACTTATATCATGATTTATGTATTTAAAAAATTTAAAACATGATTTATATATCATATATATTCAGTATATATATATATATATATTACATAGATAAATGAAATTAAATACACTGATCCTGGAGACATTGGGTCGTTTGTATGCATGAATGTTGTTTTCCTTTACTTATTTACTTGACTGGAAGTAAGTATATGACATAAATATATATATATATATATACATAAATAAACTAGAATTATTATGTCATATATTTCACTATTATTCATTAAATATACTTTATAATCATTCTTGAATGGATAAAATGGAGAATGAATCTCATCGCGTCGTGGAGATAGTAATCTGTACGTACACATAAGTGATTATATTGTTCCCATAATTATTTAATGGAATTGTAGTGGATGATATAATATCTCATAATTATTATCATTTTATAATAATGATATATAGTAATTCATTACACCATTATACCCATCCAAGTAAGGTGGTGTTGGAAAAATAGATTACACCACGGTGTGGAGACGGTATTCTGTACGTACGCACGCGCGGTGATTTCATTTTCTGTAGGATGGATAGAATTTGAGATAGGGTTGTTTCATATTTATAATAAAAAATTAGTATATTAGTGATAATGATGTTATTACATTATAATGAAACAAATAAATAAGAGTAAGTAGAGGAAGAAATAAATTTGAAAGAATTGGTAAAGGATATTACCTCTTCCTCAACGCGCCTTTTCTTTACCTCCTCTTAGGGCACTATAGTGGGTCTATGAAGAATACCATGACCTCTAGTAGTTTTCTAGGGAATTGGAGAAGAGAAATGTACTGGGTTTTTTTGAGCTTGAAGGCTCAAAATGTTGTGAAGAGGAGAGGGAGGAGGTGCCCTTTTATAAGGGAGGAGACACACACTTTTAGAAACCTCAAAAATATTAATTTATAATAAATTCAAACCCCACTTAAAAACCACCAAAATTGACTCAATTAGAATATGATATGAGATAGGGTTTTACTATCATCAACCAATGAAATTTAGACAATTTGGTAATTTATTTTAAACCTTATCAACTTGATTTATCCTTATTTAATCCATTTAATTTGATTTGTTGTAATAATATTCTAAATTTTAAATTATTATAAATAATTACCTATGTGTTGTGAATTCTCCATAATTGTATAATTTATTATATTTCGACCATATAAATTTAAATTTATAATTTTTACATATTTTGTGATTTTTAAACAATTTAATAATATGTTATTTTTATTAAATTACAATTCTTCCAATTTTGAAACTATTTATTTATTTTAATTTAAATAAAATCCACAAATAGGAAATATTCAAAAAATATATTTAATAGATTCATAACATGTAATATATTTATAGAAAATTAGTGGATCAAATTAAATAGTTCATATAATATTTATTTAAATATTTTTAATACCATTTATTTGATATTTAAATCAATAAAATAATTTCTACATCACTATTGTGTCATCATTAATGCTAATTATTTTATCCCTAAAAATTCTAAATAAGATCACATGATGTAGATAATTATATTATATTTCTATAGACTGTTTATTTTTGTTTTTTTATTATTTTAATCACCAATGTAAAATTATTACACTTATTGGATATAAGAGAGTGACATGTTGTCACTTTCTTTGGTTTTAATAATAATTAAATCATTTTCATGGTCAAAATTCCATGAAATGAATCTATTCTGACCCTTAAGTGATATAGGATGACATTTATTAATCCAATATAATTTTTTCAGGTATTGGGTTAATTTTATAATATTATTATTACCCTTAATTGTCTGATTTACCTTTAACTGTGGTAAATAAATTGTACTGTAGTTACTATTCATAATGCCCAAAAATAAAAAGTATCCTATTAGCATAATTTGAAATACTGATTCCAAATATGGAATCCATTTTTTCAAATTCAAGACACAGAATATGCATTAATTAATTTAAAAATAATTCAGTTGTCGAAAAAAATGGGTTTTTATTTAAAACATTGCAAAAGATTGAAATGTTTTTACCTATGAATTCATTGTAAAATTAATGATAATGACATACATTATATTAAATGGTAAAATATATTCTACTGATACATTAAAACCATTAAATATTATAATTTAACCATATAAATTATCTTGATGAAAAAAGTTGTTTTTAATTAAAATTTAGCTTATTTTTACTATTCATCAAAATTTGTGCATTATCAGAAAAATATAAAAAATTTATCCAACGTAAATTTTTATATCTTTATTCACACAAAGAAGTATATTTTTAAAAATTGAACTTATAAAATAGTTAAAATTTAGATTTAAAATGGGTGTGCCATCAAAAGGCTGCAAAACTGCATTTTTTTAAAACTACATATTTTACCCGAAAAATTTATTTTCTTCTCATAACATGATCCAAAAAATATGTAAGATGAATGATAATGTTTTAAAAA
The DNA here is from genome assembly GCA_963277665.1 of Viscum album. Classification (NCBI taxonomy): domain Eukaryota; kingdom Viridiplantae; phylum Streptophyta; class Magnoliopsida; order Santalales; family Viscaceae; genus Viscum; species Viscum album. The sequence goes on from OY728137.1 coordinate 376,966,502, forward strand.
TAAAATATTAGTTAATACTATTCATAATTTCTAGTTCATAATAATATTATAACAATATATCTTTGTTTAGTGAAACTCGGTATTGCGTACAACACGTGCTATTGAGGAAGGTCGCTCTTGTGTGCAACACAAGCCAAGAATATTGTTTGTGTATACTACAAGCTAATATGGTGTTGTGTATAGGAAAATCTAATATTGGTGTAGTGTATAACACAAGACATCAAATTAATTAAAAAATATATTTCTCATAAAATATCGGGGTGTTACACATTACATGCATCTCAAGCATCAAATCATCTCATCCTCCCAAACAACATATACAAAATGTAACTGAGTAGTTTCTATGAGCCACAACAGCTCATATGCTTTTTATCATACATCGAGTATTATACCTAAATCCATTACACCCCTTAGACTATGTAATTTACCACAATCCATTACATCACATACACATCGTACATATAATATCCCTTTATGATAATATATTATTAGGTACATTTTTTGGAAATAACCACAATCTATTACATCCCTCCACACATATATAAGAAGAAGGATAACCAGTGTGCATAGAAACACATAATAAAAATAAGATAAGAGATAAGTGCCTGATTGGATATGTAGCCATCTATTCCTTGACAACCTAGATGCTACAGAAAATAGCCTCCCATTGTCTATTAGGTTCTAGTATCTCTACCGACGTGGGTAGGGTAGATTATGAAAACATAAAATACACATGATATATTTTATCTCATAACTACACTATAGGCATTAACATGGTCTTCTTTTCAACTACAGATAACCCGAATCAGGCAACGGGATACCACTGATATGGATCATATTCATACAAGCATTTAAAAAGACATACATTAAATTACATTATGTATTCTTACAGTTGAACATTATTTTTATTAATTAATTAGACATTAATTAATATTATTAAAATTATTTTTACTAACCACCATGTGATATACATTCCCTCTAGGCATCATCCATATGATCCCATAGTCTCAAAAGATTGTAATTAATTTCATTCCAACAATCCATCAATATCATTGGATATACATTATTTCAACATTATCATTCCAAAATTTCCTGTACTCAAGAAAACATCATAAGATTCCATACATGATATTCATAACTAGGAAAAATCAGCAACATTGTATTGTTAGATATAGAATCGATGTAAATATTAAACTCATTCAAATGCCCGTTTAATCATATTAATTAAACATAATGGATATAAATTCATGTATAAAAATGGTTAATCCCAACTTCCAATTGTTTCAAAAAACCGAGTTCCATCCTCCACACCACCATTCATATCAATATTCGTCCCACCACTATAGGAATAAACTAAATCCATAAATATGGGCCTCACCAACAATATCATGTCAACCTGAAACCATCCAAGGATCATTCCAAATCACACGATAAGGATCATATAGAGAGGAACATATAAGTTAGAAAATAAAAAAAAAATCAAGAGGGCATCCAATCCCCAAAAACAAGGTATCTTTACTTTTACTTACAAACAGTCTCTCATGACCATTAATTGTTATATCTATTTAACAGAAATTTTAATTCCATATTGAATTAATAGATTAATTTATTACATGTTACTTATATAGAATCCAAAGGAATCCTATATAAAATATGTAAATTATTAAACAAGCTTCTAAGAAAAACAACCAATTCCGTCATACATTAAAGAAGAACTATTCTATTATTATGCCAGATTATTTTTATAAACGTTAATCATTTTTTCATCATGATATTTACTGAATTCCAATAACATGTGGAATAAAAATTCTAATCAAACATTTTTTATGAAACATTTAATTTCCATTAAAATTAGATTATATGGATTCATGAAACATGCCTCATTAATTAGTTAGCCAACCAAAAAAATTCATGATTTGTATTATTTATCCATTTTCATGAAATTAACATTCTATCTTAATCATAAAAAGAATTAAAAATAAATAATATTATATATATCATACTATCTAGTAAATTGGGAGGGAAATTATTACCACTATATAAAATGTATGATTATAATATACCTAAAATGTTTATTCATTAATCCAGTTATTTATTTATTAAGGATATTTACACCACAACCCAAAGAGATAAATCATGATCGCATTATGATTTCACATAAAATAAAAATAATTTGCAATTAATCTCTTACCACAGGGCTTTGACACTACTCAAAAGATAATGGAACAAAAACAATGATCATAATCACTTATCTTGTAAGAAAACTACATTCTTAGTATAATGTCACCCACAATGGTGCCAACATACAATAATTGAACTCCATTATAAATAAGTAGATGATCAACCATATCATGAAATTAAGAACAAGGGAAACAAGAATGATATATAATGAAACCAAAATAATGGAGCAGGAACTTACCAAAGATCATTACAGATAAAATATATGATACCATCAATTAATCATTCTTAAAAGTATTCCAAAACACCATAAAAGATCACCTGTGGCCAACTAATGTTTGGTAACAATGTTTAATATTTAAGATAAAGTAAGGGTGTTGGATGTTTTATTGATGCACTTCCAAGAAAGGATTTACATCATGAATGAAAACTTTATATCGTGTAATTCCTAGAATTAACATCCTACAAAAAATTCATCACCTCAAACTACTCAAATGTGAATTGATACATATTTTGAATCTCATGTTCATGACATGTGTTTCCATGATCGGATTCACCAGGAGAAAGACTCATTCCATTGATGATGTGAATTTCATTCACATTATAAATTCATAGTGCAACACCCTTCAATAAGATAATAATTCAATTCTGGAAGTGAATCTATCTCACAAAAAATATAGTAACCACACATTCATGATGTGAACTTTCTTTCACATTATTAATTTTCCCTGATTCTAGATTTGATCTCCCAAACAGTAAAGAACCCCCACTGGGATTCCTCTAAGAACCATGGGCTTTGTAAACCTGAAAATTGATGGAAAAGAAGGATATGGTCCCTTACATTATATACAACTCAATCAACCCTCATCCTCGAGAATTTAAAAATAAACCTGAAGAGAATTAAATAAGAAAGAGTCACCTAAATAGCCACCTTACTAGATACGTCCCATGAATCACATCAATATAATAGATCAGGAACTACACTTAAAGGAACATTTTTTTAAACCACGCAATATAAAAAATGTGCCCATGCACACTATCCTGGGAATCATGCCTCTTAAAAAACATCACAGTCACCACAAAAACATCAATAAAGAGGAAACTATCTAATAAAACATATAAAGGTTAACAACCACTAAATGAGCATCAATAAAATATATTATTTAAAGGCCAAAAATCATAGGCTATCAAAATAATATATGCAACTCAGTTTCCAAGGATCTCATCTCCATGCCATCAAGCCTTCAAAGGGAATGAACCAAGGTAACAACACACCCATCCACTACTTTCTCTTCATATCCCTATATCTCCATAGGTTGATCCAGGTGGGTTGCATCATCATCAATGATGAACTCACCCCAATCCATGATGTCGGATTCATCATAAAGATAAAAATAGAGGTATGGCACAAGGAATACATCATTTATCCAGCTCATATATGGGAGAAATTCTATCCATATGCCTCAGCTACAATATGATCCAACACCTCAAAATTCCTAGAAAACCATGGAGATATAAAAATCCTATGAGTGAGCCTTAACTTCCCATGATGATGTGTCACTATTAAGAGAAAACTATATACAATTTCAAACTCCAAAGGTATCATAATATAATTAACAAAGGGATTTTAATTATCATTTGCATCCTTTGACATCTCATATATCACTTGGACCATCTCTATTGTATTCTGCATTAGTTAATATATGAGACTCACTTACTCAATTATACCAAGCTATGAAAATGGATAACAAAAATTCAATATTTATAAACATTAAAATATTGACATACAATGGGGGGTTCAATGCAATTATTTTATGAAAACACAATAAAGGGTAGGTGTATCATCTATGAACCTCTAAATTCCAGGACCTAAGAATGAAATATGGCATCAAGATTATTGATATTTTGTTCTATTTGACTATCCATCTTTGGATAAAAAGAAGAGCAAAAGAATAAATGGGAGAAAAAAAATCATGATGCATAATTTTTTAATCCATGGAGATAAAATAAAGATCATGATATAATATGATCATCTTCAGGACCAAGTGGAGTCTCACCACCTTCTCGATATATTATATTAACAAAACATCCACTGATATCAACTCTTTAATCATTATGAAGTTGGTATATTTTTTCAAATGATCCACTATAACCCATATAACATAAAATCCATTTAATACTAGAGGTAAAATAGGATTAAATTCCATTGAGATGAAAGACCACTTCCACTAATGAGCATAAAATGGCTGGAGTAAACTATTTGGAACACTATGCTTAACCTTCACATTATGATAGACTAAACACCTAGACCCAAACTCTATAACTTGATGATTCAACATTGTCCTCCAAAATAACCCTCTAAGACCTCAACAAATATTTTCATTCAATGATTAACAATAATGGAAGTGCTATAGAAGACAATGGTAATCAACTCATACATCATAATATGGACAAAATTCTTACCCTCAAACAACACCTGGTGATATTCATACTCAAACCAACCATCAATGGAATCAACCAAGATAACTTGGTATCTCATAAATACACCTCATAATCCCCTTGTTGTGACTCCTCAACCTACTAAACCAAAGGTGATATCACATTCCTTATAAATATTCAACATCTACTACCAACCACTCCAATAATAAGACTTTTGATAAATATTTCTTCCACCACTCTATGAATTTTGACATTCATATACTATATCATTATGTCACATCTTTCTCATCATATCAGCATAAAAATTAAACATGATTGGTGTATGTTAAATATAAAATTCATTATCTATAAATAATCTCATCAAATGTAGTATTCTTAGTTTCATGAAACACTAGATGAAGACACACCTTATTCTCAAATGATTGGTGAAATAAATGGAATGCTCATCTATGAAGAAATTTTTCCATTATATCAAGGAAATCAAGATATCATACAACCCAAATCATGGGTGGAATAATAATTATCATGGGGATGTGACTCACATGACCCATAAGAAAAAACTAATCTCAACTATATTAGAACATTTCTCAAACCAAAATTAAATGGGTCAGAGAAAATGATAAACTAAGCTATCTCTATTAAAAGATTAAGAACTAGAGAACTGGAAAACATCTCCTTAGGGTGATAAAATTAATACTTATAATGATCAACCCATAATATTGTTTGGTATTGTATGGTGAATTCATTCATAGGTGTCTTAAACCAAGATAAATGAGCTATGAACATCTTATATTAGATTGGAATACTATAGAAACTCTACACCAACACAACACTCTTGGGGGTTACCTAAGAAATGATTTACTCAAATCATCAAAAGATCTAAAACAACACCACACCTATCCATGACATGCTCAATGAAAAAATGGAATATCCCATAACTTACATATTGGAAAAATAATGAATACCTATTGATTCTGATGAACTCCTATAATAGCACAAACAATTGATGTGTGGTATTCCCCGGTCATAGGGTATACAAGAATTTCATTAATTAATTCCACCATGTATAGATCTATAAAATCCTTGAATGTTGTATCTGTCAAAACTATGAACATGGTTGTCGAATTCTCTCCCACATAATGGTATAGAAAAAACTAGTAATACCCATAAAAACATCTGAAATTATACTTGAAAACAAAATCATCTTTCACCCATATATGATGATATTCATACCACAAATTGACCTTTGATATTAAAGATTTTCATTCAGTTGATGGAAGAAAATTCATTCAACGGAAGGGGATACTAGTTCTTCAATATCACCATGTTCAACTGATAATAATCTAAATAGAGGTTTAAACTACCATCATCATTCTTCACAAAGATATAGTATGCACCATAAGGTGTCACACATGGCTAAACAATACCTCACTAAAATAGATCATTTATTTTTAATCATGTCTATAAAAAATTATAGGGATTCATATTATATGGATACATTGATATTAGAGAACCACCTAGATATATCTCGATCCCAAACTCGATCTCTGGTCGAGGGGGTAATTCCACATCCTCCTCTAGAAAAAAATCAGGGAATTATTACACAACCCTAGAAAACACCTTTGGCTAAAACCCTTGAAAAACATAGAATCTTATCAGAAATCAAGGAAGGCAATGATGGAACACACCTCTAACCCATCTGAGGTTATTTCCCACCAATGAAAATGGAATCATCAGCATTGAAATCATATAACATTAAATATATCTTGATGAAATAAAAAATATACTACATGGAATACATCTATTCCATAATAAGGATGAAGTTTTAAGAATTGAACGGTATATATAATCTATCTATACATATGAGGTCCTTCCCTAGGAAAAACCCATTGTCTCTAAATAATTCATATAGATACACTTTTCCTCCAACTAGATATGTTAATTCTAATGTAACTTGAATCTTTTCCTCCTTATGTTCCAAATAATAGTCAAGGGAGAGGTATATGAATAATTTTATATCTCTTAAATAAAAAAATAATTCACCTAAGTTGAAAACAAGAAAAGGGTACTTCAAATGGTGTTTGGATCACTTGACATAGGAAACTCCAAAGCATGAATCCAACCATGACCTACTCAAAGACCTATATAACATTATTAAGGACTACCTCCATGGTTGTACTATTATCCTTGAAGATGAGGTGTATCGCGGGGATATCATCCACCCCCACCATTGAATCTTTGTTGATACCAAATAAGATAATACTAGTGCTACTACCTCAGCTAAAAAGAATAAAAGGGGGAACCTGACATGGATCACCTTGTGCACACTACCTGCTCGTAAAGGTTGTGTTATCTCAATTTTTATAACCTTGTCCTCCATATTAAAAACATATGTATAATACCTTGGAAGTGGACTACAATTTATACCCCATAAAGAAAATAGATGATTTGGGGTGAGACCTACCCTTATCCATATGTAATATCTTCTTTCATGAAAACTGGAAACTACATACTACGGTTTTGCTTCATGGAGAGCCGTGATGAATCCCCACTCCTGATGATTTGATTCTCGATAGAATCATCACCACATCCTCTACATTCATGAACACCATCAGATGTGTAAACAACATAAATGGGGTAACTTGGTGGTAGATCTCAAGGAAAACCCCCTCCTTGAAATGGCTCACTTAGGCCTCCTCATTTACATACTATTCAGATTCATAATAGATTAGGGTCTATAAATGGATCCTGAAATCCTGCATATTGGAACTCCACTTTCAAAGGGTTTTTAGATCCTAGAAACTATCTACCTTTGTAGTGGAATGAAAAATTCGACATGTAACTAGCCACTGATCTTCCCCTATAAGACCGCCAACTCATTAAAATCGATAACAAATATGGTCCACAACTAACTCACTACTCCACATATCATTGGAACCTCCTATGAAATATAATTTTTCCACTGATCATGGATAGAACTAAATGTAATATATTCATAATCTAACTATTGTTTTTTAATTGAGTCTAAAAAAAGACCTCATATTTTTGTAGGGTCTAACAATGAAACTCTATGAGGGTACTCCTCACTGTAAAATCATCATAGACCTCTTCCCTTGAATGATCATCAAACCTGTCCTGTTGACAATTATTGGCATGAAAATAATGAGGACGCCTAATAGGATTCAATTTGGTAAATAAAAAAATAATTATAATTCATAAACCAAGAATATTTAATGTTAAAATTAATTAATAAATTAATAAATTATTTTTTTCAAGCTTAACAAAAACCCATGGTCTACTAATTTCAATCAAAGGAAAAAATGATGAATGGTGTGTGATCCCTTCTTATGTCTCAACCCCACAACTAATGTCACATCACATAGTAGGCTCGATAAAATCAATGAATCATGGATCAGATCATATGGGTGATTAAATACTCATGTATCATCTAGTATCTGTATTTATAATCCTTACTAAACTAAGCTCACACCATCACCTAACCATCCTAATCAATCTCTAATACGCCAAACTCCAAACTCTATATTATCCCCAAACATAACACTTTAATACCACTCATTCATGACCCCTCCACCTAATGGTACACCTCCTAGGGTGGAAATGAGGGAAGGGAGTTAATGAAACTTAAATCATGCCTATAATATACTATGGGTTGGTGATATGACTTATGGGTATATTAGACATAATAAATTGGAGACATTGCACTCTAAATGAATAGTAGGAAAGAATTATAAGACTACTACACCAACCATCTCCTTAAAATAAAGGTAAATTAATCCAAATTAAATTAATATAATTTTAGAAAAATATAGCTTTATTGAAAAGAAAATAAAAACCCAAAACACAAACTAGGATGTGACCAAAAATCCAAAACTCCTCTTGAAAAAACATGAGAATCTAATATCTAATCTGAACTCCGTCCTCCTGATGACTCTTTAGAAAACATTATATAAGTAGTATGACTATAAAACATTTACATAGTATGATCCTTCATAGATTCTCTTGTGAAAATGATAAAGAAATCATACAAAATCCTAGAGGACATAAATTGAATAAAACTCACCACCTAAAAAAGTATTCTATGTTTCCAGCCTCACCATAGCTATCTCCCACCATGTATCTCATAAGATAGATCACATCATATAGTAATAGAAATAGGGTATCCTTATATAGATTCCCCACTAGTTTGTTTCTTTTCTCTAATGGTGTACATCTACAACCATCTCTCTCAAAAATAAGCCAGATGGATAACACCTGATATAATGTATCAAATCTTTCATATCATGCATCACATCATCAAATAATCCAAGGTAACATTTCTATATAGTAATTAAATATTTTCAGTATCCACCACATCTCATTTATCATGTATTATATATCAATTTTCTTATCACAATCCATCAAGACCTATACACAAATTAATGCACCTTAATCCACCATATAACATAAACTTTATACCTATAATAATCCATTAAGAAACTATATCTATAGATACATTTGTCTGAAATTAAAGAAAAATACCATTTCACCCTAACACACAAATATATAGGGACACATTACCGCCTTAAATACTAGTACATAATACTACTAGGAAAAGACAGGTGAGCTAGAGAGGGCATTCAACCATCAATTCCTCACTAACCTGAATGTTGGGGGAAACAAAATCCCAAAGTCCACTAGGCATCAATATCTCTACCATAATTAGTGCGGTAGTATTTGAAATACAAGAATAATATAGGATATAATATATTTCACAACCACACTATGGTCATTAACCTATTATTAAAATAAACTGCATCTATCACCACTTGGACACCTAGTTACCATAGCTAAGAACTAGTTATCCTAAGAATGAAAGCATCTAAATATATGTAAATTAAATTAGGTAATTTATTTTTATAGTATAAATTTATATTAATTGATTAATTATCCATTAAAAATTTATTAAAATAACATTTATTAACCACCATGTGAAGTCTATTGACTCTAGGAAAAGATAAACGAGTCCAATGTTTCCCCTATTTTTTATTAATTGTATACCAAGAATACATACTCCCTATAGGATAAACATTTTTTAGAAATTTTCATTTAATAATTACATGTACTCTAAGAAAAATCCTAATATACAATAAAATATATTTATAACCGATCACAATGTGGTTCCTCGTGTAGTGGGGAATGGAATATCGGTATGCAATCATCCTACCAATACAAACTTTGAAATAGATTTATTAACAAGAAATAACCCAGATTAAATCACAATAATGGGAATGCATACCTTCAACTAGTTCCACCAATCTTGGTTCCATCCCTAACACTATCTTGAGTATCACTATGAATCCCACGATCATAGGCATATACTTTTTAAACTGGCCCATGTCTCCCCACCCATATATCTGTAATCAACAACCATCCCAGTATCACATTACATCTCATAATGGGGTTCATATCTAGAGAAATATATAATGAATAATACAAAAGACAATGTCCATAGGGAATATATATCCCAAAATAATGGAGATAGTATTTTATATGAAAATTAACTCTCACAACTATAATGAGGTATATTTATCAGAAACCAAAATTTTCTACGTCATAAATTAACTGAATCATTTAATATGTGTTACTACAATAAAAACATAAGTTATTAGCTACAAAATCTATTAAATAATAAAAAAAATTCCAAGAATAACTTTTAATTTAATCAAACATTATAAAATTTCCATTTCATTTTCATTCCCATATATTATAATAAAAACTAATAATTTTATCTTCATGTTCATTATACAGTTCCATTATAACATGTATGAATGGATTAAATTATAAAGTCATTAAAAATTATTATATTTCCTTAAAAATGATTGCATGGATTTATTAAACATTCATCTTTAGTTATTTATTGCACTAAAAAATTACCAAATTTCTGTTATTTAACAATTTTCATAAAATTAAAAAACCAACCCAATAATAATAAATATGATAAAAAATATCATCATAGATAATTCACTATCTATTAAATAAAGTGGAACATCACTATCACGGTGTAAAACATGTTATCATTAAAAACATAAAATATTCATTCCATAATTGTATTATTTTATTACTAAGGACATCCCCACTACTCGTAGAGATAAACCATGATTACTTTACAATTTCTCATAACATAAAATGTCGAACCAACAAATCACATACATCAAGGCTTAAATATTCCTCGAACAAGAGTAGAATAAGAAAATAGATCACAATCAGATATTCCATAAGGAAACTATAGCCTTCCATCAAGTCCAAGCCACAACCTTGAAAAAATATTAATTGAACTCCATTAGAACAATGGATATTGTCAACCATATATTAAAAAAGATAATGGGAGGAAAATAAGATCAATATCAGAATAAACCACATTAATGGATGAATAATTCACCTTGGATCACCATAGATAAGTCATGGGATGCCTAAAATTTATCATAATCAAGGGGATTCCCAAATGCATTGAGAGATCACCTACATATACATAAATTTTAGAATAGAAAAATTAGGTTTTGGTAGAAACCAAGGGTGATTCATTTTTAATAAGTTCTCTTCTAGTATGAGCTTTATGTTATGAATGGGTGACTAATGTTTTGGATTTACCACATTTATCATCTACCAAAAAATGCATCACCTAAATAAAATCGAACAAAAATTAAATATTACCATGAATCTCATGTTCACATCTTGAGTCGTCAGGGTAGGGTTTTCTGATTGAAAATATCTTTCCATAAATGATGTGAGTTCCATTAATGATGTGAAAAAACCCTAAAAAATTCCCATCCGCATTCTATGATTTCATGTTAGGCCATGAACTAATCTCCAAAAAAATTTGAACAACACATTTACAACATCAACATCATTTCATGTCACAAATTCACCCTTACTCATTATTGTTAATTATAAAAACCCACAAAACTCATATATTCCTCCTCTAAGAACAAAGGGATTTGGAATAAAATATTGATGGACATTAAGGATATATTCCCTCACATTAATGATATTTTATAGTAAAAATATTTTATTAAATGATTTAATATTTATAAACCTCTAATATTTCGAATAGTGAATGGGATATGGATAAAAATAACAACCATATTCCATTTATGGATCATTTTTCAATTAATAATAAATTTATTATCCCCTAATTTGTAAAAAATGTTGACATCTCTATAGTTTTCAAAAGGTTTAATGAGAGTTAAAACAAATTGATAAGGGTAAAAATATATATTAAACTTTCCCAAATTTAATTGGATGAGATTATTTTAAAACATTATCATCTTATATTATAATTACATCAAATTTGGGTGACATGAAAATGAAAATTTATTTATATTAATTTAATAATTTATAAAATTCCTTGAATATATGTCACCTCGCTTATCAAAGGTCACCTCCTCTCCTTTCATCCTCACACAATTTTTATACTATATCCCTTTCAATACCTAATCTAATACCTTCCAAACATATATCCATATATTATAGAGATAATATATTGGTTCGAATACCATCTATAGATAGATAAATTTAAAAAATGAAAGGAGTTCATATAAAGATGATTTATAACTTTTAACTAAATTTTTTTGTTTTATTTCTTATTATACATCCTCAAAAAATTATTCAAACATTCTGAAATTATAATACCAATATCTTAAGTATTATTAAATATTGGTATAATTATTTAATATCATCTATTTATTTCCTTCTTCTATCATATGGAAAAATTAATCCATCATTCATGTGTACGTCTGACAACCGCCACACAAAAAAATATAAATCATTTTTTCAACACAACCTCTAATGATTTTATATAATATTGGATCTAATTTATATATATGATATTAATGATATCTTTAACATTATATAAATATATTTAATTATCTACTTTCTTACCTTTCCATCCATTGAATAATGATGACAGTGCTTGAGGATATGTGTTGATTAATAGTTCCATGATGCAAACTGATATTTCTTTCATGACTATGTCACATGGAATCTATAGAAAAGTGTATTTAGATAAATTATTTTATATTCAAAATATAATCATATACCTAGAAATAAAAAATAACATATAACCTCTTTCATTTTCTTTGAAAATTGGAAAACTTATGTGTGCGTACATAAGACCTACTCTCCCTTGATTGTAACATATTTCTTCTTTAGTTACCATCATTAATTAAATATTCTAAAATTAATATTAATACCTAAAAATTATATTTATTTAATTATTACTGGTCTATGGATGATGGAATAATGAACTCTTTGACCATATTCAACCTACTGACGTAGTTATGATATATTAACAGTATGTCGTCAAAATGTATGACGTAGACTTAATTAATTATGTAATGAAATATAAGATTGTAATAGATAAGAAATGATTAATAAAAATGGAAATGTTTCATAAGAAACTAAAAAATTGACATAAGTTCATTATTCATAAGGATAACGAACATATGTGACAAATCAAGCTTGAGGTAAGGGTTACTTTAACTTAAAAACACATTTTAAATGTTTTTAATGATATATATTTATATATTATTTTTCCCATGTAAATATTTGAAAAATAATATTATATATGTATTTATATGGACATAAATTAATTAAAAATAAAATTGTATTTGTCTTTTTATTTCATTTAAAAAAATACAAATGATTCTTTTTGTGTATTTTATACGATAAATATTGACATTATTTAAAAAACTCGTATGAAATGATGTATTTAAACATATATAATATCAAATGTTATTTTATCCACAATAACTATTATTTGATATTTAAATTCATTTATAAAATTCCATTATTTTTTAATGTAAAAATATATTTATTTTTTCAGTTTATTTTAGTATTTAATATTTATTTAAAGAAAATGGTATATAAATAACTTGAAGTATCTTAATTATAGCTTAAAAATGTTTTTGTGAATTTTATGGTGTAAATGAATTTTTTTTCTGTTTTATATATTCCATGTACCATTGAAGTTAGTTATGATAATGGGTGAGCCTAATATAGCTCAAAATGATTGGTGAGATCAATATATAACTACAATGGATTGGGTAATCACTGTATTATCTGTAGATTTATATTTGATGTTACCCAAATTTGTTATTCTAAATGTATGGTCTCTTGTAATGGTTTAATAATTATTATTTCACAATAGAGCTATATGAATTTCCTCTCTGTGATTATGTGTTTTTTTAAATCATTTAATTTCAATTTTATGATGACAATTATTTGGTTTAAAGGATAGTATATTATATTTTATGGTAAAAATGTATGTTTTTTTATAGTATATTTCATGGGATATCATGTTTTTTATGTAATCATAATGACTGTGATTTTTCATTTATGTTTTATTATAATGTGTTTAATGAAAAATATTGAGTAGAAATTAAGATTTCTTTTATAATTTAATGATTATTTGAGCTCAATGTGTACTATGTTAAACACAAACTATCTATTTTATTATCATTATTTCAAAATGAACTGGAAGGTTTCTTTAGGGTTTTTTTTATTTCTTTTAATTATATTTTTCTTCTCATACCAGGTTTACAAATGTTCATCATTGGTTGTAAATTTTAGGACGAATAAAGAATAAATGAATTTTATAACCCTAATGATTTTTTTATGAAAAAGAAACGTGTTTCATTTTAAAATTATTTTATTTTGGAAATGTACTATAAAAAGAATTTTCCAACCAAAAATTTATAGGTTTGTAATGTAAGAGTTATGAGATAATACTCTAAAATACAAAACCAAAAGTGATCTTCTAGTATTAATGAAATAGAATTATTTCTAAAAATGGAATTATGGTTAGAAAAAATGATTGGTCCTTATAGTTTGTATTAGGAAAAAGGTGTAGATAATTTTATAGGATCGGATAATGGAATTAAAAATCCATAAGAGATTATAATTTATTTTTTACATGATATATCATTTTATTTTTACGATTTTTTGTCATTTGACCTGTGTCTTTTTATAATGTTTTTCCATTGAGGAAATAGAGATTCGGAAGTAGGAAGGAAACAATAAGAAAATATCATTCAAAATAATAAAACTAGAATGGTTGGAATAATAAAATATCAGTTTCATTATATGAAATATTACTTGACCTAGGAGACTAGTGGTGTCAGTATCTATGTGAGGTAAAAACCATGTTCAATGTATAGGAACATGTCTATACTAGATCACTTTATGAAACATCACCCTCCCACATTTTTTGTATCATATGACACTTTCATAGATAAAGGATGTTTAATATAAATATAGAGGATATTTAAATTTATCGGTTATTCAGATCATAAATGGATAACTCTTTATATTTAACTTTTTAAGGTGAAATAAATCAATAGTAATTAGTGGTTAAAATACTAGAGAATTGCATCATGGAATAAGACAAATTTAATGATTTTCCCTCGGTGAAATATTTTCATAAGGTTTCTCTAATTAGGATAAAAAATAAATTCATTTATTTGGGAAATAAAATGGAATCTTAATTAACAAAATATGATGAAAACACCACCTAACATGTGAGGTAAACAATAAATGGTGTTCTAGATATTGATCATAAAGTTATCCAGTTTTACTCAGGATTAAAACTATGATATCAAAGTTCGTTGGCTTCCCGTTAATAAAAAATATATTATAAAATTATTCAATATTCCAAGAAAGTAGAAATGGATTCATTGAATGATATTTTACTCAACGAAAATAAGTAAATGAAATGATCCAGGTATTAAAAAATAGGGAGCATCCATCAAATAAAGTTTAAGGAACAAAATGATTTCTTCACATTGGGATAAGTATTGTAAAACCCCATAGAGAATATCTTAAAAATTATGAATATTATTTTTAATGTGAAATATTTTGATATGTGTCTCAGGATTGAAAAAAAAAATAATCAGTAAAAAATGAATTGTTGATGGCAATGTGCATTAATTTTATTGACATGGGCCATTGTGATAGTAAATTTTGAAGGATATCAATTAAGGATTCAAATTATCATGCTCATAAATAAAAAGGTGTGTATAGATCATTTTTGACTACTTAAATAGATTTTAGACCATAAAAAGGTATGTTTTAACCTCTAGAGAGAAAAATATTTTTCGAATACTGATATCAGATCACGATAATATTAATTGAGGTTAAAGGTGGAATATATTTAAAACAAATCATTTATGGACTAAATATATGCAATATAAATTTATAGTTATTCCCTTTGGGTTTTTTAATATGCAAGATATATTATAAGATATTTTGAATTGAGTATTCCATCAATATTTATATAAGATTGTATTTTTTATTGATGATGTAATTTTATATTCTATGAGTCCTAAGGATCAAGAAATACACCTAAGTATTGTTTCTCAAAAATTTAGTTAAAAATTTTATATATAAAATTTCGTAAGTGTGGTATTTGGTTATAATATATTTATTTCACTGAGCATATTTTTTGGAAATATGAATTAATTATTCAGTCTCCAAAAAAAGATGTTATATAATGTGCAGTACTTAAAAATGTCAAAAGGTTACATAAATTTGATGCATTAGAAGGTTATTACCGGTGGTCTTTGGAATTAATTTCTAAATTATCTATCCCCTTAAATATATTATCACATAAAATATTTAAATTAATCTGAAAAACATATGTGATTATTATTTCTAGGAATTGAATTGTAGATTCCTGGATTCTCTTGTTTTGGACCTACCCTCATGAAATGGAAAAAATTTCATCTATAGTGATACTTCATTAATGGAACTTTTTTTCATTCTGATTTAGAATGATCAAGAATTGTTTTATGGTTTACAATAACTAATACCACCCAAGTTATATTATCCTAAACATGATCCATAATTTTATATTTTTTTTATTTAAAAATTTGGGGGAATCATTTATATGGAATATATTTTGAATTATATATTTATACCAAAAGTTATAATTGTTTATTCACTCAAAAATATTTGAAAATGTGGTCAAAACTATTACTAGGATTTATTATGGATATGACTACATGATTCAAGAACATTATAGAAAAGTAAACAAAGCACCCGACTCATTGATCCAAAATTATAACATTACATTTACAATGTTGTGTTTGGAACACAACCCATTGGTTAATGATTTGACGAAATTTTTCCTAGAGATTGATCATGCAGGAACATCCTATATTTTTTATCATCTATTTTTACATTGATCATTAAAATAAATTATTCTTAAATCCTATGAGTAACATTTTTTATAGTAAAAATTATATTATTCTAACTAGGTTAAGATTCTATAGTATAATTTTGATTAATATAGTGTTTCATATTTCAAATATTAATATATGTTCCAAATGACTCCAAGTAAAATAGGTAATTGTTTATTGAATCTTATAATTATAAATTATCCAATAATATTAGATAAACTATGATGTACAAATACCTTTGTGAGTATTACTATTTTGAATAAATGAAAAAGAGATATTATTCCCTAAACCATGAAATGGATATTGGTTGGTATAGAATTAAAATTACAAATGGGGATTCTTTATCTATTTTAATGTAATAATGGAAATGAGATAATTTATCTCAGGATTCTATGGTGGTATTTCCAAATAAATCACAAGGTAATAATGCAATTGGAGTCATTGGTTATCAAATAACTAAATTTGGACATTTTCTTCCAATTCACAATATTATATCTCTAGATCATCTTTTATGACTATTTGTATAATTTATAGTCATTATTCATGGAGTTACTCTCTCTATTGAATATTTCTAAGATCCTATATTAATATAAAATTTTTATAAATTCTATAATAGAATGTCGGGTTCTGAATTATATTTCACTGCATATTTTCATCCTCAATCTAATGGATAGTCCAAGTTAATGATTAATATGTTTGAAGGGATTCTTTGATCTGGATAAATATACTACTAGAACATTTGGATAATCTTATTTTAATAAAATAATTTTCTTATAATATTAGTTATCATTATACTATATTGATGAAATCTATTGTTGAATTAATTTCAATGTAGGTAAAATATTTTTATTTGGAACAAACATTGTAGAAGAAATGGCTGAGAAGGTGAAGATTATTTAGTAAAATATGAATGTGAATAAAATTTTGCTGAAATTCTATGTATATATCTAAAGGAAATATAATTCATTAGGGGCAGCTATTTATTTTTTATTGAGGTATATCTATAAGAATGTGTTTTGTTATTTGGTAGAAAAATGCAATCTAACTCCACTATTAAATTCACTGGAAGAAAGAATAGAGAATTTTTTATTATATTCTTAATTATTTGAAATTACAATATGTTCAACTTAGGAAAATAACACATTTCATATATTTTTTTATTAATAAAACATATTCTAGATGCATCTTTTATTTTGAGCAGTAAAGTAGTTTTGTTGGACGAAATCCATTATTATGACAAATAACCTATTTAAATGTTTCACTGAAGAGAGCTATTTTTATAAAATAAAGTGATTCTCCATCGATAGTTTTTTTGGAAAACCAAAATGATTTAATAAGTAACCATTAAATTAGAAAATGATATGAGGAAAATATATACCCATTTATTTAAATAATAAATATAATTATGATGGTTTAATTTATAAAATTGGTAAATAATATATAAAAAAGTAATATTAATATAAATACTTTTCATTGGTTATTTACATTATTTATTTATATTTTTCAGAGTTATTTTCATCATAATAA
Source organism: Viscum album (assembly GCA_963277665.1). Lineage (NCBI taxonomy): Eukaryota > Viridiplantae > Streptophyta > Magnoliopsida > Santalales > Viscaceae > Viscum > Viscum album. Next base: position 376,984,879 of record OY728137.1, read on the forward strand.
TATTTAGGAAATATTTCTTTCAAAAGGTAAAAATATTTATTTCAAAAAATATAGTTTTCTTGAATTTTATGGTTTTATTGAAAATGTTCATTTCAAAAATATATAATTTTTGTTTGAAATAATTATCATCAATTTTAAATTATTTATTTCTAATTTACCTTTGGATTCATTTTTTATAATTTTTTTGGAATTTTTATTTTTTAAAAAATATTGAAAATAATGATTTTTATTGAAATAATCTATCATTTTAAAGTATTAATAATGTGAAATTATATTTTCTATTACTATTAAAATTTTAAAACACCATTTTGAGTAAAATAAATCATATAAATTTTAATTTAATCAAGATTATAATTTATTTTTTTATTAAATCAATTTAATAATTATAAGTTATTTTTTCTAAAAACCCATTTTTTTGTGTTTTGCGGGTTCAATTTTTAATTAAATTTATCCAAATATATAAATAAATTTATTATAAATAGATTAAATATTTTGGACCAAGAGTATAAAATTTGTTAAATGTATCCATTTTATATTTAATCATAATAAATTTATAATATAGTAAAATTTTATTACAATGAGAAAGGAAAAATTGGTTAATTTGTTTTAAACAATATTAATAAGGATTACAATTAATTCCAAAACACTAATATATTTCACTGTATGAGTATTTTTTCTTCATTAACATCTATAATTAAAAATAGGAATACTTTTTTTGTTAAGATTTTATTTTTACCTTTGTATTATTTTCTGTAATAAAAAATAAAAAACACCAATCACATTCTGTTAAATTCCTATTATATTTTCACATAGGGATTAATGGAATTTATTAATGAATATTAATTTTTATTTAGAGAATAAATAAATTATTTTAATGGTGGTATTTATCACTATTTTCTTATATAATTCCCTTGAATGACTATGCAACCTTGATACAGTTCTTGTGCAAGAGGTAGAAAAATAAAGTAACTGATTTTAAAAACTCTAAAAGAAATATTTTATTGGTGAGAAAACATTTCCCCTGATTTTTTAGATATATATATCATATTAAGGATTTTTTAATTTTTTAAAATTTAAATTCTCTATTTATATTGAATACTTTAATGTCAATTTAAATTAATATTTCAAAAAATGACATTAATGATATTTTATAATAAAAAATATTTCACTGATTGATTTAAAATTCATAAAAATAAATTTATAATCCATGTTAATGGGATATTATTTAGAATTTCCATCGTGTTCCCTGTTTGGTTCATTATTTGTTTTCTTATAATTATCATCACACCTAAAAAATTGATATAATCATAATTTTTAAAAGGGTTAACATGTGTTAAAATAGGAAGAGAATAGTAAAAACAAAATTTAAACATGTAAGAATTTTGGTGAATTAAATAATTTTTAGCACTAATGAAACTATATTTGAATTTTATCAATTTTGAGTCACTTGAACAAAAAAATTATTTATATTGATTTAGTAAATTAATAAGTACCCTGAATTTCTTTGTAATCACTTATAAAATAAAACCTCATATCATCTCTTCATCACACCATTTGAGAAATATATGTTGGAAACCCCTACCAAATTTTCATACCAACATCCCCCCACCATTTTCTAGATGTCGTAGTTAGGGATGGATTCTTACATCCCAACCTAGCAAGGCCCAACGGGACGGCGGCAAGCCAGGTGTGACAACCCCCTGCCCGCCTTCAAATAGACAAACAAGTAGAAAAAAGAACTAAAAAGGAATCATATAAATTGAGTCTTTAGCCTAAATAATTTAATGCACACACAAAACCATATCCACTAAATGTCTAGAGTAATAAAATAAAGTGTTCAATTTCAAGAGTATATCCTTGTATTAAAAAACTCTAGGGAATGCGTAAGATTACAATAGTATAAAACAAAAGCATAATAGGGGTCTAAATACACTCCCAGCAAAAAATTAATCCCTGACCTAAAGCAATAATAATTAATAAACTAATAGATCCCATCACTAGATCTCTATCTCTAAAAACAGAAAATGTTCTATGCACCTGATTACAGTTACAATCCTCTGATTTTATCCTCAATCTTCTAGTCATCTGCACAAGACAATACCCGTGTAGGAAATAACACATAGGATTTAGTATATACATATCTAATAGAAATCCCTAGAAACATCAAATGGAATAATGAAATTATATGAAAATGGTTTGCTGAACCCATGTCAAGAGTACAAAAAAACAACATAAATATGTTCTCATAAAAGAAACCTATACAATAATGAATGTGAATATCCATATCCATATCCAAGACAATGTTCATGAGTCATCCTGAAGATCCAAAGGTCCATATCTAATTCCCAGCATCTCAAGTATTCATATGAGGTATCTATGAAGAGGGAACTCACCTATCTATAATGTTTCACAATCAAGGGGGGACTATCTATAATACCTGGCCTATTCTCTTGTATGTTAGGTTGATGTGACTAGGGGTATAGATGACCTATTCCCTAGAGTGTTGGGGGGGTTAAACTCAGCCTATAGACAACATGATCCTTGGTGTGTCTAGGGGGTTTCACTTAGTAGGTAGATATAGGACCTGGTAACCAGTTGTTTAGGGGGTACCACTCAATATGTATAAGAACCACATTTTGGTGTGTCAAGGTGTGCAACAAAGTAGGTAGAGGACCAACACTCTGGTGTTTCAGGTGGTTACCACTCCGTAGATGGAGTAACAACACCCTAGTGCATCATGAGGATACCCATAAACTAGTGAAAATAGTATGGGTGATTTACACCCTTTTTCCACTAGGGGGTTTCCATCCCGAACCTATCAATAATGATCATTCCTAATCACTACTACTGGTCCAGTATCACCTGATGAAGTTTCACGATCATAACACTTGATGTCTTATGTTAGAATATGCTATGAAGTCTATAATCATGTTATATGTGGAAAACTAATTTTTATAGTATAATCATCAGGGAAAAATGAGTCTTGAAAAATGATATACATAAGCTTAAATATCCTGAAAAAAGTAAATGACGTGCACCTGGGGTCACACACCATGGGATGTCACATTGACTATTGGTCGTGTCATTTCATAAACATGGCTTGGATATCCATGTCATACTATAGGGAATGTAATGGTACAACATTTAATGTCTCAGCAAGTTGGGGTTTTCATATGTCATTATGGACATGCCCCCACATACATAGTCATTATCATGTAATTCAAGTCTTACATATTGTTTGTGGTGATGTACCGTCCCGCTTAATTAGTCGTGTGTCAATATATACCCATGCCTACATACTGAAAAATTAAATACTGTGTCTTTCCACAAGGGATCATGGTAATATGTGTATAGAACATAGTGCATAAAACTGGTTAGGTTCACATGGTGTGGGATCTCAGAAAAATATCAGGTGATCATTTACTCATAAAAAATTGTAGTAATCACAGGGACTGAGACTACATTTCATGTGTTCCAACTAGGTAAATGTTGGGTATTTAGTAATTTTATAGAATCTATAATTACATTATTTGGATCATAGATCCATATTAAACCCTTAAAATCCTAGCATTTGACCACCCAAAAAAATGGGGACATCACCAAACATCGATCTCTAACTTCATGTGTCCATAAATTGGGAATCTGAATACCCTATGGTTAGCTGGAATTCCTACCATCACTACTATGGATAAAAATCCATATAATAATCACCATACACCCTAAAATCAACTAAACACATCCATAAACTTCCATACCTTACATTTTTTTCAAAACCACTATAAATCTAGGATTAGATAACCCTCAAAACCACCCTGAAAAAATCAAACTCGGAGCCCATGGTCCAGTGATGAAAAATATGAAGAAAATTTGGTGAATAAGAACATAAACAATATAAAAATTTCATTAGCTAAGACATATCATCCAAAAATAATAATTATGGCATTAAGGGGTGATAAAAGAGCGAAATAATGATTTATCATATTAATAATATCAAATAAAAGTGTAAGGACTCATGAAAAAACTCTTAAACTTCATATCAAAAAATAATATAATTATATATCCATGATTATGAAATTGTAAATGGTCAAAATCCATAAATAATGATCCCTACCTTTAATATGGATTTATCGTTCCTGAATAAATCCTTCAACTATGAGGAATAAGACCTGCTATGTTTACTACCACTCAATTTACCACAATTTGATCATAGTTCATTATTTAATCCTAAACAACCAATAAATAATGATTCTATAATACCAAATCATCCCATGGTTTTGTCAATATCCCTAAAAAATTACATAATGATTTATTTATTATGATTATTATGTTTATGAAATTTAATTAAAATAAATAAAATTATTTTCCTTTATAATTAATCACATCCTACAATAGTCACCTCCCATGGAATTCCTGACACCTACCAACATTAGGTCATTATTATTGTAATCCCTTATTATTCCAAAAATTAGCTTGGATTTTTCAAAAAAAATATTGAACAATAGAATATCCATTAATATTATAACAACCAGAATTTGTTCAATAAATTGTCTTAATTTTTTAATATATAAATTTCTAATATCTTGAGACCCCAAATCACTATGTAAAATCTGTAGATTAATCCAAATGTATACATATAAATATTCATAGGACTAGTATAGTAAAACCATAGTCATTAAATTATCCCCACCATCAAGGATTTAAATCCTAAAATAAAAAAAGCTATATTGAAAGGTTGAGGTACTAAGCCTTCATCTGACTCTCATGCTCCCAGGAGCTCTCATGTATGCTCATATGATTTTGAATCAAATGAAACAAAATGATGGTCCATACATATTGGATCATCTCTTATAGATCCCTAGTTTTAAATTGGTACTCTATGAGGTTTTTTACATCATCAATTTCTATCTCACCCCATTTCATAACATGTTTCATATTATGCATGGATCTGATCATCTATGAAACATGGAAGACTTCATGAACCCTGTCCAAATATGGGGGTAGGTCTATGTAGTATGAAACCTCTCCATCCCTCTATAGGATATTAAATTTCCTAATAAGCAATAGGAAAAGCTTTCTTCATATCCAAATATCAACAATCCTCATCATGGGGAGACACATATGACAACATGATCTCCCAACTAAAACTCTAATGGACAACGAAATTGTTCTTTATAAGAATTTTATGAGCTCTGGGATATCTTTAAATGCTCATGGATCACCTAGACCTTCTATATCATTACCATCACCAACTCTATCCCAATAAGGGAATTCATTCCAAACTCATTTAACCGTAAGTTTGACCAGTAGGTTATCATATATAGGGCCTCTAATGATGTCATGTCGATAGTAGAGTAATAACTATTATTATATGAAAACTCTAATAATGTTAAGAAGTACTTCTAGATCATGAAAAAAATAAGATGGTGGTTCTAATAATATCCACAAATACTTAGACAATACTCTTAGTATTACCATCCTTGTGAGGGTGAAATGCTATACCCATCCACAATTAAGTCCCAAATTTCTCATTCAAGCCTCTCCATAATCATTATGTGAACCATTAATCTTGGAGAAAATCATTAAGGGTATCCCATGATGTCAAAAAAACACCACCTTATAAAACTACTATAGTGTATCAACCGAACTCTACTTCCTGATGGCATGAAAGTGTGCCTACATGGTATACGAGTCAACAGTAACCTAGATAGCATTGTGGACTCTCACTATCAAAGTATTTATCATTATAATGTCCATGAATATTCTATCCCATTTCATTTCTAGGATCTATATAAATTTTTTCAACCCTATCAAAACCTTTTTCTCTATCATAACTTCTAACATGTGAGATATTGAGAGATAAACTTGGTGATACTCTACCTACTAAAATCCAACAAAAATTGATAATGAAGTTATTGGAACATTATTGTCATTATAGGATATATATATAAATGAGGAAGTGTGAAACTCCCATATAATGTCTTCTGAAATCGGTATTACAACCACAGTCCATTCAATGAAAAGGATAAAATACTTTCCGCTTTTATAAAATCCATATCATAGATCACCTAAGGATATATACTCATAGAGAAACACATAGTCGTTTTGCCCAACTATACCTCACCCACCCACTGAAAAACTAGAGTATTCAACACCATAGAATGAAGAAAACCATAACCCATCACCTTTATCATGGTCATCTACAATGAATCCAACTACTTAGATGTCTTCTCCACATTAAAATAATGATATCTAATAAAGGAATCTACCACCATGTTTCCCTTTATATGACTATAGACTAACATGATTTCATAATCTTGCAAGAACTCCATTTAATCACACTACATCATGTTATGATCTCTCAATGTGAATATATAATTGAGAGTCTGATGGTCTAAGAAAACAAATATTCTCTATAAAGATAGTGCCTCTAAATATTTAGAGAGAAGACCACCACTAGCAACCTATGTCATGATTATCTTATTTCTTCCAATGGGGTATCAACATACTAAACCCATATAAAATATTTATCTACATCTTCATCTACATGTAGTAAATACGAGTTCTATAGGAAACACAAATCACTATATAATCTAAGCCCTATTTTGGTATTCTCAAAATAGGAGCACTATTTTCCCTCAGCCTTATTTCATCAACGGATCCCTTCCATTTCATGATCTTTGTAAATGGCTTCCCTTTCCCCTTCAAGGAATTAAAATTGGATAACATATTATATATATCTACGAAAAAAAATATTTAGTACCCTTACTAGACAAGGAATCACTACACCTCTATCATGATATTAGGTGGCTCCCAAGAAATCACTGAATCGATCTTCACCATGACCATTACTAAACAATTATTAGAGATGATATTCCATAGAATGTGAACCTCATGGATCAAAATCTATCACATTGAGATATTAAAATAAATCTGGTTCTCCCAATTTTATTTCTATTACTATCCTGAAATACTCTGAAGGAGCCACCTCAGATGTAGAGTAAATGAGTATGTCATCGAAGAAAAAAAAATTGTTTATTTTTCCAAATATAGTTGGATGATTTCTATTCATAAGAGCAATGAACACAGTGGGGGAACTCATAAATCATAATGTCATCACAAGGAAATCATATTTTCTATATTGACACTGAAATTTCATCTTCATAATATCAGCCTCATGAACCCTCAACTCGGGATAGCCAGACCTGATATCAGTCTTAGAGAAACAACTCTCACTTGAAAATGGTAAAATTGTTCATCAATGCTCATTAAGGGTTATTTTTTCTTTACCATTACATTGTTTATGTGATGATAATCAATACAATGTATCAAGATCCTATCCAACTTTCTCATGGAAAAATTGAACCTACATAGGGGGACAGGCTGGGTATGATAAAATCCATCTCTCTAAGGTCTTCCACAGTCATCCATAGTTCTTGAAGCTTGATAGTGGCTATATGAAATGTTTGAGAGGAAATATGATTGTTCCCATGGTGAAATATGATATAAATATGTCTCCATCAATGGATGTTGTCTTAAAGCGTCCTTGGGAAAAAAATTATATAACCCTTAACTATAGAAGGATTCCATATGTCTGAATACCCCACTACGCCATGGGTCAAACATCCAATTTGATGAGTGATAGGTTGATGCTTCCTAGTCACATGACCCACTCACTCATCCATGATATCCCTCTCACAAAAAATGTATAATCCTATTCCATATATTAAAAGGTATCAATATCACATGAGATGATAGTCTATGTGGTCTCAAACTATGGAAAACTAGTCTATTCTCATGATAAATTCACAAGCTTTTATCATGATGACCATGAGTTCTCCCAAGAAATCCCCTCTGCCAAGAGTGAACTCTCACTACCATAAGATAATAGATATAAAAAAATAATTCACTGTAAGAACCACTAGTGAAATATTCTAGGATAAATTATTAACTGGAAGCTCCAATTATTGCACCAAGGATAGTGAGATAATGGAATGACTCACACATTTCTCTACCAAAATTAGAGGAAGTGTAGAAAATACATTGATCACACCTTGAATCATTGTGTGTATTTCATAGTTGTAGAACTCCATAGCCAACAATTTTATGTTTCCATGACTGCTAGCACCTTGATCCCTCTGTGGGAAACATAATGGTGGTAGTGGGAGTAGATCATAATATCCTCCCCCGCTAATAGCACCTCTCTCCAAAGCGAAATCTACTCCCGATATAACTCTTCCTCTATAAGGGACACCCTATCCTTCTCTCAAAGAACCCTTCTCATGATTCTTCCTATATCATGGTGTTCTGTCTCCTTCCTTCCAATATTTTTTTACAAAATAGGTCAGGAAATGGTTAGCCTTTGACCTTTCCCATCAAAAGCATAACAGCTCTACTCTTCAGTCTAGCCTTATAGTTACCTAGACTTATCACACATGTATAGTACATAATTTTTAAAGAACATTTATTACATTATACAAATACAATCCTAAGTATGTTAAAGGTATATTTCCATTTGAAAAATGGAAACAAAAGCAACCATTTAATAATTAAACTACATCATATCTTAGTGCATTCTTCATAATAAGAACCCTTCTTATACTTAAATTATGTAATAAATTTATTCATAACCAAGTGAAAAGAAATATTAGAGATGGTGATATTATATGTTTAGCAAGGGTAAACAAGCGATATGCATATTTATATTATTAACATAATGGTATTAGGACCTAATCATATCATTTGAAAACATTACTCTTCACGTCAAGGATAGTGAGATAATGGAATGACTCACACATCTATCTACCAAAATTAGAAGAAGTGTAGAAAATACAATTATCACACCTAGAATCATTGTGTGTATTTCATAGTTTTAGAACTCCATAGCCAACAATTTCATGTTTCCATGACTGCTAGCACCCTGAGACCTCTTTGGGAAACATAATGGTGGTAGTGGGAGTAGATCATAGTATCCTCCCCCACTAATAGCACCTCTCTCCAAAGAGAAACCTGCTCCTTCTTTAACTCTTCCTTCCAAAGGGACACCATAGCCTTCTCTCAGAGAAACCTGCTCATGATGCTTCCTATATCATGGTGTTCCATCTCCTTCCTTCCAATACTTTTTTACACAAAAGGTCAGCAAATGGTTAGCCTTGTGACCGTTCCCATCAAAAGCATATAATCTCCACTCTTCAGTCTATCCTTATAGTTATCTAGACTTATCATACATGTATATTACATAATTTTTTAAGAACATTTATTACATTATATAAAGACACTCCTAACTATGTTAAAGGTATAGTTCCATTCGAAAAATGGAAACACAAACAACCATTTCATAATTAAACAACATCATCTCTCAGTGCATTCTTTATAATAAGAACCCTTCTTATACTAACCTATGTAATGCATTTATTCATAACCAGGTGAAAAGAAATATTAGAGAGGGTGATATTAGATGTTCATCAAGGGTAAAACAGCTATATGCATATTTATGTTTTGAACATAATGGTATGAGGACATGATCATATCATTTGAAAACATTACTCTTCACATCAAGGATTTTAATATAGAGTCATGGAATATTGATTGGAAATCCATAATACATGAATCATAATATAATGAAATTACACGATCTGTGATAAAAAAACATTGGAATAATCCATAGAATTTTGTTATGCACATAATAATAGAAAATAATTTCTATAGTAGTCAAGAATCACTAGAAAGGGTATCATTGTGGGATGGGTTCACTCCCTAAATAATCGTAGAAGATAAGGTTCACTCCCAAGAAAATCATAGTAGAAAAATTACTTTACTAAACTGAGTTATATACCCATTCCACCAATGCTTATCTCATCATATCTAAATATTTACCCAATTCATTGAGAGGATATAGTTCCCACCCATCTTGTAATGAAATTCAAACATATGTGTTCTATAAGAATATAAAACATTCATCATATCATAACCCATAAAATGAAATGAACTTCATAAACATTTCATTATATCATGGCCTATTAAAAAGTGACATGTTTCATAATCATTTTTTCATTTCACCATAGAATAAAAAATGGATAAAGAATTGGGTTTCATAGTAATTTTATCATGGTATAGAGTGTTGAAGAGAAACAGGTTTTATAAACATATTGTCATAATAACCCATCAAATGAAATAATAAGAACCATACCCTTGATTTATATCCCCAAAAAATAATAATTTACATCAAGGTATGCCATATTATATAGAAAATTATTTTAAAATGTCACATGAAACATTTCATAAGGAAAATAACATTTATTTAAACATAAATTTTTACAACTAAAAATTAAAAAAACATTTTAAACATCATCTTCATTGAAAATAACCATGAAAAATTATAACATATCCTTTAAAAAAATATGAGGTCATAATGGTGGAAAATTTTGTACATGTCAAGCATGTTAAAATAATAATTTTTCCCACATTTTTATTAATATCCTAACAAAGAAATTTTGGAAAATGACATGAAGATTCATTTAAAAAAACATTGAAAAAAATAAAATATAGGTTAAAAATTTAAAAAAATACAATTAATAATGTTATAAATGTTTATTAATACATTTTCTAAAAAGTTCATGTTTGAAAAAAATTATTTTTTTCTCTAAAGTGAGAAATAACGCCAGATTTCCTATAAAAATATAAATAATTTTATTTAAAAAAGAGTGTAAAATTGGTAATATTTTATGAAAATTTCATGAAAAATTAAAGTAAGATAAAATTTATGAGATATATCTCGAGGTAGATTATAAGATTCTAACATTATACATTTAATCATAAACAATCACGATAAACGATTAGATTGTAACCAAAAACCATTTGCACTTTGGTAACATTTGAAACATAACACCCATTAAAGGGATATCCAAAAATATATTTTTTAACCCTATGAGACTTTTTGAATGATATTTATTTACTGAATAAATGTTGTTACATATTATATAATATTATTCACATATAAAATAAAGTGAAATTAAAAAATTGTAGGCTATTAATAAATATCATTATATGAAACCAATTAAAATACAAAAAATTACAACTACACAAAAAAATATAAAATAGATCATCTAAAATAGGAAATTATGAAATTTCCCAATCTACTAGAATCATCACCCACACTATAAATTCAATAGAAATAAAAAATATTAATAAAAACTATAAACATCTTATGAAAATGAAAATATAAACATAAGATGATTTGTATTTAATCATGAGTGAATGAATAATGTTTCATTTATATAGTATAATAGGAAATGTGGCTGTTTGGATTTGACCACTATATGGCTGTTGGTCAACATGGACATTTATTAATATGATCATCGGTCAATATGTCAATTTTAAACTATACCCTTGGTTGATAATTTTACCATTATAATTATTTTTTATACGTTTTAATGATATAGGGTAATTGATTTTGAAAGGAGAATCAATTCCTTCGATAGGTGGAGTCATGATGTTTGAAGCATGTTGGTGTGAAATTGGGAGGGAGATATCATCATTGGGGTTCACCATTGACCAAGCCTAATCTAAGCTCCAGTAATTTAATCTTGAAGAAAATCACCTATATAGAAGGTTCTAGATAGTAGATATTACCACTCAATCGATGTTATCCAAGGCACCCCACGAAACTACCACCATCGCACACCTTAACCTAAGGATGAATACAGGTGTAATAATTGGTTACGTGTCCATACCTTACTTACATAAAGTATAATATCCTTTGTGTAAATAAAAATTTTATTCCATCAATTCTTTTTAATAATTTTTTTTCTTAATAAAACATATGTTTATTTAACTAGAATTTAATAATGTGATTTTTTTTATAAAAATAAAACATAATTATATTTTTCTAGAAAATATATAAAATTTAAATAATAAATGAATTCACTCTGAATTGTATTTGTATCAGTTAAATAGACTATTAAAACACATTTTCTTAAAATGAAATGATAAAATAATTTTATAAAGGCCTACGAATTTTTTTATAGGTGTCATAGATTTTATACTGCCTAAAACCTACTTGTGAAAAATAAATATGTTTTTTCTATTTAAAAGTTACACTCATCTTATTTAGATAATTTTTATGGAAAAAATAAACATTATTTTCTATATCATCACATATAAATTAAGTTAGGGTTAATTTATAAGAAAGTTTCTAAAATAAATTATTTTTTATGAAGAGAAAAAAATGTATTTTTAGGGTTTCGGTATATTTTATGGAAGAATATTTATTTCATAATGATGTATAAATAAATAAAACAAAATCCAATACCTGAAATATATCATTTTATTACTATTAATTATTTTAAAATATTTTATTATTATTTTAAACCTGAAATTTACTTTCTAAAGTCAGAAAAGGAAATTTTTATTTTAAGAAATATTAATTTGTGGTAACTTTACCTTTTCATGATAAAATATGTATTAAATAATTGTTCTTAGTTTTATAGGATTAAGGTATCATAAAATGAGATCCAAATATACAAAACCATGTGCAAAAACCATGGTTAAGCCAATAATTTTTCATTTTCTTCAAATTGGTCTTCTCTGACTAATATTTGGAAATTATTAAAAAAATCATCCATATTTTCAGTAAATACACAACCATTTCTCCACTTCTATTCACTCTCAATCTATCATCCAGGATGTTGTGGTGATTTTTCAACGAAATGATTCACCCCATGGTTTTATCAATCCCCTAAGGTTCCATCCACAAGTTTTAGGAACAACTCTTTAGGGTAAAAGAAATTTTCACTTCTCTTTTCCATTCAAGAGTCCATTTGGAGGTATGCATTACAATTCCCAAGAAAATATATTTTTTCAACTTTCTCTAATCCCATTACTGTAATAAATTTCTTTTATCAGTGACTTACCATTTTCCCTCTCATTTTTTCCCTTTTCAAAAACCATGTTTTATACCCAAATTGTTATTGGATTTAATTTTCAAAAAATCTCTCTTCTCTTTAATAAATTCTCATTTGTTATCTTTTATAAATAAACACCCATATTTATTATCAATGTTTATTCACCTAGATGTAAAAATTATTTATTTTATTTATATATTAATATACATGAAACCTATATTCCCTTAATATGGGTTAAAAATGATGTAATGACCATGTATTTAAGTTCTTTCATATTCCATCATTATTTATAGGAAACTCATTCCTTATTCACCATATATTACTAATGAAATGATTTATTCTGATCTATGTGGATCACATAAAATTAATACATATTAGTGGTGCTCCAAGATAGCGATCCAATGCATTGGGTGAGGAATTTAATCTCTATATATGACATATTTTAAGATTCCTCGGTGAATAACCTTGGTAAATTTTATTTATGACCCCATAGTGATAAACCTTGGTGATATTCCTATGAATGTCTCATTTAAATGTTGTATCCAATTTTCTATGTTATGATTTGTGTTATTTTTATTATTTTATTAATATTTCTCAATCCTTATCGTTATTCCTTATGTTCTAATTGATAATGTACCAATATCACATGTTATTAGTGGTGGACACTAATTAGAAACATGATTTTAATATGTTAGATCAATGATATGGATTTGGAAGAGTTAAGTGGAATATTTTTCCAAAAAATATTTCACTTGTTTTATGCAAATTAAAATGGAAAAGAAGTTCCTAAAACTAAATAATAAGTAAAATGAATCAGGGGGATTCAATGAAATGAACACTACAATTCTCTCTTGATGCACCTCAATATTCATTATGGATCCTATGGTAATGTTTTATAGATTTTCTTTGTATATTGATACCCAGTCTACAGAGGTACCTATAAAATATTTAATATGAAATCTTAATTGAGAAAGTGAAGAGTGGAATGAAGGTTGAATTTGAATTTTTAGAGATGTAGTGGTCATATAGATTGAATGAAAATAAGAGATCAAGGGATCCAAACTCGAGCAGTAATGTTTATCATTGAAGGGGTGGAAGGGATCAACTTCCCACATGAAAAAAATATGGAAGTAATAATTTGGGGAACTATTTTCTTCAGAGTGGAAAGTGAAATAAATTTGGAATATATTGGAATATATCTCTTCACTATTGTGGTGAGGTGAAGCCTAAAATTCTCAAAAATATTGATAATGAGAATGTGGTGTAATCCTAGTATTAATATAAATTCTTCATGTGCAGAAAGCTTTGAAACTTCTCAAATCAATGTACAATTTAGATGGTACTGGAGAGGAAACACCATCATCCTCAGCATAGGCTAAGGGAGAAGGTTCTGTAATTTCCTATCACTTTGGCAAAATTGGGTTCTCTAAATTATTTAGTGGTAGGTACACTCATTGTTCTCTGAAATCTAAAAAGTACATTTTGTGATTCTAGTTCTATGAATTACTTTATTTCATCCATGTTTGTAAAGAATATAGACTCAGTCCATGAAATTATAGAAGTTGAGTTACCATTCAAGACTCCTTAAGTAATTATCCTCGCATAAAAAATGTATAGAAACAGTAGTATTAACTTTGAAAAGTCCAATCTAATTCAAAATATTACAGTCATTATCATGGTGGGATTCGACGCCATATTAGGGATGAACTGTATCTCAAAGAATAATGCTAAGATCAAATCTAGAAGCACTGAAATTACAGTAGTTTGGAATGGAAAACCCATGGCCATTTTTCGAATAGAGATATTCCAGCCTATGATTTTTCTAGAATCACCTCCCATTGACTTTTTTATGTATATTATCTATGAAAAGGGAGAAGGAAATGAAATTATAATTATACTTAATGTCTTCATAATTAAGGAATATATTCATATATTTTCTAAATAGTTACATGGAACTCTGTTATAGAGAGAGGTATATTTCACTATTGAACTCATACCGAGATCCAAGATTAAATAAAAGACCCCATATAGAATTGAATATATGGAGTTAAAGTAATTAAAGTATAAAATTAAAGATCTTCTGGAGAAGGGCTTTATTTGAAAAAGTATGTCTCCTTGGGGAGAACTCATTCTCTTTGTGAAGAATAAGGAATGATCAATGCATCTATGCATTGATTATAAGTAACTTCACCAGATCAAAGGGAAGTAAAAGTACCATATACCAACGATTGATTATTTATTTGATCAGCTTCATTTGGTTCAATTATTCTCTAGGAACGACCTCTTATCTAGGTATCATCAATTGAGGGTGAATAAAGAAGATATTAAAAATATAGCCTTATAAAAAAATAAGGGCATTATCAGTTTGTTGTTATTTCATTTAGACTAAATAATTATCTAAATAAATTTGTGTATTTAATGAATATATTATTTAATTACTACCATGATAATTTTTTGGTAGCTTTTATTGATGATATTCTTATATATTAAAAAATTCACGAGTTGTATGAGAAACATATAAGGGTTATTTTGGCAACTATGAGGAAGGATAACATTTTTAGACAATTATGAAAATTTTAATTTTGGTAACAATTAGTTGTATTATTTGGGAATGTAACTAATAAATTAGTATTAGTTGAATCTAGAAAGATGAAAGATGAAGAAGATTATCCTCATCAGACAATTTTAATTGAAATTTTTAGATTCATTAGATTAAATGTATAATATAGAAGGTTTGTGAAAAACATTTCATCAAATTATATTCCACTATCCAAGTCAAATAAAAAATTAGATTAAGTTCATACAGAAAAAGGAGTGTAAAGAAAGTTTCTATGAACTGAATAATAGATTGATTACTACACCTTTTTTAACTCAACCATCATTTGGAGAAGGATTTTTTATTTAAAGTGATGCATATATGAAAGGGATTGGTTGTGTCCTCATGTAAAATGACAATGTGATTTTATATGCATATCAATAGTTAAATCCTCATGACTATAATTTTCCTCTACATGACCTAGGGCTAGTTGTGGTTATTTTTTCTCTGAAAATATAGAGGCACTATCTTGATGTGGTGAAATACGATATATACACCGACCACAAAAGTTCAAAGTTTATTTTCAAACAAAATGAATTTAACATGAGACAAATAATATGGTTGTAAGTTATTAAATACTATGATTGTTCAATTTTTTATCACCACAAAATAATAAACAAAGTTATTGATAATAAAGTAAGAAAGACCATGTTAAACTAACATTGGTGAGGATATGAAGAGATCCATGAATAAAGGACCTAATAAAGTTGGTAATGGGAATTATGAGGTTAGGAACACCATAAATTCTATCCCAAATTATTTCTCAACCATAATTACTATATAATAATAAGAAATATCAAAGAGAAGGTCATTTATTACAATGTAAGATAGAGGATATGAAAAAAGGGATGTTTTCTGAGTTCAATATTGATCAATAATTTGTTCTAAAATTTCAAACTATGATATGTGGCCCATTTATCCTACTCATAAGAAGGATTTTATGGATTATTATCAAATCACTATACTATATATACATTAAATAAGTAATAAAATTTATCGGAAAATTTTTGATCATTAATTGTGAGATAATATAAAAAGCAATATTTCTAACTACACTATAATGTGCTTGGTATGTTAGTAAGTGAATGAAGAGTGATAACTTCCTAAAGTGGTATTGAAAAAACTAACCATACCAATACTGAATTTATAAAACATCACAATGTACGTCATCACTGGTCTCCCAATAACACCAAAGGAAACCATATGATATGGGTTATAGTGGATCATCTCACCAAGACTGCCCATTTTATCGCTATTTAGGAAGATATCTCTCTTGGATAACTTTTCACGATATACATAAATGAATTGGTGAGGTTGCATGAGGTTCCACATTCTATAATTTCTAAACATTGTTAAGGTTCACATCTAAATTCAGGAGAAGTATGAAATTTTTTATGAATACTGAATGGAATTTCTGTATCTTCTTACACCCCAAGACTTTTGTCTAATATGAAATTACTATTTAGAATGACGAGGGCTTACTAAGAACATTATAAAGGGAATTCATATGTGTATATGATTATCACCTCCAATTATTTTAGTTCCCATACAACAATAACTTCTTCTTGAGTATTCTAATGGAACCATACAAAGCTCTATATGTAATGTAATGTTGAACTCATACTTTTAAGGATAATTTTTGTGAGAGAAAATTTATTGGGCTTGATGTTGTCCAAGATATGACAAAAAAAGTTATTTTTGTCCAAAAACATATAAAGGAAAATCAGAGTCCGTAGATGATCTATGCTGAAAATAATTTAATTGACATTGAGTTAAATGTTGGGGAAAAAAATTCTTTGTATATCGCCATGGAAGAGAGTCATGTGGTCTGGAAAGAAATGGATGTTTATCCCTTAGTACATTGGCCCATATTAAATCCATAATTGCACAAGAGAAGTTTTATAACTTCAATATCTTCCACTAAATATGTCTTAAGTCAATGATTTTCCACATATCTCTATTGAGGAGTTACATACCTGATCCATCACATTTACTGAATCTGATGTTGGTATAATTGGAACATTCCTTCTCTTATGAGGAGAAGACGGTTGAGATCCTGGATCGTAAAGACATGGTTCTACAAAACAAGACTACCCACCACATAAAATATTTGTGGAGGAACTATAAATATGAAGAAGTTTCATGGGAATAATAGGAAACAATACGATAGAGGTACCATCACCTTTTCATGAATGAGATAATGAGTTGAAATTTCATGGATAAAATTTATTATGGGGGGATAATATAACGATTTAGACATTCAAAATGTTATTTTTGTCATGAATAAATTATGTTGCATATTAAATAATATTACACCCATAAAGAATAAATATAAACTAGAAAATTTTGCATCATTAAAAAAGAAAAATACATTATTCATAGATAAATCCAATTAAAATGACAAAAATAATAATTGGACAATAAATAGAGAATATAGTATCTAAATGGGAAAGAAAGGATCTCCCCAATATACTAGAATCATCACCCCCAATAAATATTCTATATAAATAAAACAAAATATTATTCAAACAATCAACATCTTGTGAAGATGGAAATATAACCTGTATCACCCTACGTTTTTAGGGGATTCCTTTTATAAAATTCAACTTATTCGATACCTTACGATCTTAACAAATTATTTAATATTATTATTTAATTATTATTGGTATCTCTTAAATGTTAGGAATAGTGGTAATGAATGAGATTATGTAAATTATGAAAATATAGATTACACATGTTTATAAAATTAATTCCTTTGTTAATAATTAATAAGAAATGAAGATCAATTCGACATAAAGGATCCATTTTTATAAAAGATATTTTTATGCCCAAAATGACATTTTATACTAGTAAATTAAATTAAATAATATTTTTTAAATATATGGATAAAAAATATATATTAAATTTTCAATCAAATATTTTTTCATTCATCCAAATTGTTTTAGAAGTATAAGAAAAGAATAAATCCAACTTTACACAAAAAACGCTATATTTTTATAAACATAGTTTTACCGTCATTTAATGGAGAACTTGTTTTAAATATAAATTTTGAAAATTTTATTATTTATTGAATAAAAATAAAATTATTTTTTATATATGAATGTCAAAATTAATATTGGGTGAAATTTTGGAATTCTAATAGAAATATTTATTTTGGAGTGAATTAGTGAAACCCCCTAAATTTTATAAAATTGACTATTTAATTATAATAAAAGAATATTTTTGATTTGAATAATAACCTCAATGATGAAATTATAAATAACATGTAGTAATATTCTAAATGGTAATATTATATAATTGTTTCAGAGTATAAGTAAATAAATGTTTAGAAATTATTAATTAAGTGTTGAAATTTGTGTAAAACATAAATATTTATTTTCAATATTATAATTAATATAATGATTTAAAAGAATATTTATTTTCATAAAATTTATTCATAAATTAATATTTTTTTCTTATAATTAAAATTGAATTTTATGAAACCTTAATTAATTTTCTTAGGTGTCATAAAATTGGTTATAATTTTGAAATTGGTCTTTCTTGAATAAATAATGATTATTTTTTAAATTAAATCCTTCATATTTATAAAATTATTTTCTAAAAATGGAGTTTATTTTTGTCTCCTATACATTTAAAAATGGTTGTGGTAAATATTTCATATTTATCTACAATATTT
Organism: Viscum album; assembly: GCA_963277665.1. NCBI lineage: Eukaryota > Viridiplantae > Streptophyta > Magnoliopsida > Santalales > Viscaceae > Viscum > Viscum album. The sequence continues at coordinate 377,004,050 of OY728137.1, forward strand.
GATTTTTTAGAGAATAGTGAAATATGGTAATTTGCGGTATATATACATTATAAGATAAATACACTATTCACTAAGTCATGACTGATGTAAGAACCATAATATTGATCTTAAAATAATTTTTTAGTATATTTTTTGTTAATTCTCAAACTATACATAGTCTTTAGCCAAAATACTAATCTATTGATTAAAATAATCAAAAAACAATCCTCTCCTCCCACTATAATAACACCCCTCACCGCATTTTTTCCTCACACCTTAAAATCATTGAGACATGTCCAATTTCATCCTAATACTATTCCTAATAACCTCCCAACGTATATAAGCTAATAGTATCTTAAAAATTCCAAACTCTTTTCCCTATGGAGGTTCTCAAGGAGGAGAAAATCAAGAGGTAAAAACCTCATTCTTTTGTTTTAATTTCTTTTCTTGTTATTTTATTTTATTATCTTATCCTACCCTACCAATCCCAAAATTAAATTATATCAATATTATCTTTTATATAATATAATTTTTTTTTGTTTATAGAATAATACATCATCAATTCTCCTCCCCAGATTTATTGTACATATGAAAACATTGATTGCGACATGCCAATTTACCGGCATCGAGGACAATGTGACTTCCTTCTCCACTACATCCATAAATAATAGTCATAAAAAATAGTTATGGTTAAGTAATATTTTATTCATATATATTATATGTTTTTTAGGGATCTAGAACCAATATATATACATGATATTAATTAATAATACAAAACTAGTTTTTAACAATCGAAAAACCACCAAAATAATCTAATTGATTTCAATAAAGTCTTATCTAATGAATCATATCCATATTTGGAAGAAAATAATATATAGTAACATTAAATATTATTTATTTTCATTCGTAATATATAGTTTCAATTATGGAGAATTATTTATCTTTTACATGATCTTTCATACATGTATACACGTGAATCAATCATGAAAATCAAATAAACGAACACTCCTGAATGATAAAATTGAATATTATATAAAAAAATATAAAAATGATATAAAAAAGATTATAATAATTAAAATAAATGTTTAAAATTTTATTAATTAGATTATTAATTAATCTAATTTCATTACCCAAGACATTTAGTGTAAGTGATGAACACTTTCAGACAAGGTATGGGTTTTCCCATCTCACTGTTATTTATGTAAGATATTCTTTATTCTCCTTTATTTATTGTGTGTGATTCATTTATACAACCCATTGATTTATAATATCATGAATCTATTTTTATTAATGATATTAAAAGTTTATTTTGATCGTCATTCATTTTTAGGTACATATGATTCAATTGATTACAAAGTTGTAAAGGTTTCTTCCCAAACCTCCATTTTCATTTGGGTTATGCATTCTCCATATTTAAACAAATGTAATTATTAATTATTTTTATATAATACTTATAATAACTATTTATATATTCCGAACTCATTTATCCAAATCAAATCATCTTTATTTTATGGAGAAATACATGTTTTTCAAGGTTCTCATCTCAATTCTCCCCTATATGCAAGCCCAATTAATAGGAACATCTCAATTTCTTATCAATTTTCAAGAAAAATACCTAATATTGTTTTAGGAATAATTATTTTTCCAAAATCAGTAGTTTTTATATGAAAAACTATATTGTTAATTTCTGGTTTTATACAAATTATTATGACTAATAAAAATTATTTTTCTGAAAGAACTCTTTTTTGGAAAGTAAAAAAGCCTATTTATATAAATAATTATTCAATGATTTTATTAGACTATTTTCATCTACTTAAATACCTCTATTTAATATTATGATTTATTTAGATTTATATCTTATGATTATTATTTACCATATTTTATTAAATGTTTTATGATCAGTTTGATTGTCGATGTGTTGTCTTGATACCATTCGCCATACTACTCAGATTGGTTAGTGATTATGTTTATAGATTGGGAAAATAAGTTTAAATTTCATATATATATATATATATTATTTATGTTTAACCCCATAAATATAATGAATGAATTACACATAGTAAGTGATTGATCGGTCATTCTATGTTCTCTCTATGTATCAGTAGGTCTCCTGATACAAAACATAAATGTATTGGGTTGAGGCCTTAACCATATTTTTTGAACGTCTTGGTTGAGGGCTCGATGGTATGTTTATGATGTCCAAAATTATGCATTCCCTAATTATGATATTATTAATTGATAAACCATGTGATAATTCACCTTGTATAATATCCATGGTTATGCTTTATTCTAATGTCATTATTTATATGTAATTATTTATTTATCTTTTATTCATGCAATTTTATGCTTGAGTTTATTTTCTAATGGAATGTTTTTTTAGTCATTCATAATGAATTATTGTTTATATTATATTATTTTATAATAATTTACCTTATTGAGCATATGAGATCACCCATTTATTATGTTTTATTTTTCCCTGAGATATGAAAATTAATATTGTGAATGACTTTTAGGGATAATCTAAGAGTTATCAATGTTTTCTATGGCGTTGATTTTTTGTTTTTCATTAAAGATGTAATGGAAAAAGTTTTTTTATATCATGTTTTCTAGAGATAATAAACTTTTTGTTCATTTTAGATACTAAATCCTTCTTTATTATACCAATGGAATAAATTAAGGCACCGGTTCTTGGAAACTAGGGTCGGGGTCTTTACAGTTGGTATTAGAGGAAGTTTATTGAAACCATGGAAACTAGATTTATACAACATATATTATAAAACAAAAAACTATGATATAATTTGTGTTTAAGAATAGAATAACATCATATAATTTTTTTAAGGAAGATACTATGTGGGTATTCCTAGGAATACATCTCTATCTAGATACTACAAGTGGATGTGGTTTGGGAACAGATGTACCTATGTGTAACAACTCCAACAAGGTGTCCCATACCAGAATTTAGGTAACCAAGTACACTACATTGGAGCTTACTGTGCACCTAGTTTGATACTCCAAGTGTATATTCTTAGTATAACTAAAATTTTCTTTACAAACCATTATTATGGATTTAATAGTAAATATATCCCCCAATGAAACCATCTTTATGACTATGAGATTATCTATGCATAGTTTTTTCAATTTATGTTAGGTATTTCACTAGTTTTTTGGATTAACATTATGTTTCATAATATTATGATCTAATATAGTGTATTTAATTGTTTAGAAATGATTTATATGAGAAGGAATGGGAATATCATCAATTCACATAATCAAAAGAGCAACAATAAATATTTATTCGATTGGTTTAAGACAGTCTTTCGAAGGGAAGTAGCTCATAAATATTATCATTACATAAAAAAAAAATATCCTTCTCTCACAAGTTAAGAAAATAATTATCCAAGTCTTATGGATTCAGTGGGAATCAATAGAATAATTATTAGTATAGAAAAAGATAGATAATCATAAAAAGGTAAAAAAATCCCACATGTGATAATTTTGGAAGGAAATACCTTGGTATATTCTTCAGTGGAAAAATATTTTTCATCAAGTAAGGATAAAAAGGACACCAAGATAATTATTGTAAGTAAAATAATAATTTTCCAATGTTTAGTGTATCAACTACAAGGATATGGGGAACTAAGTAAATCAATGTCTCAAGCATCAAAGTAAAATACACAAAAAGAGGAGAATTGATCATGGTAAAGATTATGCTACTACAATAGAGAATGATTAATGATTAATATACTTGTTTTTGGATTCAATAATTATTTTATTTGAGTATTTCATCAATAAATATTTGTTTATAAGAATCATGATACATATAAGGATTACATTATAGTTCTTTTTCTTTAAGGGTTTTAAAGCATTTGACGAATAACACCAATATTCCTGTGAAGAGATTATATTACAATTTGATCTTATTGAATACATATAAATTGGGAAATATAACCCTAAATTTTTTCTTCATGTTGAAATAATATTAAATATATGTCTTTTGGATATTATTGGTGACCATGAAAGTGGTTAGTGATATGGTGGTTAATGTTATTCTAGAATTTTTAGATGTTTGGATTTAACGACAACCTGATATTTTACTCTTAGAAGAATCCATGTTTCATAAAGTTTTAAAAGTGATTAAGGTATTAATATATATATATATATATAATTTGAGATTAAGAGCTAAATTTTCTGGATAATCTTATATTATGTTGATTTTGGAAATTTAGTGATCTTCTTTGTAAATTTTTCATTGAATGTGGATAGACATGATTTAGAAGAGTCTAAATATTAGCTAATTATGGAATAGATGAAGATAAACATTAGAAATATTTATTTGTGAAAACATATTATAAACTTGTTGATTTAAATAAAAATTTAAAATTCAAATTAATTTATTAAGAACAATATGATTCATCAAAAGTGCTTCAGGTGTGAAAAATTCATCTCAAAAATTCACATCTAGGTGTAAGGGATAAAGTGAAAATAGATCGATTCTCAACCAAAGGATCATATTATGCTTATGACATGGAAATTAATATAGTAATTTTATTTTTCCCCGGTTATTATCTAAATATTAAATGGATCTCTCAACTTTAGTAAAAATAATTTAGAAGGAAAAAATTAACTATTTACTTTTCCTTCTAAGAAATCATTGGTCTTTTAACCGATCACAGATTTATGGTTTTCTTATGGTTAACTTTATAATGTCCATGTTTTCTATCATTATCCATTAGAAAATGGTAGTTATATTCCTCTTTCATACCCATGTTATCTCTTTTTACTAATGATTTCCTACCTGAAATCCTAGTTTTGTGGTGACCTTATCTTTTTTCCTTTCCCCCTTATTACGAGGATAGTTTATTAACCCAATTATGATGTGGGTTTCCCACAAAAGAATTTTCAAGTACCAATATCTGATTTTTTTATGTACAATTTAAAATTTCAAGGATAAAATTTTTTAAATAAGGGGATAATCTAACACCCCAAGTTTGTATGTTTTTCCTTTTTTAAAATTTAACTTCTTCAACTGCTTATGATCTTTACAAATTATTAATTATTATTAATTAGTAATTACAGTTATATCCAAGATGTTGGGAATTGAAGGAATGAATTAGAATATGTAAATTATGAAAATTTATATTATACATGTTTATAAAATTAATTCTTCGCTTACCAATTAATTTTAAATAAAAACAAATGGAACATAAATGATCCATTTTTATAAAAACTATTTTTATTCCCACAATGAAATTCTATATTAATAAATTAAATAATAAAAAAATGTTTTTGAAATATAATAATGAAACTTATGTATTATGTATTCTACAAAATATTCTATCATTCAACCTGAATTTATTTAGATACATAAAATAAGTATAAATCAAACTTTAGACGTAAAAATGTTATATTTTTTGAAACGTAGTTTTTTCACCTTTTAATAGAGAATGGGTTTTAAATATAAATTTAGACAATTTCATTAATTATATTTAACCAAATAAACTTTATTTTTAAATGATAATTTCAAAATTCTCTTAGGGTAAAATTTTGGTATTTTTTCTGAAATATTTTTTTCTAGCGAATAAGTGAAAAAACTGATTTTGGTAAAACTATCATTTTCATTATATTAATAGTACATCTATGATTTGAATATTATTATCAGCTATGAATTTATAATTTAAATTTATTCATTTTATAAATTGTAATTTGAAGTAATTATATAATAGTAAAAGTAAATTAATGTTTTAGAAATTATTAATAATATGGTGATATTTTTATAAAACCTAAATGCATATTTTAAATTTTATAATTAATATAATTTATTAAAATACAAATTATTTTCATTAATTTTATTCATAAAACAATTTATTTTCATATGATCATAAGATAATTTTCTGAGACCTTAATTTATTTTTCTAAGTGTCATAAAATCTGTTATAATTTTTAAATTGGTATTTTTTGAATTAATATTTATTTTAAAAAAATTAAATTTATCATACATATAAATTTATCTTTAAAATATAGATCTAATTTTATAATTATACAAGTTGAAAATTTATTATTCTTAATTTTCGGGATTTTTTTGAAATAGTTGATTTTTAATCAAATAGTGGAATACGGTAATTTATGGTATATATACATTATAAGATAAATACACTATTACATGATTCATGAATAATGTATTAACCAGAAACTAAAAAATACCCTCATTATTAAATATATTTTTGGATAATTCTGAAAGTATTCATAGTCTTCATCCAAAATAATAAAATAAAGATTAAAACAATCATAAACACTCCTCTCCTCCCACTATAAATACCACCTCTTCTCCTCACACATTCCAAACATTGAGCCTTTTCAAATCACTTCCCAATTCTCTTAAAAATATCCTCCACCATGTTCATTGGGTATTTGACTCTTCAAAATACCTAACCCATTCTTTTAAGGATGTTCTCAAGGAGGTTAAAATCAAGGGGTAAAAACATCTTTCTTTTCTTTAAATTTCTTTTCATGTTATTTTATTTTGTGATATTATCATCACCTCTCTAACAAAAAGTAACAATATATATCTAGTATAATTTATATAATGTAATTTTATTTTTATAAGGGAATAATCCATTATCAATTCTCCTCCCCCTTTTATTCAGAAAATGATAACATCATTTTTGATATTTTGATTTACCGCCGTCGTGGTCAATGCGACTTCTTTTTCCATTAACATGCTAAATGATGGTTATAAAACTATAATTTTGATTAAAATATAATTTATTGTACATATGTTAATTTATATAGTTTTCTAGGACAATTATATATACATGACTTTAATCAATAAGACAAAACAAGGTTGTGACAATTGAAAACCCACCAAAATAATCTAAATGATTTTCATTAATGTTATATCTGATTGATCATCTCCATATCTGGAAAAACCTATATAATACCATTAAATATTATGGATGTTCATTAAAAACATATAATTTATATTCTTGATAATTATTTCAATTTGACATGATCTTTTATACATGTATACAAGTGAATTAATCATGAAAATCTAGGAAAAGAACACTCCTGAACAACGAAATTGAATATTAAAACTCATAAAAATTCCATAATTAAACTTAATAAAAATATGATGAATAAAATAAATTTTTAATAGGTTATTAATTAAATTATTAATTATTTTAATTTCATTATCCATTACATTAAGCGTAGGTGAATAAAACTTTCATACAAATGGTAAGGGTTTTCTCATCTCACTTTTATTTCTGTGAGATATGCCTTATTGACCATTAATTCTTATGTGATAGGTATTTATACTGCCCATTTATGTTTAATATTATGAATATTTATTTTACAGTTATTAGATTTTTCATTTTACGATCATTAATTTTATAGAACATACGATTCTATAGATTACAAAGTGGTAAGGGTTTCTTCCTGAACCTCTAATTTCATTTTTAGTATGATTTAACTCTATTTACTCTAATTTAATTCTTCATTATTTTTATAAAATTATTATAATTAATTTTTATATGTTCTAAAATCATGTATCTAGATCAATCCACATTTATTTTAAATTGAAACACATTTTTTACAAGGTTCTCTTCTCGAATCATCTTGATACACATGCCCAATTAAAAGGGAACTTCTCGATTTCTTACCCATTTTCAAGTACATTCCATAATAACTTTTAATACATAATTATTTTCTAAAATAACTAATTTCCATAGGAAAAATATTTATTTGTCAATTATTGGTTTTAAACAAACAATAATGTCAATAAAAAATGATATTAACAAAATAAATCCACCTCACAATGTAAAAAACTAAATTTCTATAAATAATCCCTTGATAATATTTTTAGGTTATTTTCATCGACATCAAAAACTATGTCAAAAATTATGATTTATTTATATTTATCTCTTATGAATATCATATACCATATTTTATAAAATAGTTTGTGATCATTTTGACTCTAGATGTGCTATCTTGATATCACTAATCATACTACTGAGAATGGTTAGTGATTATGTTTTCATATATGGTAAACTTATTTAAATTTATTATGTATATGTTTTTTTGTTTAACCCCATTCATATTATGAATTAATTGGAATTATTTAGTGACGTTTTGGGCCCTCTGAATCCTCCCAATTCATCGTTAGGTCTCATGCGAGTAAACAAAAAAAGAGTTAGATGAGGCCTTACACATTTATTTTCAGACGTCTTAGATTAGGCTTCAATGTTATGTTTATGATGTATATAATTATTCATTACCACATTATGATATTAGAAATTTTTAATCCATGTGATTATTCTAATATTAAAATATTCATGGTTAAGATTCATTCTCATATGATTATTTATATGGAATTGTTTATTTTTCTTCTTTTTATTTCATATTATGCACAAGATTGTGTTCTAATTGAATTTGTTTTTAGTAATTCACCATGACTTCTTGTTTATATTAGCTTCCAGTATATAAAACTTTCTTACTAGTAATCTATGATCACACCTTACTTATGTTTTATTCTTCCCTGGGATACGAAGAGGAATATTATAAACGACTTGAAAGGGATAATATAGGAGTTATGGATGTTTCCTATAGATTTTTCCTATTGTTTTTCTTTAAATTTGTAATGAAAAGCTTATGTTTGTATGAAGTTTTAAAATTTTAATAAAATATTAAGTTCTTTGAGATGTTATTTCCTTATTTATTATACAAATGTAAATTAATAGGGCATCCACTACCAGGGTCGAAGTCTTCAAATAACCTTAAGAGAATTTGTAGTGAATATTGATTGAAAGAATGAAGTGGTTTTTATAGGGTTTAATGGGAAATGTGACTGTTAGGGTTCAACCATTATATTATTGTTGGTCAATATTACTATTTTTCAATGTGAATAATGGAAACAACACCCTTGGTTGATATTTTTGCCATTATATTGAGTGTTTCTAAGTAGTAATGACATAGGATAAATGATAGAGAATGGAGAATTGATGCCCTCAACAAACAAAGTCATGTTATTTGAATCCAATTTTTCTAAACATGTATGTTCTGTATCATTACTAGATCAATACCAATATGAACTTCATAAAGTGAATCTTGAATGACATCGTCTATAGAAGGGGCCCATGTTAGTGGATATTACCACTCAGTGTATGTCAGCCAAGGAACCCCACAAAATTATCATAATCACACACCTTACCCTTAGGTTGTATGCTGGGGTAACAAGGTTTTATTTTTCTAGACCTTAGTTAAAAAAAGTGTTATTTACTTTTAAAAAATAAATTGTTTATTCTATAAAATCTTTATAAGAACATATTTTCTTTATGAAATATATGTTTAATTAATTGAATTTAATAATGTCGTTTTTGGATTAAAATAAAACAAAAATTTATTTTTCTATAAAATATATACAATATTTATAATAATAAAATGTCTTTTGAATAGTATTTTTCAATGAAATATTGGGTTAAAACACATTTTTTTTAAATAAAAAATTATAAAACAAATTCACAAAGGCCTTAGGAATGTTTTTATAGGTGTTGGAAATTTGGTTATTCCTTAAAAAATATTTTTTAAAATTAAATATAGTTTTTTATATTTAAAAGAAAAAATTATTTTATTTAGATAATTTTTCTACTAAAATAAACTTCATTTTTGATTTAATCACATAAAAATTAGGTTTGGGTGAATTTATTATAATTTTCTAAAATAATTTATTTTTTGTTAATTATTAAAATACAGTTTTAGGGTTTTAGTATATTTTATGATGTCATATTTATTTCATAATGATTTAATAATTAATTAATCACTACCCTTGGCCTAAAATATTTTATTTTATTAAAATTAATTAGTATAATAGATTTTATTTATTTTTTAAAACTATAAGATGCATTCCACTATTTGAAAATATAAATGTTATTTATACAAACATTATATTAAGAAATATTTACTTCTCTATGCCAAAATATTTAGTAAATAATGGCATTTTCATCTATATTACTAAATTATCATATAATGTTACTATATTTCGAAAACAATGAGAAAAATACATGGGTATGCCAATGGTTTTTCATTTTCCACAATGTAGTTTTCCAATACCTATATTTGGAAATTATTAACCAATTCCTCCATTTTTTCTATAAATTCTCACCCATTTCTCCATTTATATTCACCCCTAATCTATCCACCAGGAAGTTATCATTACGTATCCTCAAGAGGTGTCCCCTAATGTTTTCTCAAGACCCCAGTCTTACATCCTCATGTTTTAGGAATAAATCTTCAAGGTAATGGAAATCTTTACATCTCTTTTCCATTCAAGAGTCCTTTTATAGTATATCTTTCAATTCCCTAGAAGATTAACTTTTCCCACTTTATATTATCCATTTAATGTATTAATTCTCTTTTATTAATGCAATACCCCTTTCCCCTCTCTTTTTCCCTTTTCTAAAACCATGTTTTATACCTGTTGTGTTGTCGAATTTACTTCTCCAAATTTCACTCTTCTACATGAGAAATTAGGTTTTATTTTATTTTTCAAATGGAAAATAATATTTATTTTCTAGGGTAATTCATCATGATTTAAAAAAATGGCATTAATATATTTTTTGGTTGGAGTATTAAAATTTCAGTTAAAATTTGTTTTTTAAAAAGTTTGTCAATAAAGTTAAATACATGCCAGTTAATAAAAGTTATATTGTTATGAATGTTTGACTATTTAAATAACTTCATATAATATTCATTAATTCTTATTAATATTAATATTGGTTATTAGTATTCCTTTTGAGGCTATTCTAATAAGGACAAACAATGATAACTTCATTCTAAAATTAACTATCAATGTGAATTTAGTGAATTCTGAATTAAACTGTAAAACAAATAAAACTAAACTAAACAGCACAACGGATATAAAACAAGTGGTTTAGTCTCAAGCAGAGACTTAATCCACTCTACTTGGTGATCAACTACCCCCAAGCAGTTTATATAAACAAATATGATCCACACCCTTGATCGGGGTTAACAGTAGTACACAGGACTATCCAGGTCACACGACCTCTTCTGCAGTTCTTCTTGGGTACAAACTACCAGGCCATATAGAGACCTCTTCCACACTTATGTGTGGGTATAAAAAAGTGTAAAAATATTTTTGTGAAATGATATATTGTATCCTTCAGTTTAACATAGGAGACATAGTGTGTTGTTATAATGATTCACACAATTCTCAAAAAGATAATAAAATGATACACAACAGAGCAGAAATATTTAGATAGTTTTATAAGTTCTCTGAGTTTTAGTATTTGTAGTTCTGGACTTCTGAGATGAAGAAGATGCAGAAATCATGTCATCGTATGGAAAACAGAGTGTCGCAAGTCAGACATATTTGGTGTGTGTTCTTTGTGGTGTTTACAGTGTGAAGATGTCCTCAATTCTAGGATTCGAGTATGCTTCTTGTGTTATTCAGTAGGATTGAGTTTCATATGTTGATTCTCTTTTAGAAAATATCTAAGTGGGTTATTCATTTTTGAGCTTGCACATGCTTGTATCATTTCATGTTCACATTTTATTTCTGGGATGCACTACTCTTTTAACATGGAGTGCTTCTGTTGGAGCCGACAGGTTGCATGTATTTTGCACCTCGTACCATGTACTATCAGGTGACATGCCTACAAAGAACCATTAATTATTTCATTGCATTTAAATAAATAAACATGAGCATTATAGTTTAAATTGAAAAACAACAAAACAGATTAAGAAACGATGTCACAGTATGTCACGGAAAGGTGTCTCCTTAAACTGATGTCTTCTTAAAATAGTGTATCATGGTCACGGTGTCTCATGATCATGGTGTCTCATGCTCATGGTGTCTTCTTGTTCATGGTGTCTACTTGTTCACAATTTCTACTTCACAATGTCTGCATGTCACGATGTCTGATTGTTCATAGTGTCTAGATGTCATGGTGTAAGATTTTTCATGGTGTCTGGATGTCACTATGTCGGAATGTTCACGGTGTCTGGATGTCAGAATGTCTGATTGTTCACAGTTTCTGGATGTCATGGTGTCTGATTGTTTAAGATGTCTACATGTCACGGTGTCTGATTGGTCATAGTGTCTTTTGGTTCATGGTGTCTCAAACATAGTCAAATATCTGTATTCAGACTTAATTAGTGATATTTATATAATGGATTAGACTTAATCTTTTATCAGCGAAATCCTTAAAAAGTAAAGTAAATATAGTGTACAGTGATCAAAGTAAATGTATATAACATAAGATCTAGAATGGATTTACTTAAAACCTAAAGATACTAAGAAATAGTACACATGATTTAAGATAATTTTTACAGGATTAACAGAATATATATATTATTTTTTTATCAATAAAACATGATTAATACATGAGGAGTCCAATGATCTCTTCCTTTTTTATGATCACAAAGAGTGTATATTTAGAGTGTATATTTGTTCCAATTACATATTCCCAATGTTCATATAATATATATATATTTCTCCCCCTTTTGGGACTTTCAAAAAGAGAGAATAAGTAATAGACAATAAAAAGTGCACAATGCATTAGAGAAAAATAGGTTCAGTACAGACAACAAATGCAAAAATATTCCTATCAAAAGAGAGTAGTAACTATTCTCAATCACTGGTTTGTCTTCTCTTTTCCCTTAGCAATAGGATAAGAAGAATAAGTCGTAGGATCAGAGGTTGAAGTAAAATAAGGGAGTGAACTGGATGAAAAAAATGTAAAGGAAGACCTTTAAAGATAGTGGGGGACAAAGTAGGTGTAGTAAAAGACGAAGGCAAATGCTGATCAAGGATTACAAGCCTGATCCAACTCAGTGCTTGATAGATAGACATTGATGTGGAGGCAAGGGCAGCAGAGGAGAGGGTAGGAAAACCAGATCTCATTGGTACAGCTGTAGGAGCCATAATGGTTGTACTTTGGATGAGAAGATAGGGTCGTAGAAGCTTCATAAAATCATCAATGATATCTCCACCATACTACAAAGATTTTTTAAAATCATCCTTGTTCTCCATAAACATGTCCAGCCGACCAGTGAAATACGGAAGATTTTGAACTTGAGTCTTGAAGTCTTGAGTAACTGGAGGAATCCTCATATTTTTCCACAAGGTACTTGATGTGATTTGTCATGTCAGTCTTGGAGAAAATATGGTTGAAATAGAAGTACACTTTCTTGGTAATTTCTTGTTAAGAATTATTAGCAATCCTGGAATGAACTCTGACCAAATCAAGAACTCGTTCACTGTTCTTGATAAATTTAAATAGATATTCTTTACTAAGACCACTAAGAAAAGTCTGAAGTTCCTCTTTGACAATTTTTCGAAACAGATCCTTGTCTAAAAAGGGTTGAGTTGATCTATCAGAGGAATTAGTCGCAGTGACATCCGAGGTAAGAGATTTTAGTTGATTGAGCACTTTCTTAAGGAACCCCTTACACTCATCAGTTAGCTTGTTAAGACCAAAAAAAGCTCATGAATCTCTTTCACTATCAATTTATTTCTTTTAGCTTCCTTTTCAATTAAGTAAGCTAAATGTGGTTGGATCAGATAGGAAATATCTTGTGGGGTTTGAGAAACAGGAGTCTCAACAAGATTAGAAGAAGGCTCTGATCTTGAGTTAAGAACTTTCTACATGTCTTCAATCATAATTCTTAGAGATTTTACTTCACTAAGCTGTTTGTTTTCAATTATGATTTCTTGAATCTCAGGGAGTATCTTGGGTTGAATCTGCCAAATAATTTTCTCCATCAATAGTGAAGCATCTCTCCCACTTGGATTTGTTATAGGATATGGTTCAGTATTTAAGAGTTTTTCAACCCCATCCAAAAGAGTTTCTCTAAATTCTTTTAGGCCATCTATATTGATCAGGACTGTGGGATCTTTTAAAGGCTTAGAAAGAGAGGCTGAAATAGGCTCACATTCTTTTTCAGGGGCATGATCAGAGATAGATTTCAAATGGATCATTGTAGACAGATCATGAATTTTTACTGAGACCTCATGTGAGTTAGCCACAACGAAATATCTGGGGAACTTATACCGAGTATCCATTGAGCTTGGATCAATTGGGTTTAGCACTTAAATATATTCTAGATTGGTAGGATGCTCCCCCTCAATTGGTGTATCCTTCTCAGGACCGAGAGGCATAGATCCTTGATCTATTCCCACGAATTCTTCCCCTAGTTCCTCACCCATTTCTTTTTTAGCCAACTGAAAATCTATCTCCATTCTCTCTTCATTTGAAAGAATAACTTTAGGAACATATTGTTCCACTAGGAGTTCCTCATGTTCATCTTCTTGCATAATAGGAATTTGTTCATTTATATGTGCTTCCACAACATCCTTTTCGATTTCTTTGGAAACATATTCTTTTTCAACTTCGGGTTGATCTTCTAGATCACCAATATCTTTAATAGCAGGGATCTCTTCCTCAATTATCACTTGAGAAGCAGAAATATTGTCTTCCTCATCAAGAACAATTTGTTTTGGAGGTACAACAGCCTCTTCTTCTTCTTCAAGATACTCGGAAACTTCATATGGTTCGAAACCAGGATCAGAAATACCTTTTGGTCTTGAGGGATATTCCACTGAATTGAACATTTCAAAGATCCTATCATTATCTTCCACCCATGCCTTTTTCCAAGATTTCCAATTGATCTTCATCCTTTATATAATAAATTTTGAGAGACAAAACTCGTGATCCTTAATAACTTCTTCATTTGGTCCAACCAATCCTTTGGAATACAACATGGCTGAGATAAGCCGAGAATAGAATATGGAGGTTGACTTGGATGTGGTTTTGATCATCTCACACATATGGTGTATGAAAAACATAAAAAGATTGATCTTATGCCCATTTTTCATAATATGTATAAAAAATACATCCTAATATTTTAGTATAGCGAAATCACCTTTTCTGGGACTAAACAATTTCTGAATAAACTTAAACAGAAGTCTAGATTCTCCATCAAGTTCAACAACAATGGCTCTTCTCTTGGTGAAATTTCAAGTTAAACGTTTCAAGGCCTCTTCCAAAATAAAGAATTCACTGGGAGGTGGAGGACCTCTCTAATAGTCCTCACATATGATTTCATGAGGTATCCTAAGGCATGCAACCCATAACCTCGAAGAGAATGTGCATCTATGTCCATTTATCCAAATTCATACAGAATATCCATCTTCAGAATCAAAAGAGAACTGAACATACTAATAAAATTGATCCACTAGCTTAAGGTAGATAGGTCTATCTTCGTTTTCAAACCAATATAACCAACCTTTATCTTTTAAAATATTGAAAACTAAAGACTTACTCGATTGAAGCCACATATGGCATATCTCTTTCTCATATACTCCTATTCGGTTCACTATATTTGTATTCAGAGGACCCTTAGGTGCCAGATTAGGCGCGATCTTCTTCTTCTTTGAGATATGGTTCTCAGGAGTAGATTATGAAGGGTCGTTCATACTAAGAATGTATTAAAGGTTTGAATGAGAAGGGTTTAATGGGTGAAGAAAGGATATGGTTTCAGTTGATAGAAGAAATATCTGGTGAAGAATGAGTGACAACTCCTTTATTTTATCATTTAGGAATACCAAAAATTGAAAAAATAAAAGCGCAGGAAAGTAAAAGTGTAAAATAAGTAATTACCCTGATACGGGTTCTAATTTATAAAATAAAATAACAAATCATTCTTATAAATCATTCTTACCCTGAAACAGTAACTGACCATCATAGTGAGAGAGTGACAGGCCTTCCTAGTGATTCCATAACAAGCATTCACAGTGAGTACATAATAGGCATTCACAGTGAGTCTATAATAGTTTGATTTCTAGATTGTGTGACTATGTTGTTTGAGATAGTAAGTGTTAGAAAGTAACCAAGAAATATTAACTGTGAGACCGTAAAAATGAAACAGTGAGATATAAAATAGTAAAATATAAAACAATAAGATATAAATAGTAATATATTTACTTAAGGTTTATCATGCCTAGTTCATGTTTGTTTTATTCTATTCTCTCAGAATTTAATGGTTTGGTGAATATATCAGCAAGATAATATTTAGTTCTAATTAATTCAAAAGTGATATCACCTTTTTGATAATGATCTCTCAAAAAGTGATTTCTTACATCAATATGCTTTGTCTTAGAGTGTGAAACATGATTTTTCGAGATATTAATAGTGCTTGTGTAGTCACAATTTATTAGTACATGCCTAAATTGATATCCATAATCTAGTAATGTGTGTTTCATCCACAAAATCTGTGCACAATAACTACCAGTAGCTATGTATTCTACTTCTGTAGTAGATAATGCAACAGAATTTTGTTTCTTACTACACCATGATACTAGCGACTTTCCCAAAATGTGACATGTTCTAGAGGTTCTTTTTCTATCAAAATTACATCCACCAAAGTCAGCATCACAATAACTAACTAATTCAAATGATTTTCTTCTAGGATAGAATAGTCCTAGATTGGGTGTATACATAAGGTATTTGAAAATTCTCTTAACATCATTTAAATGAGATTCCTTGTGATTTTATTGAAAATGAACACACATACACACACTAAACATAATGTCAGGTCAACTAGAAGTCTAGTAGAGTAAAATTACAATAATTTATTTGTAAGTTGTTTGATCAATAGATTTTATATATTCATCAAGATATAGCTTACAAGTGGTACTCATTGGAGTGTCACTACTTTTAGTTCTATCCAGTGAAACATGTTTTAGAAGATATCTAGTGTATTTACTTTGATTTAAAATAATACCATCATTGTTTTTAAATATTTGAAATCCAAGAAATAATTTTAGTTCCCCCATTAAACTCAATTCAAATTCATTTTGCATCATTTTAGAAAAGTCAATACTTAAATAATTTATTGAAGATCCAAAGATAATACCATCTACATAGATTTGAACAAATAAAACATAATTGGAAATTCTCTTTATAAAAAGGGTAGTATTAGCTATTCCTTTTGTAAAACCTTTGGAAATAAGAAATGTACTCAGCCTATCATACCAAGCTCTTGGAGGTTGTTTTAAACCATATAAATCTTTTTATAATTTAAAAAATATGATTTAGAAAATGAGTATTTGTAATAATATGGGGTTTCTTAACAAAGACATCCCCATCTATATAACCATTTACGAATGCACAATTAACATCTATTTGATATAGTTTTAAATTCAGATGTGCATCATAAGCAAGCAGAATTCGTATGGCTTCAAGTCTGGGTACTGATGAAAAGGTCTCTACATATTCAATTCCTTCTTCGTTACTATAGCATTGTGCAAACAATCTAGTATTATTTCTAACTATGTTTCTAGATTCATCTACCTTGTTTATAAACCCCCATTTAGTGCCTATGGTGAATGTGTCCTTGGGTCTTTCAACAAGTTTCCAAACATTTTTCATTTCAAACTGATTAAGTTCTTCTTGCATACCCATCATCCAAAATTCATCATTGATAGAATTGTTAATCTTTTTATGTTCAAGTTGTGACAAGAAGACATGATGTTCAACCTGATATCTAAGAGAAGCCCTAGTTTGAGTTCCTTTGTCTATGTCTCCTACAAAATAATCTAAGGGATGGTTTTTAAGAGTTCTAACAGCTCTAGAAAAGGAAGGACTAATGATTTCAGGTTCATTAGGAGGTTTAGTTTCACTGTGACCTGAGTCTAAGGAATTTCTAGAATTTGAAGTTTTCATAGATTCTTTTACAAAATGAATTGAGGATTTTGAATTAATGTTTAGATTTGATACATCATCCTCAAGGTTTTCTAGAATGGTTTTAGGCTCATGTGGATATGTTTCATCAAATTTGACATGGACATATTCATCCACACATTTAGTTCTTTTATTTAACCCATTATATGTTTTACTGGAAATTGAATATCTTAAAAATATACCCTAAACACATTTGGATGTAAATTTTTCACGATTGTCATTAGTATTAAGGATATAGACTTTGCAACAAAAAACTTTTAAGTATCTAACTTTGGGTTTTCTATTGATCCATAACTCATAAGGAGTCCTTTTAAAAATAAGTATAATTAACACTCTATTTATTATGTAGAATGTTGTATTTACATATTTATCCCAAAAGTAAATAGGTAGGTCGTATTCACTAAGCATTGTTTTAACAATTTCTTGCAGGATTCTATTTCTTCTTTCTACAACTCCATTTTGTTGAGGTGTCCTAGGGGCATAGAAATTGTGACTATATCCATTTTGTGAGAAAAAGGATTCAAAATCATGATTTTCAAACTCATGACCATGATCCCTTCTTAAGGATTTAATTTTAAGTCCACTATTTTTTTCTACAGACTTGTCATATTTGGTAATATAACAAAAGGCTTCACTTTTGTGAGCCAGAAAAAAGGTCTAAGTATATCTAGAAAAATTATCTACAAGAACATAAACATAGTGTTTCACATTTAAACTAGAAACTCTAGATGGTCCAAACAAATCCATGTGAACCAAATCAAGAGGTTGATATATTGACACTTCTATCTTTGGTTTGAAGGAGATTTTGTGTTGCTTTCTCTTTTGACAGGGATTATACACTTTATCAATTAGAAACTCATGTTTGGTTAGGTCTTTGACTAATCATTTTCTAGTTAGATTTATAAGTGATAGCATATTACAGTGGCCTAGTCTCATATTCCCAAGCCAAGACTCTTTATGAAATACACTATAGCATGAAGCATTTTTAAAAACCAATGAATATAAGTTAATAGAGTATACATTTTAATTTCTAAATGAAAAAAACAATAATTCATATTTTGAATTAAAAACTTTGTAAGCATCATTTTAAAATCTAACATGGAATCCATCATAACATAATTATGAGATGATAATCAGATTATATTTCAAACCATCAATAAATAGTACTTTAGAAATTAAAACTAAGTTACAATTACAGATTTGGACAAGGCCAATAATCATTCCTTTAGCATTGTCACCAAATTTGACATGTCCTTCATCAATTTTTATTAGGTTCGTGAAGCATTAGTAGTCTCTTGTCATGTGCCTTGAACACCCCATGTCCAAGTACCATAAACATTTATAGGAACTCTTTAAGAATCATTCCTAAAATGTGTTTTTCATAAAACACATATTGTCTTTGTTATCTTGTTCATCATGTAATGTTTCTGAGTCACTTGAACTGTCCTTAGAAGCACTCCAGGTAGCTTTAATTTCCTTTTTATATGTTCTTTCCTTGTCCTTATATTTCTTCTTGTACTTGAGCTTTGGAAAGTTATCCTTGATATTTCATTTCCGCTTATATTCATTGCATACAATATCATAAGTCTTGTCACTTATTTTCCAGTCTTTCCTCTAACATTCTTTTTGATCATATTATCCCTTAAAGTTAGGATTTTTGAAAAAGTTATCCTTCTTGTAAAATATCTTAAATCTTCATGGCTAATTGATCCATATCATCATCATTATCAGGTGATGATTGTTCACTACTGGAATTTTCTACAAAAATATCCAATTTAACTTTGTCTTTGTGTTTAATGGTGGTAGTCTTGAATGAAACAGATTTTTGTTTTGGTTTATCCTCCTATTCCTTATTAACATTCAGCTCCTCTACATACATCATCAGTTTCCCAATGAGTTCTTTTATAGGTATCTTGCTGATGTCACATGACTCTCTAATAGAGACAGAGGTTCCTCTCCATCTGTCAGGTAGACATCTAAGAATTTTGATGATCTGTTTCTTAGTAGTGACATCTCTTCCAAGATAAATCATTGTATTGACAATTTAATTAAACCTAAGATACATGTCTGAAATAGGATCATTAGGTTTCATTTTAAATTTATCATATTTAATATTATAATAATTAAGTCTCCTTTATTTCACACTACATTTTTCTTCATGTGAAATAGAAAATGTATCCCAGATTTCATGGACAGTTATACAAGAAGAAATTCTATTGAATTCCTCATCTCCTATAGATAAATTTAAATCATTCATAGCTTTGAAGTTGTTATTATAGGCAGTTTTGGTAGGTTCACCCCAAGTTAATCTATCAATGGCAGGAATATTATATTCATCAAGAATTGAAGACCAGATTTCTAATCTTATACTTTCTAAATGTATTTTCATTTTAATTTTCCATTGTGCATAATTGGTTCTATTAAATAATGGTGGTTTTTTGGTTTTAGTACCTTCCAATCTATTATCCATATTAATAAAATATGTTTAAAGAGATAGATATTTATAACTGACAGAAATTTGAAGACCTTTAAATTAAAACTACAATCACAGTTGAATAAGTTTAAAAACAAAATATTAATAACCATCCTTTGAAACCAAATGTTCGTCAAAGTAGATTACTCAGGAGGAGGGTGAATTGAGTATCTATAAAAATTTCAGTTCACAATTTATTCTCAATAAGTTTTCTAATAATGATAAATACAACTCAGTTAATCAAAGTTAAACTGTTATAAAAGTTTGACTATTTAAATAACTTAATAAAAGATTAATTAATTACCAGTAATCTTAATATGGGTTTTTAGTATTACTTTTGAAGCTATTCTAATAATGAAAAACATTGATATCTTCTTTCTAAGATTAACTATCAAAGTGAATTTAGGGAATTATAAATTAAACAGTAAAACAAAAAAAACTAAATTAAATAGCGCAGCAGATATAAAACAAGTGGTTCAATCTCAAGCCCAGACCTAATCCACTCCACTTTGGTGATCAACTACTGTCAATAAATTTATATAAGTTAACATGATATGCACCCTGGATCGGGGTTAACAATAATACACATGACTATCAAGGTCACACAACCTCTTTCACCGTTCTTCTTGGGTACAAACTACAATGCCACACAGAGACCTCTTCCACACTTATCTGTGGGTATACAAAAGTGTAAAAAGATGTTTGAGAAAGGATACCTTGTATCCATCAGTTTAACATAGGATATAGAGTTTATTGTTATACAGATACACACACTGCTCGAAAATCTAATAAAATGACACACAACAGAGCAAAAATAATGAGATAGGTTTAGAAGTGCTCTGAGTGTTAGTCTTTGAAGCTCTGGACTTCTGAGATGAAGTAGATGCAGAAATCAATTCCTCGTATAAAAACAGAGTGTCGTAAGTCAAACAGATATAGCGTGTGTTCTTTGTAGTGTTCACAATCTAAATATTTCCTCAATTCCAAGATTTTAATATGCTTTGTGTGTTATTCATCAGGATTGAGTTGCATATGTTGATTCTATTTTAGAAAAATATCTAAGTGTTTTCTTCATTTTCATGCTTACACACGCTTGTATCATTTCATGCGTGCTTTTTTCCTGGGACGCACTGCTCTTTTATCTTGGAGTGCATGTGTTGGAGCCAATAGGTTGAATGTATTCTACAACTAATACCTCATATTGTCAAGTGACATGTCTACAAATAACCATTAATTATGTTAGTGCATTTAAAAACTTAATATATGACTGTTAGAGATTAAATTGAAAAATTAAAAAACATATTAAGAAACGGTGTCACAGTATGTCATGGAATGGTGTACCCTTGAACCAGTGTCTTCTGGAATCATTGTCTCATGGTCACTGTGTCTCATGGTCAATGGGTATCTTGGTCACGATGTCTCATGGTCACAGTGTCTCATGGTCACGGTGTCTGCTTCACGGTGTCTGGATTTCAGGATGTCTGATTGTCCACGGTGTCTGGATGTCATGGTGTCTGATTGTTCACAGTGTCTGGATGTCATGGTGTCTTATGGTTCATGGTGTCTTTATGTCATGGTGTCTGGATGTCATAATGTTTGATTGTTCACGGTGCCTAGTTGTCACTATGTCTGATTGTTCACGGTGTCTGCTAGTTCATGGTGTCACAAACTTAGTCAAATATTTGTATTCATACTTAAGTAGTGATATTTATATAATGTATTAGACTTAATATTTTATCATTCAAATCATTATAAAGTAAATTAAATATAGTTTACAATGATAAAACTGAATGTATAGAACTTAATATCTTGAATGGATTTACTTAGAACATAAAGATACTAAACAATAGTATACATGATCTGAGATAATTTTCACAGGATTAATAGAATATATATGATTTTTGATCATTAAAACATGATTAATACATGAGTATTTAAATAATTTACATGAAACCTTTATTCCCTTTCTGTTGGTTAAAAATGACGTAATGATCTTTTCCTTGCTCACTTTTATATGCCAAGATTTTTTATAATAAAATTATTCTTTATTCTTCATAGGATATTAATAAAAATATTTATTATGATCCATGTGGATCTCATGAAATTAATAAATTCAATGGGTTCTCCCTAATATCACTCCAATGCATTGATTAAAGAATTTAATCTCTAGATATGGAATGTTTTAAGTTACCTTGGTCAATAACCATGGTAAATTTCATTGGTGAGACTGTGGTGAAATACCTTGGGGATATGAATATAAATGCAACATTTAAATGTTTTAGAAACATTTATTTTTTATTATTAACATTCTAATTGTTATGATATGCCTATATCGCATGACTTATCGTTATGCCTCATGTTCTTATTGATATGTCTCAAGATCACATCTTATATGTCTCTATTGTTTATTCCCTTACTGGGATTCATGATCCCCTTTCCTTTGATGCATGTCCCTAGGATTTGATATTTAGTATATATAACTTAGTATGAACCCATGAATATGTCTTTCAAGTGGATTTATAATAATTTTTTATGTTTTCATGCTTTATATGCCTTTTTACAATAACCTAAACTTGAAAAGATCCTCAATTTTATACCAAGTAATGAAAAGTTATATAATAAAAAGGTAGTATTACATATATGTAATCTCCATAATTTTCTAGATAATAATGATAAAATACATTAATTTGATCATATACACCAAATCAAGGAAATATGTGGTGAATTTGTCTTGTGTCTCACATGGAATAAAGGTGAGACGAAAATCCCTTACCACATTAATCTCGACTTCGATTGTACACATTTAAACCTCATTTATAATAAATATAGGTTTTTTAAAATATATTTCTCATCATAAGAATAATTATAATATCATATATGATCCCCTTATAACATTTCAACACAAATTTATTAATTATTCTTTTATAAAATCATTATTTATGAGTGTTGATTATTTTGTTTTTTCATGAGAGTTTTGGTTCGGTATTATTGGTTTATGTACTTTGATCGTCATTAAAAAATCTCCATAATTTTATGTTTCACATCATTATGAAATACTTTCATTATATACATATTTTTATTTATTCAAAAAAGTTATATATAGAACGATGAAGTGCACTATTTATTAAGACAATAGGTCTTATGTAAGCATGAATATTATTCCCATAAATTGAAAAAAGGAAAGGAAGAAGAGTAACTGATAATTAACATTAAAAGAAACATTATGATTTCATATATATCAAATTAACATAATAATTATAACCTACCATTTAAATCATTATTGATAATGAATTACAACGCTTCATGAGGTGGTAATCCTCCGTACACATGAGTGACATTAAAAATCCCGCAATGAATAGAAAGTAAAAAAGGATAAATTTGATATTATACATCCATAATTTAAATAATATTATAATTATCATATTAATATACTAAATCAATAATTACACCCAACCATGATATCTTTTTATGTAAAACATATTTTGTTTATATGTGAGGTGGTAGTCAACCGAACACACGATCAACCTTTTAATTTTCCATTTGATAGAAGTGGAGGTGAATGTAGGCTATTTTATTAACATAATAACATATCAATATATATTAAATAATGTTTTTCTTATATAAAAATTTTTAATTCATAATTAATTGTGTATATAATAAATAAAATGAAGGATCTTGGTGAAGACGATAAACTTCTCTTAGAAGAACCTCCTTTGGATATCTAATTAAGCATCCCAATGTTGGTACTTTGGTTGAAAAAGTATCTCTATAAAATTGATATGGATTTTGGGGAGTTATTTTTGTAGGGTTTTCACAAACTCTATTTCATTAAAAGTGTAACTCCTTGACCCGAGAATGCTAGAGTCTGTGTGTTATTTTATTACATTGACACGATTATAAGGAATCAAATCCTGAAGGACTGATTAGTTTAGTGGTCTTGCAAGACTACATTACATTAATTATACCCTTTATACATTGAGAAATGAAATTAAAACATGATACAATAAAAAATGAGCTACATCCTTGAAATCTCATTCAAAATTTTATTCTTTATAACTTGGGGAAAAGAACATAAGAAAGGGGTGAGCTCATATGCTCAGTAAGGATAAAAAATTCAGCAGCAGATATCATAAACATAAAATTTAGGCATGGTGCATAACTGAAAATACATGCATTTAAGAAAACAAGAGCATAATATGGAATGAAAGAAATATGAGTAAAAAATTAATTATAATTAAACTACTGAAACTTCACTGTGGATATTATACTAGTCTAGTAATCACAAGATATATCAATTACTAATATCATAATTATGGAATGCATAATTCTGTACATCATAATCAAACTGTCAAAACCTCATGCTAAGACCATAATAACTATACCATTAACACATCGTGTTAAGACCCTTGTTTGTCTCAAAATACCTATTGATGCATCAAGGGGATATAGTAGGCCCCACCCATCATATGATCATTCCATAAAATCCTCATTTGAAAATGTTGATACATAGAAAACATAAATATTCATATTGAAAAACATTCATATGAAATGTGAATACTTTAACTAACACCCATGAATAGTATCAAATTAGGGCATCCATAGTCAAAATGATCATCAACCCTTCAAAAACATATGGTAGATGGTATCATAATAGATAAAATCCCATTAAGTATAAGATTTATCAATGTATGTTGACATAGATGTAGATAATTTTTAATGATACCATTGAAAGTTTCATAAGGAAATAATTATTAAACATTCCAAAGTGTCCCATACCATATTGAAACATTCTTATAATAATAACTTAGAATATAATGAGATTAAGGATACTATTGATGTGATATATCAAAAGTAAGTACATTTACCAAGTGCAGGGAATAAGTGATGAACAATTAATATATATCCTAGAAGTAAAAGTGAGATGAAAAAATACTTTTTTCTTTGGAAAGAAGTGTTCTTTTGGAAAATTGTTTATCTTTTTAATGAAATTATATTTTAAACATTTATATCCCTTAAAAGAAATGGTAATTATATTGATATTATATTTGAGGAATAAATGAGGACTTATTGAAGTGAAATCATGTAAAAAAGAGTTTCTAAGATACTTTAGAAATAAAACATTTTTGTGTAGTTTAAGGAAAATATTGAAGAGATTTAGACCATAAAAAGAGGGTTTTTTCTCATAAAACCATAAATGAACCATGATAGTATTACTTGATAAAATGTTTTATTTTATAAAAATAATTATGGATTAAAATAGGGTATATAGTTCACTTTAAAATGTGTAAGAATTAGATATGTTCACATGAATTAGGCTTTTTATCGGGAAGAATTAAGAAGGGGACTATTTTAAAACATATAACCCCCAAAAAATAAAGATGAAATGATATGAATATATGATTTTGGAATGTAAAAATAGGATATATAATATTTACACAAATATAAATAATCATTACATTTGTGTAAGTATAGTGAAGAAATAACCTGAATGAAAAATTAAGGTTTTGGTGGAATCTCTTACCACTTTGAAATAAATCGAGTCATATGCCCCAGAATTAATAATTATAAAATGATACATTGAATACCATTAAAATACGTATATTCATGATATGATAAATCAATGGGAAATATACATACACCATAGATAATACATTATTTCAATAAAGAATGTCTCACAAAAATGGAAGTGAGATGCAGAAACCCTTACTACTTTGTAATCAATTGAATCTTAAGTCTAAGAATTAATAATCATCCAATGAAACATTTAATACCATGAATATAAATATATTCATGATATTATATATCAAATTTCAGCATTCATAAACAACATACAAGAAATAATTTGTGAATACTGGAAATCTCACCGAAATAAAAGTGAAATGAGATACCCCTTACCTCATGTCCGAATTTATTCTGCCCTTGACCTTAACATCATGAATAATCACATTAAATCCATTAATTAACTAATTAAGAACCATATATATATATATATATTATTTATTTTAATTTTATTTATTTCGTTTTTTTCTTTTTTATGAGTTATATGATACAAATTTATTGCTCAAGAGCCTTCGTTTCCATGGTTTTTTACGATCAGTATACTTGTATATGAGTATGAAAGATCATGTGGAATGAATATAATTCACCAGAAATGAACTTATATATTCTTAATGAATGTAAGTAATTTGAAATGGTTTTATATATCATTTGGTTACATTTAAGGAGGATAAATTATTAGATAATACATTTAGTGATAATCGTTTAGATTATTTTGGCGGTATTCTCATTATTATGAACTAATTTTGTTCAATTATTTAATATCAAGTATCAATGTTTGTTCCAGAATAAGTAAATAATATATTTTACATATTTTAGAATCTATTTCAATAATAAATTTTATTTCATTTCCAGGCATGAATATGAAATTGAATAATGAAACTTCTTCTTCTATGAAGGTTGTAAATTGGCACCTCCCAAATGAAGATTTTGTTTTTAAAATAGTAGAGAGAGAGAGAGAGATTAAGGTTATTGATGATAGTTCTTCCACAAACATGATATAATTATATTATATTTATGATACTAGAGTTATTATGATAATTTGGATATAGGAGGTGAGGAGAGGATAATAAAAGGAAGGAACGTGAAATCAAATTAAAATGAAATGGAAGTGAATTTTACCTCATGAAAAATCCTCCTCAAGAAACTCCTTTAGGGAAGGGGTTTTCATCTTTTGGTAAGACCAAGATAACCCATATGTGGGGAGGGAATTGTAACGATTATTTCAGTAGAACTTTGAGAAGCTTCAAGTCTTATAGGAGTGAGGAGAAGAGGAGAGTTTTGGTAGTAGAGGATAGGAGGGGTTTTTAAATTTTTTTAATAATTATTTTATTATTTTGGATAAAAACTATGAGTATTCATGATTATTGGGACTAAAAATAGTAATAATTTCATTTTAGTTCTAACCAATGGCCATTTACATCATCCATGACTCAATCATGATGCATAAATTCATTTATTTAGAAAATTTCGAAAATTATCGAATTTCACTGTTCACCCAAAATTTAAGTATTTCATAAAAATCCCAAAAAATCAACCAAACCATTTTTTCAATGTGTAGAATTAAAAAATGGAATCCATTTTTTAAAAATAATTTACTAAATAATAAAAATTTAATTTTTAATTAAAATTACCATTTATTTGAAAAATATAGTTTTTATAATTGTAACTGATTTTATAATACCCCAAAAAATTACGATGGTCTCATTAAATTATCCCAAACTCATTTCACAACAAAATATTTATTTATGAATACATTTTATGAAAATTAATTATATTGTAATTTAATTAATTAATTATAATATTATAATTAAATATTTATTGCTGACAAAAATACCAACAATTAATTATTAATTTTTAAAATATTCACTCTTCTTTATAAGGTGCCTAAATTGTAATTGTACTTAAATGGGTGACATTAATATTATTAAGGGTTCATTACTATGCATAAGGTTCATGTTACTATTCATAAGAGTACATTAATATTAATAATGGTCAAATTACTATTCACCAAAAAAAATAAGTTGATTCTATCGGACACTAAACATCTTACTGAACGCAAGTGTGTACATACTTTTTTTGAAATTCAAAATAGAGATGTGGAAAAATTAAGTTTAACTGTGAGGTTATAACTGTAACAATGTTTTGCTTCGTAGAGACTCAATGTTTTGTGAATATGATCTATCTAATGAATTGAACTTTTTGTGAAGAAACATAATATAAAATACTGGGGTGTCATGTTGATAATTAACATATTCGTAACATAATTTAGTATTTATCAAAATAATTATAATAGTAAATATATATATATTATTCTTAAAATATTTAATTAAATAATATATTGATATAAATAAATTTTGTGATAAATATAAAAATACATATATTCTTTTTAAAATATTATTTTACACAAAATAATACAGAAACACACTATTTGTTTTTATAACATTAATTTTCAAGCTAATAATTTTAAATATATGTATTATTAAATAAAACACTAAATTTTATATTATTACTTTTCATAATGATTTTCATTTAAAATTATAAAACAAATCACTAGGGTGTTACATTGTTCCCCCCTCAACAAAATTGCCTTCTCGAAATTAGAAATTGAACATCGAAAGAAAAAGGTTGATAATTAAAAATTCTCTTATGGAAACCCATATCAAAAATAGGGTTTATAAAATATCTTTTAATAATAGGTAATGGGGAAATGAATATGTTACTAAAAAAACTCATCATTTGAATAGGATAACATTATTATGAAGTGAAAATATGTTCAGGGAAGAATGATGTAACCATCATCTTCTGATGGATAGTGATAGAAAACATAGTCATTATAATATTATCTGTCACAATGCTATAAATATTGTGATCAGTTATAAGATCATTGATTTCCCAAAAACAATTATAGAGATAACATATTTTAAAAAAAATATTTTTCCTAGAATGGGGGATTCCTTCACTATATACATAAGCACATGGAAATAAAACTTACATTGCTATATTCTATGTCATTTGAATAATATCATCATTTATGCTTTGATATATTTTTAATTTATTCCTTATACATGTAGATTAACTTTCAATACGAATTTTTCAAGCTTGAAGATTTTAAAATTAATATCTACATATCACAAATCCCACAAATATAAAATTGTATATTCTTCTTGTCTTTATTCATTAACCAAATCCAAAATATTTTGGATTAGATAAGATGATTCCCCAAAAATAATAAAACATTATATGAGGGAAAATAACTTTAATCACCAAAATTCAAATGAGAAACACAATGTTCACCATATATTTGTTTTTAATTATTATCACTCTTTAAAAACTTATTCTAGACTATAACACAAAAATTAGAATGGTTTGTTCATTATTTTTTCCAAATGACATCGCTTACTCTTAATCTCTTATAACAAAGATTTAATTTCCCATATCAAATAATATCCAAGATATTATAGCCATTTCCCTAAATATCTTAGTTCAGCATATGTCCTCAAAAAATCAAATTTTACTCAAAAATAAAATTCAACATTTATTCCTCAAAATATTATATTTACCAAAGTCTTATAGGATTACCAAAATTGTGAATTTCCTCCAAAATATCATTAATAACTTAACCATAAAATCATTTTCCAATCCCAACGTTATCTATTTGGTAAAAGAAAAATTCCACAAAATAACATTTATCCAAAATATGTTTTAACTAAAAAATCATGATAACTAGGACTTCACATAGACTAGTGGTGGGTGTTTCACCCTTACCTCCCTTCAATTCTAGGATCAAACATCATGGACATGCTGTAAATGATGAGTTGTCACCTAACATGTGGGTTGTCCTTTATCTAAAACCATATATCTTCCAAAATAAATATGATGGTAATCCCTAAAATAAGGTCAAACACTAAACATTATATTTACTAGGATCTTCCATAAATCATCAATATATAAATACCTCATACATTTATTTTAACATAGGGACTTCCTTGGTCTTGAGGCTATCATATGGATTAGGTAATTGACTCGGGTAATGCACAGGTCCCTTATATTTAAGTAAAATAACTACAAATTGATTCTTAATACCCGTTTTATTACCTTACATTGTACTATTCATCTTTACATTGAAATAATTTTCTTTATGTCCTTATTTTCCATACATAAACCATTTCTATGTTCCTTTGAGACACTTCTCTAGGTGATTCTTCCACATTTCATGCATGATGGAAGTCAATATTTCATTTCTCCATTGTCTCCACTATTGGAGCTCTTAAAAAACACCATTCTTCTCTACTTTGGTGAGTTCGGGAGTTAGTTAAGGTGTATGCTGTAAATGATATTTTGGAGAAACCGATTAGGCATGAACATGATATCTTTAACTCGTATCATCATCCCATTTGATATCACATCACTACCACCTTGTCCCCCATGATCAATGTTAACATGGCCCCTAGGGTTTCATTCATCGACTAAAACTAGAAAGCACAATGTGGGTAACAATAGTCATAGTGAGAAAAATGTATAATCATTTATAGAATATCATGAAAAGTTATTTTAAAACTAAAACACATAAGGTTAAACCTAGTTTATTAATTTTCATTATATATTTAAATCTATAATAATGGTTTGTAAATAAAATGTGATTTAACCTAATCTTTTCCCCAAAGTCTATCGTAGGGTTATGTTCCCTAATCTATGTTTTATAAATCTAGTTTCCAAGGTTTCTTTTAATCTTAATTTGATACTAACTGTAACGCACTAACATTAGAAGCCCAATTTGGATGCATTATTTTATTACATTATCGTGATTACAAGGAATCAAATCCCAATGTAATGATTATTTTAGTAGTCTTGGAAGGCAAAATTACATTCATGGTACCCATAATACATTGGGAAATTAAATTAAATCATGATACAATAAAAACTGAGATTCATCCTTGAAAGTTCATTCAAAATATTATTATTTTTAACATGGGGAAAAGAAACATAAGACAATCGTGAGGTCAGATGCCTAATAAGGATAAAAAATTCAGTGGAAGATATCATAACCATTAACATTAGGCATGGGGCATAACTTCAAACACATGCCTTTGAAAATAAACATGAGCATAATATGGAAAAAATGAATGATGAATAAATAATTTCATATAACTGATCACGTAAAAAATTACCATGGATTTTATACTACTTGAATAATCACATGATTTATCTATTACTAATATCATAATTAAGGAATTCCTAATGTTAGACATCATAATCATACCATCAATGCCTTATGTCAATACCATAATGACCATATCGTCAAGGCCTCATTCCAAGACACTAGTTTGTCTCAGGAGACCTAATGAGGCATTGAGGGGATATGGAGGGCCCCTCCAGTCACATTATATGTCCAATACATTCCTCATATGATAAGGGTGACACATAGGCAACATAAACATTCGTATTGAAAAACTAGCATATAAAATGTGAATACATTAACTACAACCCGTGAAAGGTACAATATTAGTACATCCATAGTCAAACTGATCACCAAACCTTCAACTAAATATGTTATATGGTTTCATAAGATATAGAAATCAATTAAGTAAAATATTCATCAACGTATGTCAACACAGATAAAGATATTTTTAAGTGAGAGCATTAAAAGATTCATGAGGAAATAATCTTTAAACATTCCGAAGTGTCCCATACCACATTGAAACATTCAAATCATAACCTCTTAGAATATAATGATAATAGGGAGACTCTTGATATGATTTATAAAATTGATGTAAAAACACCACATGTATGTAATAATTGGTAAACAAGGCATATATCATACAAGTAAAAGTAAGATGTGAAAAATCATTCTTTTTTTTGAAAGAATAGTTCTTTTAAAAAATCATTTATATTTTTAATAAATCATATTGTAAAAATGAATATCCCAGAAAACAAAAGGTAAGGATATTTAGATAATATTTGAGGATTAAATGATGTCCCATTTAAGTGAAATAATATTAAAAGAGTTTTTAAGAGGGATTAGAAATAAAACATTTTTGTGCAGTTTAAGGAAATTATTTAGGAGATTTTAATGCAGAAATGCATTTTGTTCAAAAAACCATAAATTAACCATGATATTTTTACATGATAATATTTTTGATTTTATAAAAAACAATTATGGACTAAAACATATTATATAGTGCACTTGGAAATTGGTAATAATTCGAGATGTTCCCTTTATTTAGACATATTTTTTAGGAATAATTAAGAAGGGAGATATTTTAAAACATATAATCCCCTGAGACAAATGATTAAATGATCTAAATATATGATTTTGGAACATAAAAAATGGATATGTAAAATGTTTTAAAATATAAATAATCATTACATTTGGGAAAGGATAGTGAAGGAATAACCCTAATAAAAAATGAAGGTTCAGGTGGAATCCCTCACCACATTGTAATCAATCGAATCATATCCCTTGAATTAATAATAATAAAATGATACATTTGATACCATGAAAAAAAAGATATTAATTATATGATAAATCATTGGGAAGTATACGTACACCATAGATAAGAAATAATAGTGAATAAGGAATATCTCACAAAAATGGAAGTGAGATGTGGAAACCCATACTACTATGTAATCAATTGAATTATATGTCCAATAATTAGTAATGATCCAATAAAGCATATAATAACATCAATATAAATAGATTCATTATATTATAGACCAAATATCAGTATTCATACACCACATACAATAAATTATTGGTGAATAATGGAAATCTCCTGGAAATAAAAGTGAGATGAGAAACCCCTTATCTTATGTTTGAATGTATTCTGCACTTGACCTTCACATAAAGAATAATTAAATTAAATACATTAATTAACTAATTAAAAACCTTATATGTATTTATTTTATTTATTATAATTCTATTAAGTTCATTTACATCATTTTTGATGAGTTATAACATACAAATTTATTGATCAGGAGCGTTCCTTTCCTTGGATTTTACGATCGGTATACCTGTATGTGAGTATGGAAGTTCATGTGGAATGGATATAATTCTATAGATTTGAACTTATATATTATTAATGAAAATAAAGATGTTTAAATTGTTATATATATCATTTGGTTTCATGGTATGAGTATGAATCATTAGAAAAGACATTTAGTGATAATCGTTTAGATTATTTTTGCAGTATTCTGATAATTACGAACTAGTTTTGTTCAATTATTTATTATCATGTATAAATTATGGATCCAGAATATACACATAATATATAATAAATATTTTATAATATTATTCAACCAAAAATATGGTTTCATGGCCACCCTTGAATAATAAATTGAATAATGAAACTTCCTCATCCACAAAGGTTGTAAATTGGCACCTCTCAGGCGATGATTTCATTTTTAAAATAAAAGTGATAGAGAGAGAGAGTAAGGATATTTATTATAGTTATTCCATAAACATGATATAATTATAGTACTAATATTATACTAAAATTATTATTATTATTAATAAATAGGAGGTGAGAAGAAGTTAATAACAGAAATCAACTTGTACTCAAATTAAAATGAAAATGAAGTGAATTTTACCTCTTGAATACACCACCATGAGAAACTACTTAAGGGAATGGTTTTGGGTATTTTGGTAAGACCAAGAGATCCTAGACATGTATAGGGAGTATATAATAGTACTTTTTCATAACTTTGAGAAGATTCGTCACTTCGAGGAGTGAGGAGAAGAGGGGTGAGGGGTGGTTTTTATTGTGGAGGAGAGGAGGGTTTTTCCATTATTCTAATCATAATTTTATTATTTTGGTTCAATACTATGAATAGTCTTGATTATTCTGACTAAAAACAGTAATAAGTTCATTTTAGTTTAAACCAATGTCCATTTACATCATCCATGACTCAATCATGATGCAGAAATTCATTTATTTAGTATATTTCTTAAATTATTTAATTTTGATAGTCACCAAAAAATAAAGTACTTCATAAAAATACACAAAATTAACCCTTACCAATTATTAATGTGTAGAATCAAAAATTAACTCCAATTTATGAAAATAATTTTTTAAATATTTTAAATTTAATATTTTAAATAAAATCACCATTACCACGAAAAATACATTTTTTAAAATTGTAACTAATTTTATAATACCCTAAAAAAATTAAATAAGGCCTCATTAAATTATCCTAAAATCATAAGAAAACAAAATTGATTTATGAATACATTTAATGAAAATGAATTATATTTTAAATTAATTTATTAATTATAAAATTATAATTAAATATTTATTACTCACAAAAAATCCAACACTTAGATATTAATATTTAAAATATTCACCCCCATTTATAAGGTGCCTAAATTTTTATTTTACTTACATGGGAGACATTACTATTTATAAGAGTATATTACTATTCATAAGAATCAAGTTACTATTCATAAGGGTACATTCCTATTCATATGGGTCATGTTTCTATTCACCAAAAAAATAAGTTGATTCTATCAAACTCTAAATATCTTATTGAATCCAACTGTGTATGCTTGTTCATTGAAATTCAAAACAAAGATGTGGAAAATTTAAATTTAATGGCAAGGTTATAATTCTAGCATAGTGTAGTTTTGCAGAGAAATGGTGTTTTGTTTATATAAGTTATCTAATGAATTGAAATTATTTATGAAGCACTATGCCATAAAATCTTGCGGTTTCGTTTTGATAGTGAACATATTCGTAACATAATTTAGTATTTATAAAAATATTCATAATATTAAATAAATATAAATTATTGTAAAATTATTTAAATAAATAATATATTTATAAAAATGAATTTTTTAACAAATTATAAAATACATATATTCATTTTAATATATTCTTTTCCAAAAAATATTACAGTAATATAGTATTTGTTCTTAGAACATTAATTTGGAAGCCATAAATTTTGGAATATAAGTATTATTACTTAATAAATTAAATGATAAAGTATTTTTTAACTTGTTTTATATAAAATTATAAACAAATTTGGTGTCTAACAACATGTGTGATTAATTGTAGGTTGGTCATAGCCTTTTATAAGCGGGGGAAGGGACCCCACTTGGAAGCTACATGGACATTTCTCAAAAGTATCCAAAATAAAAAGATAATTAACATGACAAAAGATTAAAAATTTCTATAGAATATAACATCAGAATTATAAGAAATATATATATGGGAATATAATATGAATTTTAAATGTTTTTAGTCATTTAAACCTTGTCTTTTTATTTTAACCCCCAGAAAACCCATTTTTACCTTAATGGCGGTAATTATTTTTTATTAATTTTACTATTCATTTTGGTAAGAAATTAACATGAAATAATTAGATAAGAAAAATTATTCTTATTCAAAATATGGCATCAATTTTTCCAAATTTAATTCATATAAGTGGAAAATTTTACTTTAAAATTAATCTCTCAAGTGCGACGAGAATTTGTTTTCTCAATGGGAAAATGTTCAAAATTTTATAAACATTTCACATATATATTTAATATTAAATTGATTATAATAACGTAAATTGGATTAATATATATATATATATAATTGAAAAAATTAATATTTAAAACCAATTTTCCACTTTAATTTTCTAAAAGTTTCCAAGCATAATTTTATTGTTGTTCACAAAAAAAATAATTTTTTGGAAAAATATTATTTTTTAAACATATAGACTTTATTAAAAAATTACGTAATTTTTTTTTAATATGTATGTTTTATATAAAACTATTATACTAAATCTTTAAAAACTATTTTTTTATTCATATCTATATTTTTAATGACTAAGTTATAATGGTCGCATTTGAAAAATATGGAACATATATCACGGTTTTGTTAAAACTCAATATCGTGAGTAAAAAAATTCTAACATAATATTTTCTCTATTGAAGAAATAATTTGGTGTTTCATTTAACTAAATATTAACCTCATGTGGAATTTAATTAAATCTATTAGAGAAAGTTATATAAAAAATAATAATACATAAAAACTCAAGGTGATACATTCTACACCCTCCTCCCCTAAAATGAATTCCTCTGTTGAAAATCAACACTCAATTAAAAAAATGATAATTCCACTACTTCATCATTTCCTTAGGTTCCAACAAACCATACTCAATCTAGTGGTTTCACTACAAAACATTGACAATGTTATTAGTTTTTTTTGTGGAACTTTAATTGTATGATTCATAGCTTCTAATGATTGTTCCTCGTAAGAAATATTATTCTCCAATGGTATAACACTATGTTCAGTACATATAAAGGTTCAAGTATACACTTCCTCATGAGAGATGTGCGGAAAACATCATGGACATGAGAGAGGTTTAGTGGATGTTCCAACTACTATCCTACCATCCCATTATGATCAATAATTTTGATGAGGCCAGTATACCAAGGTATTAGTTTCCATTTACTCTATAATATAATAACCATCATACATGGAGTAGTTCATAGAAACATTTCATCACTAACATAAAATTTAGACAATTCCAGTGATTTTTAGCATAACCATTATATGGACATTGATATTCCTTGATGTGTAGATCAATGGAGATAAATATCTATGTAATTTCTTCATTTATATTAGATACTAATAGTTTTCCTTATCCACATTCATTCCAACACACCGGAGATCTGTATTTATTTCCATAGAGTTATTCTTAAGGAACTATTTCAATGATTTTTTGAAAAATATTTTGTAATAAAAATAGACTATATAAATTAATTTATCTCAAAAGCCTTTGAAATAAAAATAACAATATCAC
Source organism: Viscum album (assembly GCA_963277665.1). Taxonomy (NCBI): domain Eukaryota; kingdom Viridiplantae; phylum Streptophyta; class Magnoliopsida; order Santalales; family Viscaceae; genus Viscum; species Viscum album. The sequence goes on from OY728137.1 coordinate 377,040,605, forward strand.
AATATATCCTCTATGGTTTGAATTATTCCTATAGACTAACCATATTTACGAGGATGATACATAGTTTTGAAACTGAACTCTATATCTAGAGCTTTCTTGAAGCATTTTCATAACATTGAGGTAAAACTCAGATCCAAATTAGGCACAATGGAATGTGGTACTCTGTGAAACCATACCACTTATTTAATGTATATCTTGTAAATATTATGTATAGAAAATTCATATATGATAGAGGTGATAATTTCTAGCTATCTAGGGTGATTAACTACCATCTATATTGCATTATTCCCTTTAAACATCGGGGAAGTATAATGAAAAATAAAAAGTTATGTTTTCCCATCTCCATTCTAGTTTATGTATTGGATGTAACGTCCACTTTTAAAATTTTATCTTATCAATAACTTGCAGACATACCAAGCATTGAAAAAAGAAATCAATGATATCTCTCTTCATTTCAACCTAATATAATTTCTCTATCAAATATCTATACATATTCATACATCACATATGAATAGTGTATGAATAACTATGATTTTGCTTTAACTACTCCTTCAAATCAAGTATGGATAGACATTAAACATGATTCATCAACCTTATGATTCCATAATGATCAAGGTCAGACTCAACAACATTTTTATCCTTCTTTTATAGCTCAAAATATTCCTCTTGTGCCACTTTAATCATCACATGGAAAGATTATTTGACATTAAATTAAAAAATATAATATTTATCCTCCTCACTTAGGATTTCCATATTTTTCATTTGTAATTATAGACATATTGAATATTTTTTGTACTAATCATGGGTAATTTAGAATCATCATTTGTACTCAAACCATCAGCCACCTTGTTTGCATTCCTAGAATGGTAATTTAGTAGCATTTCCTAATATTTAATCAGATCTAACCATTTTCTATAGTTCATAATCAACTCCATCTATGTGAATATATACATCATATTTTTCCAATACATAAATATAGATATCACAATTTTCTCTAAAAAGATAATTCCTCTGTATATTAATTGAAAATTTTACAACATATAACTTCGAATCATGGTTTGGATATGTTTTCTATTGAGAAATCAATTTTCTTGAGGCATAAGCTATAAACCCATAATTTTGAAAAATAACACATTCCAATTACTTTTTAGATGCATCATTATAGATTACAAATCCTTATCCACTATGGGGTAACCTAAAAATAGTTGTGTTTACTAAGTTACTCTTAAATTCCTTGGAAGCTTCCTCATATTCATCATTCCATAGGAACATGTCTCCCTTTTGAGTCAACATGGTGATTAGATTAGAGAATCCTGATAAATAATCCAAAAACCAACAATGAAATCATTCAAAATCAATAAAACTATTGATATTAGTCGCCATTGGAGGTTTATTTCAATATTTAATAGTATATTTATTTGATAAATCTACTAATATACTGTCTTTTGAGATTATATGACCCAAACATGAATCCTATTGCATCCAAAATTCAAACATTGTAAATTTTATATAAATTTTCTCCATCCATATGTTCTTTAGTACAATTCTCATGTTATCTTACAAATCTTATTTTAATTTTCTATAAACATGAATATCATCTTTAAAAAATATCAAAAATTAATCAATGGAATCTCTAAATAATTTATTCATTAAATCCATGAATATATCTTGGGAATTACAAGTACCAAATGGTATCACTATGTATTCATAGTGTTCATACTTTGTACGGTATTCTATAATGGGTATATGATTTTTTATGCTTCATGGATGATATATAGAATGAAATTAATCCCTGGAAATTTATGAAACTTCATGCATTTCATTAAATAAATCATCAATTCATGGAAGAGGATAATTACTACTAGTTTTTAACTTTTTTAACTAATTATAATTAATGGAAAGTCTCATTGATCTATATTTCTTATTAACAAAAAGAATAGGTTCAATCCAACATTACAAAATTAGAATAATGAATCCCTTGGCATAGTTTTCTAGGAGTTAATTATTTAATTCTTAAATTTCAATTAGATCCATTTTTTTGGTAGCCTTTTTAATTAGTCTGTCACTATGTATTAGTTCTATTCGGAACTCAATATTACATTTTTGAGGAAGGCTACGAAAACAAATCTAGAAAGACATCAACAAATTCCAACACAACAGGTATATCATAAATGTCAAGTTTCTCCCCAACCATTTGAGATAAACACCCCTTATAACTAGTAATTAATACCCTATAAAATGGATGTGATCTATATTGTAAGTTTATATATCACGAACTAATCCCGATTTGACCGTAAAATGGTCACCTGAGCCAGTCCGCGGCATGGCCCGAGGGGCATTCCTGATCCCCAAGGGCTGGAAACTCGTGTCAAGCATCAAAATTTAACTATTGGGAGCGATTTGTTCCATGAACCAAAGGTAACCAAATAAATAAAGACTGAATAAAAAAAATAAAAACTAGAATCGGAAAGTGAATAAAATAACACATACCTCCATGTGACCTTTCATGTCACCACCTAACTAAAGACCGACCTTTCGACAATAATGAGCAACTCAGTCAAGAGAACCTGAGAAAATAAAACCTGCAACTAAAATGTTAAAATAGGCGTGATAATTAAAATGCTTTGTAGATTTTCCAAGATAAACCACATTATCAAATAATCTCACTTCCCATAACAATCCAATAACACAAGTTTGAAATAAAAATGTAAAAGTAGAGTTTTCACATTTGAAAATAGGAAACATTTTTTCCCATTGAAATATAAAACAAGATACATACCATTTCCAAAATCATTTTTAATTTTATGAACAAAAGCCAAAAAAATATGCTAAAGCTGGGATAAAGTAGATCAGGTAAACAATGAAGGCTAGAAATAAACTAGTATTATGGAAATTAAACAAGAAATGGAAATATTAAAGTAAACATGGGTGATCTTAAACATCCCTAGAAGACTCTTGGATGTACTCAGTTGAGAACCACCTATTGGTGTATGGTGAAGTTCCTAAGTCTATAACAAACTTGCAGCCCGAAAACTAACCAAATCTAGTGGTGAAGCCCACCTGGCCTAACAACCACTCTACGGGGTACCAACCCATCTAATCAGGGTTGGATATAAACTGTCACACTATAATCTAAAAGACGCTAGGAACCCATGGTGGTTATATAACTTTGTTTGTAGGAGGCCCTCGCACGTGTGACTCTACTCGCAAGCCGTCACCACACATCCCTACTGCAAACACGGTTGCATCCTATGCAGTCACCCATAAAGTGTTACCCTAGATAGGAGATCCCCATATACCTATATATATATATATATATCTACATATGTTTCAAACACACAAAGTACAAACAATGTTGTCACATCATTTGATTATCAAAACCACTTTATAAAACAGTTGGAGTTGTCAATTGGGCCATCATTTTTACATAATCAAATTCCTTTATGAAAATATTTCACAACCTGTTTTAAAACAATTCTAAACACCAATTTTGTATTTAAAAAAAGGCAAAATGCCCACTTTTTCCAAAGTCTCTGGGGCATTTTTAGTGAAACCTTTGAAGCTCTTAAAGAAAAATGAACAATCTTATGAAACAAATAAATAGCCCCTTCAGCCTAGAATTCACTGAAACACAGACTAAAGACTGAATGGGAACACCCTTGATATTATATTTCAAACCTTTCATAAAATCCACAGGAATGACCAAACCTTATTTTGGAAACAAAAATCCTTTTAGAAAACCATGGTTTTAATAAAAAAACAATTTCAAATGTGTTATCTTCATTTGAGGGAACATCTATGTGTGCACCTAGTGAAAATAAGTTTCTTACAACATCCAATGGCTCAATAAATATACATGAAGACACTAAAAAGACCATTTCCAAAAAATACCAATTACTTTAGAACTAAACCCAACCATCCAAATTATTTAGAAAACAGAAAAATAGTCCCTTTAAATCCATAAAACCCATTTTCAATTCATTTTTAACACAATTTCAAATTTCATCATTAAAAAATCATATGATCGAGAACAAGTTCAAAAACAAGTAGATACCGTCACATTATAATTAAAGCTAATTGTTTGTAAAACTCCAAATTTCACCTTATAAGTGAAAAGACATTGTATCCAATATTTTGGGTTTATAAACACATAAAAAGGTTTGTTGAAACAAGAATCATCATAATTTCAATCCACATACAAAAAATTATAGAAACAACAATGGGAATTAATCAAAATCCTTTTTCATTGGTGCAGATAATCATACATAAATAAACGCACTAAAACATCTATTTTGGAAACATTTAACAGTTTTAAAAAAAATAGAAGACCATTAAAGAGAAAAATAAAGAAATGATGTTGATAAAATAAATAATTTTATGAATGAAAATGTTAATGTAATGCATCATAAAGGATAAATTGGGATTCACCTTCTTCAAATCAAGAGCATAGGTGACGATGCCTTCAACATTTGGTCTAAAAATGCCCTGCGAACCAATTGCACACCCAAGACAATGAGAAAAATCAACAAATAACAACCCTAATGAGTTAGGTTTTATCAAACTAAAATAAAAAAAATATGAAGAGGAAAATATCTAAGGTGAGGTCAACGGACTGAAGAACATTCACTAGTGAGATGGAGGGTGTCGGGATAGGGAGAGAGGAGGTCAAAGCATAGAAAGGCCGATTGGATGAAAGTGAGGATGGGTGAGGGTTTGAGAGAACTGGGGGTCATCTAGCCGGTGATGTGAAAGGGTGAGGCTAGAGTGGAAAAGAGGCGGGCGGTCAGGAAAGTTGGTAGGTAAAGGGGGGAGGGCTGCCTAGAGTGGCTAGGGTTGTTCGGCAAGTGGATGGGTGAGGGCCGGATGGAGGGGACTAGGAGGGCGAGGGAACTAGAATGGAGAGGGGACCAGCAGGGAATACGGGCGAGGGCATTCTGGAGCCTGGATGGTGAGGGTGTGTGGCGAGGGGAGGGGAAAATCAAGGAGGGGTTGCACCACGGACGGGTGAGGGAGTGAGGCGGGGTGAGGGGGAAAGCAAGGAGGGGGTGCGCCGCAGATGAGAGAGGGTGTGCGGTGAGGGGGAAAGAACGAGGAGGGGTAGCACTAGGTAGTTTAGGATTAACTAAATAATTCATAACAATAATAATATTAATATTAATATTAATATTAATATTAATATTAATAAAACAATAATAATAATAATAAAATGATAATAATAATAAATAATAACAATAATAATAATACAATAGTAATAATGATACAATAATAATAATAATATTCTAAATAATGATAATAATAAAAACAACATAAGCTTATTATTATTATCAAACATTAATTTTAAATTTTTATTTCATCTTATTTATCTTATTCTTTTTTTGTTTTATTCATTTGATATTTCGTTTTATTTTCCATGAAATTTTATTACTTCTTTTAAAAATTGGGTAACTACATGCTTATCTCATGGCTTAATAAACTGTGTGCAAGTTGTGCAACTCAACCCAAACAACTTGGGTACCCACACAAGCACCTAGGGAGACCTCACGGTTACTACTAAACATGTGGTGCATGTGAACCTGTCCATAACCCACTAAAACATCAAATTCCCAAAACAAATTAATCTAGGACCCATCCTGAACCTTGATGTGAGTAACCAAGGCCATGAAATAATAAAATAATAATAAAATTAAAATTTGGGGAATGACATTATACGTATCATCACACTGATATACTATCATAGTAATATTTGGAATATAAAATGTAATTTCCCTTCCTCGATAATTGATGTAGGATGTGTGCAAATTAAACTAATTTTTACCTAATATAACATCAATTTCAACTAGGTGAAGAATAAAAAGATTTTTACAAAGCACATTCCCACCAACACCACTAAGAGGGGAATCACATACTTGAGAAGTGATCATTGTGACATTAGGTGTTTTCAATATTAATTCTAAATCTTGTAATTTTAATGGGATATTCATACCCTTGTTAAATTCTTCAAATATGAAAGAATGGGTGGGTCTAGAGTCAAATAAGACATTAGAAGTTCTATCAGAGATAATAAGTATACCTTTTACCACATAGTTATCACATACCTCATAAGAAACACAAATATCATGAGATTTCACTTCATCCCTAATCTTAAGAGTTTTGTAACGACCATAATCATTAACCTTCTAATTTTGGCTCTATTTTTCATAGTTCCCATAATACTTTCATTGAATAAATTGAGGGTGGGTGGAGTATTCTATACAGATTTTCCTTTATTCAAATCATTTTTAACTTATTCCCATCACTTCAGTAATCAATTTCTCGACGACTCTTCCTTCTACACATAAAACATTTACATGTTTTCTTAAAATAATTTCTTCAATGTTTCCTCCCACACATTTTGCATAATGGAAAACTAAACTTCTTCCATCCATGTTTTTTATATTTCCATTTATTTTTAGTTTTCTCTTCTAATCAAAACCATGATATTGATACATAACTTAGGCCTCCATTTCCACCATTATAGAACTTCAAATAGTATCCTCATAGCTATTTAATTCTCTTATAGATAAAACCCTTTACAAAAATAATTTTAAACCAATAAATAGTTAATCAATCTTAATATCAGGATAGATGATAATATAACATGTGTACCATGCATATCTTATAAGTTTAAATAAACCTTTACTTTAATACTAAAAACTAAGACCAAGGATTACCGTGAATATATATTTCAACATTTTTTATAAACATTTATTTCATTACAAAATCACATTCCCAATGATAATAATGGTATATTGACTATGGAAATTTGGAAACACAAACATTTGGTTCATAGGTAAACTACATCATCTCCCATTATATTGTTAATAACTAGAACCCTTCTTAGAAAGATCATACATAACATAATTCATCATAACCGGGTTAAAGGAAACATAAAGGATGATAATAGATGATCAGTAAGGTTAAACATGGGATATATCTAAGCATAATATGAATATAAGGGTGTGAGAATATTATCTTAAATTTTGAAGAGCATACTTAGCATTCAATGATAATAATATGGTGTCTTTCCATAAATATTTGAAGTTAATAATACATGTATCATAAGAGAATCAAATAACATGATCTATGAGAGAAAAATATTATCACATGAAATATAATTATGGAATACAAATAAGCATATAAAATATTTCCCATAGTAGTCGAAGATCAATACAAGGTTATGATAGTGGAATGGGTTCATTCCCCAAACCATCATAGTAGTCAAGGATAACACCCAAGACCATTATTGTAGAAAAAACCATTAATAAACTGGGTTCACTTCCCATTAAAGTCTTGTCTATCATATGAGACATAAATCTTTACCCAATGCATTAGAGATATATATAGATCGCACCAAGATCATAATGAAAATCATACAAATATGTTCCATAAGATCATAAAAATTTTATCATACCATAAAGAATGAAATAAATTAAATTTAAAAAACAATTAATCATATCATAACATATGGAAAAGTGATAGGTTTTATAATCATTTCATCATCTCATTATAGCATAACAAGTGGATAAATAATTGAGTTTCTTATCAATTTTATCATGGTATAACAAATAGAAGATAAATAAGTTTCATAAAAATATTTTCATCATAAACCATTTAGAAAAATAATAATGATGGTATCCCTAGTTCATATCCCTTTTAAATAATAAATTACCAAAGGGATCGCATCTTATGTATAGAGTAATTTTGAAAGATCATTTGGTACATTTCCAAAGGAAAATAACATTTACATAAAAAAAATTCAAAAATAAAAATGAATAATAATTTTGAAAATTATTTTATTTGAAATTATCGTTGAAAACATATAAGGGGTTATTTTAACCATTTTTTAGTTCATTATAAGAGAAAATTTTTACATATCATACACATTGAAATAAATATGTTTTCACATTTCCCGTAAAATCCAAATGATATTTTATTGAAAAACATCATGAACATTTCATTCAAAAAAATTAAAAAGTAAATCATGGGTAAAAATATCTTTAATAAATAATTTTAATAATTTTTTTAATATTGAAAATATTCTTGGAAAACTAATTTTTAGAAGAAAATGGGTTTTCAACTTATTTGATATAAAAATTCATATTTTATTAAAATAAATTCTTAGTTATTTTAATTAAAATAGAGTTTTAAATTGTACTATTAAATGGAAATATCATGAATAACAAAGGAAAATAAAATTAATGATTATTATTTATAGGTGTATCATAATATTTTATTACTATATACTTATTCATAAATAATCCTAATAAATAATGTGTTTATAATAAAAAACCATTACCACTTTGGTATCATTTATAACATTATACCCAAGAAATATATATACTAAAATGGATATTTAATCCACACAATTTTTTGAAAAATGAATGTTAAAGAAATTAATTATAAATATACACTCTACATCAATGAAATATGTGGTGAATAGGGCTTCATTCTCATTGAAAATAAAGGTGAGACGAAAATCCCTAACCACTAGAATCATGAAATCCTTAATACATGTTTGAGCCTCATTTATAATAAATATATAATTTTAAAAAAAATATTATTTAATTACAAACATGCTTATAATGTCATATATGATCCCATTATAATTTTTTAACACCCATTTATTAATAATTCCTTTATAAAATATCTATTTCTTTCTGTTTACCGTTTATTTTTCATTGGAGTTTTGGTTTAGTAGTTCTAGTTCTTATACTTTGATAATAATTCCATAATCTGAAGAATTTTAAAAGTAAAATTAATATCATATGTTTTAATTATAAAAATATTTATATTCATTAAAAAATTTATAAATAAGAAATATGAAACACATTTTTCATAAAGACACTACGTCATGCATACATATGAACGTTGTTCCCATATTTTGATGAATGGAATTAAGGATGAGTGAAAAATTATTAACCTTTTTAGAAACATTATTATTTCACAAATATAAAATATTCTTATAAAAATAATCTACATTACATTTCATGTAAATCATTTGTGAGAATGAATCATAGTGCTTTACGCCAGAGCAGTCTACCTTAAACACAAGTGATGTTTCTATATCCCCTGTAGTATAGAAAGTAAAAATTGGTACATGTGATATTATATTTTATAGTGTTAAATTATGCTTAAATTATAATATACATATAATAAATAAACCAATACATTAAAATGGGAGTGGTGGTGACGGAAAATGAATTATGTTGGTTCACAACGTGGTAGTCCATCGTACACACGATCAATCATTTTCTTTCTCATTTGATAGAAGTGTAAATGGATATAGGATAATAAAATAAAATAATAACACATATATATATATTATAAAATAGTTTTCTTATACTATATGTGTTAATAAATAAAAAAATGTGGAAAAAAATAATGAAAATGAAAGATCTTAGTGAAGAAAATTACCTTCAATTAGAAGTAATTCCTTTGGACCTCTTATTAATGACCCAAGTGTTAGTCTGTTAGGAGGACCTGTAGATCTACAACATGTATGAGGATTTTGGGGGGAATTTTGGAAGTATTTTTATAAAATATATGTATTTATAGGTTTGAATAAGTGTAGGATGGCGGTGGCCTCTTATAAGTGGGGGAAAGGAACCCACCTGGAAAATACATGGAAATTTCCCAAAATAATCCAAAATAAAAAGTTCATTCTTAGAAAAAGATTTTAAATTACTATTTACTAAAACTTTGTAAGGGTAATATTGAAATATGTAATGAATATAGTAATTTGAAAAGTTCTATATTCATTACATTCTTAGTTTAACCCCCGGTAAACCCATTTTTACATTAACCATAGTTATTATTTTTTTTGTTTCCACTATTTATTTTGGTAGAAAATAAATTTTACCTTATTAGATAAAATAAATTATTATTATTCAAAAAATGGAATCTCTTTTCAAAATTAAATTCATAAAAGTTCAAAATTTTAATTTAAAATTAATCTCGAATACGTGATGAGAAACCAATTTTTCAATGAGAAAATGCACAAGACATTACAATGTTTTTTTATCCAAATATGATATTAAATTTATCAAAATTGAATAAATTATATTAAAAGATATATAATTTGAATAATTGTACTTTAAAAAAAATTAAAATGTAATTTAGATTTATTAATAATTTGAATGAAAAGAACATTTTCTAATAAAAAAAATTTTCCTATACTCAACCAAAAAATAAACTTTTTAAGAATTTATGAAACATTCACCGTAATGTAATATTTACTTGTTGTTTTAAAAATGTTTTTTATTTTATAAAATTTATTTTTTAAAATTTTTGGAAATAAATTTTTTTTATCAAAACAAATATTTTTTTGAGAAAATAGTATTTTAAAACTGAATAGACATCACCAAAAAATTATATAGTTTATTATTAAATTATTTTCATAAAATAGAACTATTATTATTATTATCTAAAAATTATTTATTACTACTCTTATCAGTAATCTAAAATACTATTTTATAATGGTTGGGATTTAATAACATTAATAATATATAATGGTTTTGTTAAATCTCAATTTCGGGTGTAATGTTTGATAACTTAATGTTTCATGTAACACAATATTAACATGGTGTTTCATGTAATGCAATATTAAGTTAGTGTTTCATGTAATTCAAGATTTTAAATAAATATAATTTATTCAAACCAATACAAAAAAATTAGGTTTTTATTGACATGGTCCACTGTACAAACCTTTTTTCACTGATTTTCGTATATGAGTCCATCCATGAGAAGGTATCCTAAAGTGATACCCTAGTGACTGAAACGTACGATATACTCAAGATAACTTCAAACCATGATGATTTTTTTTCACCTCCTACTACCAAACAACCCTAATCCAAGAATCTCCTAATAACCAGAGTGAGATTCATCACTCTTGCATATGTTGGAAGGAATAAGAGGACGAAAATAGAAGCTATTTCTCATCAGGTTACCTAATCAAATATATATTCACATAAGAAACTATCATCCACAGCATTGAGGGAGTACCGTGTGTGGTTAGTTATCCTCATGACATACACAATAGCATTCATAGAACCATGTTGTAGCTTTAGTATCTCATAGAACTGAACAAAGAGGAAGCATTACTGTAACGACCCACGTACTTGTAGAATAATACTTTTTCATATATTTTAATATTTATTAATAAGATATTAATTTTATTTTAAATAGGACACATTTTTTTATATCATACTCAACATCCAACAATAGGTTTCTTTGAAATTTTTTGTTGCACAAACCTTAGAGTTATAGCGAAAAATAATATAAAAATATTATTATTTGAAATGGTAGTTAATGCATAGTCATTGTATTTCTAGGATTTCACATAACTAATTACATTATTATTAAACCTGTTTTTTAAATGTTTTTACATTTATCCAATTAATTTTAGATGCTTAAAATGAGAATGAATCAAATTTTAAACATAAATACTCTAATATTTTAAAAGGTCATTTACCACCTTTTGATGGTGAACCCCTTTTAAATCATGTTTTTTCACTTTTATATGATTAATTTGAAAAAATAAACTACTTATTTAAAATTTGGATATCAAAATTTACCTTGGGTAATTTTTTTTTTATTTTTCTGATAAAGTTCATTTTTTAATGAATAGTGAAAAATACTGAATTTTAATTCAAACTGTCTTTTCATATGATTTATTTATATGGTTAGAATGTCCTTTTAAATGTTTTTAAATTGTAATTAGATTTTATTTTTACCATTTAAACCAATTTTGGTTATTGGAAGTAATTTTACAATGAAATTGGACATAAACACATGTCAATATTTTTATAGTTTTAACATCTAAAAACGCTTTCCAGTTTTGACAACATAAATTAATTTTAAATTAATGAATGAAACTTATATTTATTTAATTTTTTAGAATAGAAATAATTCTGGAATATGGAATATCATACTTATATTTGTGTGATTTTTTGGTATTTTTCTGAAAACGTTCAATTTTTAACGAATAGTGAAAAACACTTCATAGTAGTTAAAACAGACTTTTTCATTTAAATGAAATTTCACAACTTCTGTGAATTGAATTTCCAAAATCCAACATTCATGGTTTTCATCAATAAGTAAAACGTGGCTCAATAAGATGAAAATAATTTTTGCTGAATAGTAACTTTTGATTTTTATTTACCGCAGTTAAAGGTAAATAGGGTAATTCAATGTAAAAATAATATTATAATAATATCAAATTATCTTAACACTAGTATTAACCTCATTTTATAATTCATGGTCGACCAATAAAATCTGTGGGTAGAACTTTTTCCTTTGGAAGCCCCTAGGGTAAGATATTTACATTAATAACATTTTATTAAATGTAAAAATAAAAATATAATAAACATGTATTGTTTTTCTAAATAAATTTTAATGTGGGAATATATAATTGATATATTTGACTATAAATATTCATTTAAAATATAAAAATATTTCATACATCATGGTATTTTATATATAATTTTTAGATATCAGATAAATAAATTTATTTATTACACAATGATGATGTAATGATTACCTCATTAATTAATGTTTTAAATAAATGAGATTAGAAATATAAAAAAATTATTTTGAAACTTTTTATGCCATACAAGAATTTTATGGATGATTATTACTTGTTATCTTTAAATTAATGAAGTGTTTTCAAATTGATCAATATGTTATGGATTTTTAAAAATCAATGATATGAATAGTATAAAAATTGACATAAATGAGTTTTCAAATCAATTAATATTTTATTAAAAGATTAAATAGTTCTAAAATTATAATATTCATCCAAATATCATATATTATGTTAAAAATTTCATTAATTATCCATTTTGGGTCTATTTTAATTATATTGTAAATATATTAATCATACATTATTAATATACAAGAAGACAAGGTAAAAGTTAAATAAGTTAACAAAGGGATAAATAAAAATGATAGGGATTAAAAAATATCCAAAACCAGTACAATTCATATTGAATGATTTAATTTCGACTTTATATTCATCATATCATCGAATTTAATTATTTGTGGACCTTTTGAAATAGAAAATCATTTTATAATAAAATAATACATTCAAACTTTTTTAAAGAGCACATCCACCCTCTTATAAAAGGATTTCATGTCTAACTCATTACTCACACCTCTCAAGCCTCTTGGGCCATCCAAAATCTGACCAAATAATCTCCAAATATCACTCTATTTCCCTTAGAATCCTTCCCCTAGGACGAAGGCAATTCAATAGATCCCTTCGGCTCAAATCAAAATAAGTTACCCGATTTGAGGTAACGTCTTCTCTCAAGTGTCTTTCCATTATTTTCCCTTCTCGACTTTCTATTCTCTTTTTATTATTTGTTTATATAACAAAACCAGTATCCTAAATATACTAAGTTGTTTTTATAATAATTATTTTAACTACACTTACACACACATCCATCTAATGGATACGAACTGTTGCCTCATGAAACGATGATTGTTTCATTTTCCCCTACTACCTCTATTGGTGGCCATTATGATGGAACTGTAACTAGATATGATATCTATGTTATATATTTTTTCTCTATGATTTTTTAATTCTCATTTAAAACATACCTTTATGCTTTTCGTGTTTTATTAATATGATAATTTCATTTGAGGAAGTGCGGACTACCGCCCCCTCAAACTGATATGACTTGTTCTTACCATACACGGAACGTATAAAGGATAGTGTTAATGATATTATATTACATATATAAATTATTATATTATACTGGAATAATAATATACCTATGTATCATTTGGTTTTCATTCCGTTAAAAATGAAAAAATGAAATGAATGTAGCGTTTATGCGTTCGTACTGCTTACTGTCCTAATGAACGGTGCATTTCAATTTAATATATCCAAATTATATGGAATATTATAAATAAATATATTCTGGATATATATTATATATATGATATCTAAATCATTAATATCATTTTGGTGATAATGGAATTTTTACCACATTGGCAATTTGTAAATATAACAAGATCATTTTTTACTCAAGTTCCTAACATTGAAAAAATGTCAGATATGAACTCAAATAATTAACTTATAGTTATAGAAAGGTTATAAGTGATATAAAATGAATACTAAACGTAAAAAATGTTCTTATGAAATTATAAATTAACTAATATTTATTATTCAAGAATAACAAGGAACATATAAGAGAAGTCAGACTTGAGGTAAGGGAACCTTTCACCGTCATCTTTTAGTCACACTACTTTTATGTTTTGTCTTCTAAATTAAATTTTCTAATGTAGGGATATGTTTTTATATATCCATATTTCTGTAAATTTTATTTACATGTGATAATAGACCATTTTATCTCTCATCAACTAATTTTCTGTATTTTTAAGCGACGTCGTTAGGCTGCCGAATTTTTGTAAGGGAACTTCTTAACACATTTTTAATTTTTTGGGTTAAACTTATATTTCATGACTATGTCATGATATGAATATGTGTGAATGAAATCTGATTGTTTTCACTTAATATGCACTTATATTTGGTGTATCTTTATTTTTCACACATAATTATGTCATGATTTATCCTTAATCTAATTGTACAATCATGGTAATGGACAACGTTTCAATATCCTCTCATTAAGGCATATCTTGATATTGTGCACCTTTATTATCCTATATGGTGTATATACAACCATTTTGACATTTTATATCTTGAATTTATATATTTTCATGATATTTATATTTTTCATTGATGTTATTCTTTAATGTTTTTTATTCAAGGGTTTCTCAAGTGGTAAATTATGATTTAACTAAAACATCATTTTAAATGTTTTAATGATTTAATCTTTTAAATAAATATTTTTCATGTCCATGTTTTACAAATGATTTTTAGGATTTATATATATGGACATGAGTTCTTTAATGTGTAAATTCCTTTCAAAAGTTTTATAGTGGTGTTGGACACTTTGATTCAAAACTCTTTTTTTTGAATGTTTTAAATGAATTGATTATGTCAATATCTTGAACTGATATCTTATGAATACATATGGAAATGTTATCTTTCCTTTATTCTGGATTTATGTGTTATGAATATGTTATGGTTCTTGGGGATTTTATACAAATATGGGTGGTTTCACGATAAACCTACGGTGGGTGATCCTAAAATAGCTCTCCAATGCATTGGGTAACTTGATAGAGGTAAACATTAATGTTTCTCCTAAGAGATTTAAGGAATATATAGTGATTGGTATTCGAATTTTAACTCCCTATGTAGCTATGGATGATACAATTTATGTATGTTATGGCTACCACAATTTACTTTTATGATTTATTATTTCTATGTTTTATTCATAAATCATATGATATTGTAAGGTATGTTAAAGAGATTATGTTTTATGATTGAAAATTATGATTTCTTTAATTTGTATGTATTCATGGAATAATACTTTTTTCCTTATTTTATATCCATTACTGATCATTTTATGCTCATACTAAGTTTTTGAAATGTTTTCCATAGAACTTAAAGATGAATGGGGTCAAGGATGGAATCATGGAAAAGTCATGTTGTCTAAAACATGGAACTAGACATGTTTCTTTTTTTAGGTGTTTTTATTTTATGAAAAAATTGATACTGAGTAGAAGTGTCTACATGTAATATTCAAGTTGTTATGTTTAAGTTATGACCTAACTCCATAAATATATAATCTTAAAATGATCCTCAATTTGAATTATTAACTTAATTCAATATTATGTAATTTTTAAGGCTAGGACCTTATAGTTGGTATTAAAGGTTGTTTTAGATAACATTAGAGGTTAGGGTGTTATTTAATAAAAATTGACATAACCATAATGTTTAGAATATTAGAAAGAGTCATAAGTAATTATAGATATATTAAATGATTTTAAGATAACATGAATAAGTATATATTAGTGTATACCCTCCTTATAAGATATTATATGATGATTTTTATGATATAATCACACTGACCTTTTAGGTTTTAGTAAATGGATAGATCTATGAGGTACCAAAGTAACAATGGATGTGAATAAAACTATGGCGATTTTCGGAATAAGTAACCGAATGAAATGGGAGCTACAATGAGAACTACTGTGTTTATTCTCAACCAACTATTTGGAGTTTTGATTGACCAGTTGAACCTCTGTGATTTTTATAATGCATCATATATGCGAGAAACAAATCCCTATGGATGTTCAGGTAATAATCATAAAGGTAAGTATATTAAAAAACCTATGTGTCAAGGATTTAGAAATAAACACATAGAAAATTGATTCAAAGGTATAGGAAGATGTTTCATATGTGGTAATGAAGTTCATAAAGCTAGAACCTACCCTAGAAAAATAAAGCATCCAGTTGAATCCATGAAAAGGAAATAAGTTATTTCTGAAGGATCGATTGAATATTTTAAATGTGGTGTGAATCGTCATTATACAAATATATGTCCTATGAAGAAGGTTCATGAATGGCATCAACAGGACAATACAAATTTATTTTTACCAATTCCTAATGTTATTCCAATTTAAGATGAGTAAACTGACAATGATTGATGAGAGGTATGGATTATTTCTTAGTTGATGTTTTGACATTATTGAATCGTATTATATGATTCATGATATTGTTTGTAGGAAAGAAGTATTATGGAATAAGTTGGAATATAATGGTCAATGGATCATGAAGAACATTAAATGGGTATGATGTCTATATATAAGGGATTCAAGAGTTATGGTAGATTGTAGGATGATGAAACGCTTAAAAGTATTAATGCTCTTTTGATGATAGTATTAGTTTGGAAAGACTTTTTCTAGTATGTGTAACCCTGAAGTATGATATGTGCAAATGTTATTCAAGAATGAATTATCTTTTCTTGTGAGGACATAATGTATAACCTTAGTGGTTCATATGATCTTTTGTTTTTGAAGTGATAAATGGTTATTACATTTTAGGATGCAAAATGAAAGGTATTAAATAACCTTTGTTGTTAAAATATGTTGTGGTTATTTTTGAGTAATTTATCCCATTTTTGGGAATTTTATAAAATTGTATAGTTTTTTAAAAAGGACAACATGTAGACTGTGTGACAACATGTCACGTCGGAAAAATATATGGGAATCGAACCCACATCCAATGTTTGATTGATATTTATCACCTACCACTAGACTACGTGAAGTCCCTAGTCAGTATGACTTATTCTTTTTAGTTAAATGATTTTATTGATCATCAATAAGTTTAATTTGGATATTAATTTTTATAAAATGGATATCCTTATTATAAGTAAATGATTTGGTGATTATGTTATAAGGGTTATTTTGGGATACATTTTCTCTTTTGGGAGTACTATATGCTGAAATAAAATAAAATACTTTGGGATTTCAATTGAGGAGTAATGGTGGAATTTTTATTTTGGATAAATCTATGTTTTTATTGTGGAAATATAGAAATTTGATTTATTTATGGATATTATTAACCTATAATAGAGAATATTTTATTAGTTTAATTAATTTTCAATATGATACTTTAAGAGTATCCAATGTTATTTGGAGATAAATGTTAAGATTTATTGTGGAATACTATTTGATTAAATCCATCAAAATTTTTGGGTTTCAATCTTCGTTTAGATTATATTGAAATGTTTTAAGGAAAATTTTTTATTTAACTGTATTTATTAATCTTTGGGTATTGTTTGTTCAATTTTTTAGATTATGAGTAGTTTTTCTTTTTATAAAATATTTTCCTTTTTGAGGATAATATGATCTTGTACTAAACATTTTGGTTTTGCTTAACTTCTAAATACAGGGGAAATATATATTTCAACTTTTGTGGATTATTTTATTCTATATATGTTTATTCAAGCACATTTTATGTTACCAAGTCATCTTGAATACTCATCGTTTGGAGAAAATATGAGTTTTTTGGTAAAAATTTAGTAAAGGATGAAAGTCGGCATTACATGTAAGTATATTTCCTTATGATCTTAGTCATGCTATTAAATAAATTCTTTATATTTATGAAAAGGAACTTAAAACAAAAAAAAATTCATTTACTTTTTCTACTAGGGAATCAAAGACTGTTTAACCCATCACAAGTTTGTGGTTTTTAGATTGTTAACTATATCCTAATCGTATTTTCTATCACTCCCAATCAGAACTTGAAACTTAATTTCTCCTCCATATCCATGTTTTCATTGAATCCTAGTATGTGTTATCTCAGGTTACCTTTAAACTTATCTTTCTTTGTTTTAAAGTGAATTTTTTTAAACTTTTTTATGTGGGACTTTCAATGAAGTTTCGAAGCCCAATTTTAAAATTATGAGGATGCAATTTCCAAAAGGGGGAAGGATGTAACGACCTAGGTATTTGTAGAATAATACATTTTCATATCTATTAATGTTTACAAATAATATATTAATTTTATGTTAAAAATACACTTTTTTCGATAGCATACTCAACATACAACAATGTGTTTCTTTGAAATTTTATGTTGAATTATGTTGCACACAACATTGAGTTATACCGAATAATAATATAATATTATTATTATTTTAAATTGTAGTTAACACATAGAATTTGTGTTTCTGGGAAATAAATTAACTAATTAAATTATTAATACACTTGTTTTTCAGATGTCCTTACATTTATCCATTAAATTTTAGAGGCTTAAATTGAAAATGAATTCAATTTTAAGCATAAATACTCTAATATTTTTAAAAGGTTCTTTTACTGCCTTTTGATGGAAAACCCCTTTTAAATATAGTTTTTGACACATTTATATGTTTTATTTGACAAAATAAACTTCTTATTTAGAAGAAGGATATCATAATTTACCTTGGGTATATTTTTGGTATTTTTCTGATAAAGTTCATTTTATAAAAAATAGTAAAAATGATGTATTTTAAGTCAAAAATATCTTTTCAAGTGATTTATAAATATGGTTAGATTATATTTATAATTGTTTTTAATGTGTAATTCAATTATATTATTACCATTTAATCAAATTTTGGTAATTATAAGAAATTTTACTTTGAAATTGGACAAAAACACATGTCAATCTTTTTATAGTTTTTACTTCTTAAAAATGCTTTCTAGTATTGGCAATGGAAATTAATTTTAAATTAATTAATGAAACATATATGAATTTAATTTGGTAAAATAGGCATAATTTTTGAATTTATAATATCAAGATTATATTTCTGTGAATTTTTGTATTTTTCTGAAAACGTTCAATTTTTTATGAATAGTGAAAAACACTGCATAGTAGTATAAAACCCGACTTTTTCATTTAAATGAAATTTTACCGCTTCTGTGAATTGAATTTAAAAAATACAAAATACATGGTTTTCATCAGTAAGTAAAATGTGGTTCAATGTGATGAAAATATTTTTTGATGAATAGTAACTTTTGATTTTTATTTATTGTAGTTAAAGGTAAATAGGATAATTCAAGGTTAAAATAATATTATAATAATATAAAATTACCCTAACAGTTGTCTTAACCTTTTTGGATGAGTCATGGACAACCAATAAAATCCTTTGGTAGAACATTTGGCCTTTGTAAGAAACTTGGGTAAGATAATTACATTAATAATTTCTATTTAAAGTAAAAATAAAAATTTTAGAAACATATTTTTATTCTAAATAAATTTTAATTTGTGGTTATATAATTGATATAGTTGACTATAAATATTCATTATAAATCTAAAATTATTTCCTACTTCATGGTAATTTAGTTATAATTTTTATACATCAAATAAATAAATTTATTTATGACACAATGATGATATAATGATTACCTCATTAATGATTGTTTTTAATAAACAAGATTATAAATATTAAAATAAATTTATTCTGAAACTTTTTAGGTTAGAAAATAATTTAATGGATGATTATTACTTGTTATATTTGAATTAATGGTGTTTTCACAAATTGATCACGTTTTTTTGGATTTATAAAAAGTAATGATGTGAATAGTATAAAAAATGACATAAATGAGTTTTTAAATCAATTAATATTTTATTAAATGAAAAAATATTTCTAAAATTCTAATATTCATCCAAATGACATATATAATTTTTAAAATTTTATTAATGATCCATTTTGTGTCTCTTGGAATTTTATTGTAAATATACTAACTATATAGTATGAATATACAAGAAGACATGGTAAAAGTTAAATAAGTTATCAAAGGGTTAAATAAAAAAAAGATAAGGATTAACAAATATTCAAAACCTATCCAATTATTATTGAATGATTTTATTTCGACTTATATTAATATTATATTCTAATTTAATTAGTTTTGGACCTTTTTTAAACCAAAAATCATCTTATAATAAAATAATTCATTCAAACTTTCTTAAAGAGACCCTCCTCCCTCTTATTAAAGGACACCACCTCTAACACATTACTCACACTTATAAAACCCTTTGGTATATCCAGCCTCAACCCAAATAATCTCCCAACATCACTATATTCCTCTTAGAAGCCTTCCTCTAGAAAGAAACAAATTCAAGATATTCCTCCTGCTAAAATCAAAATTAGTTACCGATTTGAGTTAACGTCTTATCTCTAGATTATTTCCATGATTTTTACTTCTTCACATCTTATTCACTTTTTATTATTTAGTTATATAAAAACACTTGTATCCTAAATTTAATAGGTTTTTTTATGAGAATTATTCAAACTACACTTACACACACCTCCATTTAATGGATACAAACTTATTGTTTCTGTGTATGGCTAACTGCTGCCCCATGAAATGATGACTGCTCGATTTTCCCCTACCACCTCTCATGGTGGCCATTATGATGGCACTGTAATTATATATGATATCTATGATATTTATTTTATCTCTATGTTTCCATAATTCTCATTTATAACATACCTTTATGCTTTTCGTTTTGTATTCATACGATAATTTCATTTTAAGAAGTGTGGACTACCGCCCCCTCAAAGTGATATAACTCTTTCATACCATACATGGAACATAAAAAGATGGTGTTAATGAACTTATATAATGTATATAAATTATGATATTATACTAGAATAATAATATACCTATGTATCATTTTGTTTTCATTCCATTAAAAATGAAAAAATGAAATGAAAGTAGCGTTAATGCGTACGTACGGCTTACCATCTCCATGAATGTTGCATTTCATTTTCATATATCCAAATGATATGGAATATTATAAATAAATATATAATGAATATATATGACATATATGATATATATGATATCTAAATCATTAATATCATTATGGAGATAATTTACTTTTTACCACATGGACAATTTTTAATTATAACTAGTTTATTTTTTACTCAAGTTATGAACATCGACAAAATGTCTAATATTAACTCAAATAATTAACTAATTGTTATAGAAAGTTAATAAGATATTTAATAGTAAAAAAAACTTGAAAAATATTCTTATTAATGTAGAAATTAACTTAAATTTAATATTCAGGAAGAACATGGAACATACAAGACAAATCGGGCTTCAGGTAAGGGAACCTTTCACCCTCATCTTTTAGTCAAAGACTACTTTTATGTTATGTATTTTAATTTACATTTTATTATGTTTGGAATATGTTGTTATATATCCTTATTTATTTAAATTTTATTTCCATGTGATGATGGACCCTTTTCTCTCTTATCAATTCATTTTCTAAAGTATTAAGCGACGCTGTTAGGCTGATGAATTTTTGTAAGGGAAGTTCTTTACCCAATTTCAATTCATTGGGATAAACTTCTGCTTCTTGATTATGTCATGCGATGAATATGTGTTAATTACCTCTAATTGTATACACATAATATCTACTTATATTGGATGTATATATATTTTCATACATAATTATTTCATTGATTTATCCTTAATCTAATAGTACAATATTTGTAATGGACTATGTCCCAATCTCCTCTCATTGTGGCATATCTTGATATTTTGCAACTTTATTATCCTGTAATGTGTATATACAACCATTTTTACATTTTATATCATGAATTTATATATTCTCATGATATTTATAGTTTTCTTTTATTTTATTCTTTAATAATTTTTATTCTATAGTTTCTCAAGTGGTAAAGTATTCATTAACTAAAAAATCGTTTTAAATGTTTTAAAGATTTAATCTTATAAATCCTTCTTTTTCATGCCCATGTTTAAGAAATGATTTTAAGGATTTATCTATATTTACATGTGTTTTTAAAGTTTAAATTCCTTTCAAAATTTTCAGAGTGGTATGAGACACATTTATTCAAAACTCTTCTTTTTGAATGTTTTAAATGAATTGATTATGGAAATATCTTGACCTGATATCATTTGAATATAATATGGAAATGTTATCTTTCTTTTATACTATTTTTATGTGTTATTAATATTTTATGGTTCTTCTTAACTGTTTACAAATATGGGTGGTTCTATTATAAACCTAGGGAGGGTGAGCCCAAGACAGCTTTTTAAGGAATTGGGTAACGTGACGAAAGTAAATGTTAATGTTTTTCCTAAGAGATTTACGGAATATATTGTGTTGGGTATTCCAAGTGTGACTCCCTATGTAGCTGTGAAAACTAAAATTTAATTATGTTATGGATTCCATAAGTTACCTTTATGATTTATGATTTCTATGTGTTATTCATAAATCTTATGATTGTGTGAGGTATGTTAAAGAGATTATGTTTTAATATTGAAAAGTGTTATTTCATTGATTTGTATGTATTCATGGAATAATGTTTTCTTTATTTATTTTATATCCCTTACTGAGCTTTTTAATCTCATCCCATGTGTTTGAAATGTTTTCCACAGGACTTAAAATATGAATAGGGTAACGGATGGGATCATGTAAAAGTCATGCTTTCTAACGTATAGAACTAGACATGTTTCTTTTTTTAAGTGTTTTTTTATGAAAAAAATGGATACTGAGTAGAAGTGTCTACATGTAATATTCATGTATTTATGTATAAGTTATAACCTAATTCCCTAAATCTATAAACCTGAAAAGATCCTCAATTTGAATTATTAACATAATTTAGTATTAAATAATGTTTAAGGCTGGGGAATTACAATGATGTGTAATAATGTTAACAAAATAGATTCTGGAAGTTGGACTATGAGACTATAATCTCATCATAGTTCTACAGCCCTAAACTCCACCAGCGCATTCTAACTTTATAGAAAATAGTTTCTTCTAGTGAAACCATCTACTCACCTGAGGAATCTATAAACATGAGGACATAAACCACACACTAAAGCTAATACTCCACTACCTAAGGATAATTTTCTCTATGGAACCTCAGCTATTTCTATTATTGGAACTCATATAGCATGTTAATCCTACAGACATCATCAACATGACCTGCTAGAATGATCTACTACTCAAAATGTAGGGCCACTTCTCTGGTCCAGTCTAGAGGAAACACCCCATGACATAGCCCCTGAACTGGGCCCTCATCACTCAATGGATTCTCATTATGATCTTATATTGAAATCCTAGATGGATGTCTTCATCAGGTTATCCTAAAAATTATATATATGTATAATGGTTGGATGAGAAAATATGTAGTGAATTAGTCAATAATGAGGGTGAAAGGACTTGATCATATATTATACTTGTCTGATTATTCTCTTCAACCAATGAATCCTTATTTTGATTCAAAAATTATGTAATTAGAGTCTTGGTGAATGGAAAAATTGGCTACCTCACTAACACTAGGTTCCCTAGATTTATATTCGCATTGAAGACACTCTAACACAATTGGCCTAAGTCCCAACCAATTGATCGTAAAGGGGAAAACTACAAACACCATCCGAAAAAATGAATTGTTATGATAAACCTCTTTCATGACCCAACCCTCTTGGGCCTACCAGGTTAGTATACACTTGGTTTGATAACCCCATGAATAAATAAAAATCGGAAAGGGGATATCAAGAAGAGCTGAGAAGGAAAATATAAATGGGACGCATCATCCTATGAACATGTACTCAAACAAAAAAACATATCCATGGAAAGGTCTAGTGGAATAAAATAAATTCTATAATATCATGAGTAAATCCCTGCATGTAATAAACTCTATGATATACATGAATTTATGATTCAATAAATCCAATAAATAAAATGTGAAAAAATAGCCCCCCAACAAGAAATGATGTCTTAATATGAAAATAACTAGAATAAGGAATGAACTGAGGGAGCCAAGTCCCTAATATCTAATCTTTCCATTAAATGTAGTCTATTAACTCAATTACCACTGTGATACACTGATGTCATCGCTGATTTTCCTATCATATACATAGAAATGAAATATGTTGTCAATACCAATGTAGGGTGAGTATCTACACAACCCATAGGATGCTTTGGAAACCAAAATGGTGAAAATAAAAAGATATGAAAATGGTTAGCTTAATCTATAGTAAGAGTAAAAAACCCAAAATAAATATATCCTCAAAATATAATCCTAGATGAGAGATAAAGTTTATCTATATATCTATATCCAATCCAAGGTCAGTATAAGGCCCCAGCCTTAAACCTTACATAATCTTGAGTTATTACAAGATTACACATTGAGGATCTTTTCAGGTTTAGAGTTTTAGAGAATTAGATCATAAAACATGCATTACATCCCACATTTAAACAAAGTGGTTACAATAAAAGATAGTATTAATTTTTTCCCATCAACGGAAAAATATTTAAAATAAAACATGGATTCATTCTTGACACTTCTTTGACACTATCATCATATCATGTACCCTTCCCTTGACCTATGAAAACATTTCAAAAACATGGGATGAGCATAAAAAGCTCAGTAAGGGATATAAAAATATAGAAAGGAAACATGAGTACATGTATACATAAGAATCAATGAAATCATAGTCTACTCATAAACCATAAGCACTTTAACATACCTCATCAAATCATGAATAAATCATAGAAATCTTAATACATAAAGGTAACTTGAGGCATTCATAACATTCTTACGTAGGGAGTAACCCTCTTGGTTACGTTTGGAATACGCATCACAACATATTCCCTAAATCTCTTCAGAGAAACCTTAATGTTTAACTCCTTTGCATTACCAAGTACATTGGAGATCTATATCGGGCTCACCCGCCCTTAGTTTATCACGGAACCACCCGTCTTCATAAACAATTCCCAAGAACCATAACATAATCGTATAACATAAAACATGCATAATAGAAACATAACATTTCCACATTTCAATCACAAGATATCAATAACACATTGATATAATAAAAATGTTATCAAAACCATTTTCAATACCAAAATAATAGAAAAGTAAAACATGGTATATATTTTTCTTTTAAAAATAGTTATGGCTTGTAGAGGAAGCCGAAAGTCAAATAATGGTCACAGCGGCGGAGAATTCATTGTCGTCACATATATACAACAAAAACATTCCCTTTTGTCATTTAGTAAAATGCTTCATATAAAAAATATTTCTTTTGGATAAACGTAAAAGTCAATGGGGTTTATACACCGTATAAAATAAGGTTGTGTATAAAACAAAATATGCCTCAATGAAAGGAGATTGAGACGAAGTCCCATATCACGTATCCGACTCGACTTGATCGTTCATTAATCTACTGAATAATAAACTTGAGTTAATTTCTAATGTTTAAGAACCTTTTTCAAGTTAATTATTCATTTTATATCACTTATTGCCATTTCATGAACACTATGTAATTATTTAAGTTAATAACGGTCGTTTTAACGATCATTGGTACTTGAGTAAAAAATAAACTCTTTATAATTACAAGTTGATCATTTATCCATTATATAAAAAGTTATACTCATGATGTAGTTATCATATATATAATATATATCCAGTATATATATGAATTTATAATATTACATAATGTTTAGAGGTATGAAATGAAATGCACCGTTCATGGAGACGGTAAGCCGTACGTACGCATGAATGCTACTTTCATTTCTATTTCGTATTTTATGGAATGGAATCATAATTATATAAAGGTATATTATAAATCCAGTATAATATCATATATAATATCATTAATTACATCCTTTATACGTCCCACATATGGGATTAATGAGTCAAATCACTTTGAGGGGGCGATAGTCCCCACTTCCTAAAATGAAGATATCACGTTAACCCATAATGGTAACCATAAAGGTATGCCATAAATGAAAAATACAGAAGCTTAAGTAAAACATAAACATAGTACATATCATATATAAATATAGTTTCATCTTAATTTCCACCTTTGAAGGTGTTAATATAATATTGAACAATCATCATTTCGTGAGGTAGAAATTCGTCATCCACGGAAACAGTATGTTCTTTAACCATTAGATGTAGGTGTGTGTAAGTGTAGCTTGAATCCATCTTATAACAACATCCTAGTATATGGAAGATACTGGTTTTTTTACAAAATAAAGTAATAAAAAGATTTTAGAGGGTTGGAGAAGCAAAATAAAACATAAGAACACAAGAGAAAACACTACCTTTAAAACGGGTAACTCTTTTTGATTTGAGCTCAAAGGCTTCCTTAAGAAGCCTTCTGCCCAATGTGAGCCTTCTAAGAGTTAGAGAGGGATGTTTAGAGACAAAATGGGCAGGGGTTGGACGATCCAAAAGCTTTGGAAGTGTGGGTAAGGTGGTACAGGTGGGGGCCTTTTATAAGAGGAGAGGAGGGGCACTCTTGGAAAGTTAAGAAAAGATACTTTGTTATAAAATGGTTTTCGGATAAAACAGGTCCCAAAATTATAAATTTAGAGGATAATGTGATTAGGGTTCGAAATACACCCATCCAATAGGTTTTTGAAAAGTGTAGGTCTTAGATTTTACATTATATTTTCATTTTATTTAAATCGTTAAATAATGAGGTCATCGCTGCATCATCATGGTGTCGTAAATAATTTAATTTATATAATGTATAAAAATTATAAAACAAATATCATGATGTAGGAAATATTTTTAGATTTCTAATGAATATTTATAGTCAAATATCTGACTTGTATAACCCAATGTAAAAATTGTTTTAGTAAAACAACTCATGTTTGTGTCATTTTTACTTTTACATTAAATAAAATGAATTAATGTCTTTATCTTACCCAAGTGGCTCCATGGGGTCCCAAAAATTGACCGATGGGTTTTCTTGGTCGGACATTACACATCCAATAAGGGTAGTAAATGTGTCTAGGTATTTTCATTTTATTATGATATCATTTTTTCCTTAAATTGCACTAATTACCTCTAATCGCGATTAAAAACTTAAAAGTTATTATTCACCAAAAAAAATTTTAATCCCATTGAACCACATTTTACATATTAATGACAACCATGTATGTTGGATTTTTGAAATTCAAAACACAGAGGTGGTAAAATTTCATTTAAATGATAAATCAGTTTTTTAAGTACATCATAGTGGTTTCACTATTCATCAAAAATTGATGTTTTTCAGAAAAATACCAAAACATCACCCCAAGCTATATTTGATATTCAGAATTCAAAAATGATGTCTATTTTACAAAATTCAAAAAATATAAGTTACATTAATTAATTTAATAATTAATTCCCGTTGTCTGATCAAATAGCATGTTTTTATGAAACAATAAGTATCAAAATATTGACACTAGTTTAAGTCCAATTTCAAAGTGAAATTAATTCCAAAGACCACTATTGGATTAAATGGTAAAAATATACTATAATTTAAATTTAAAACCAATTCAAATGATAATCTAATAATATAAATAAATTATATTAAAAAGAGGTTTTTGAATTAAAATACAACATTTTTCACTATTCATTAAAAAATGAACTTTATCGTAAAAATAAAAACAAATTACCCAAAGTAAATTTCAATGTCTCAATCATAAAGAATAGGTTTATTTAGACAAATAGAGCTTATAAAATTGTCCAATTTTGGATTTAAAAATGGTTTTCCATCAAAAGGCAATAAAAAAATCTAATAAAAATATTAGTGTATTCCATGCTTAAGATTGGATTTACTCTCATTTTAAGCCTCTAAAATACTATATAAATCATTAATATAAATAGATAAAAAAAATATCTTTTATCCATTACTTACATGTGATGATACATCCTTCCCCCCTTTAGAAAATTACGTCCCTGCAATTTATTTACTTATCGAATAAGTGGGGGTATTTAGCCCTCATTGCATTTTCATATTCCCATGTTGCCTCTTCAACCATGAGGTTTTTTCACAAAACCTTTACCTGATGAATCACCTTATTCCGTAACACTTGCCCCATATGTGTCAAGAATCTGGACCGGTTGTTCCTCATAAGATAGGTTCTCTTCCAGCTGAGCTACCTCTGGACTCAAAACATGAGATAGATCTAGCATATACTTTCTCAACATCGAAACATGAAAAACATTGTGTACCTGATATAAACTCGGAGTTAAAGCCACTCAGTATGCAACTGATCCAACTCTCTCCAAAATTTCATATGGTCTAATGAACCTTGGACTCAGCTTTCCTTTCTTACGAAATCGCATCACACTTTTCCATGGTGATACTTTGAGAAAAACATGATCACCTACCTCGAAAGAGAGATCCTTCCTCCGGTTATCCGCATAACTCTTCTGCCTACTCTGAGTTGTTCTCATGAGTTTCAGTATTAGCTGAACTTTTTCTGCCAACTCTTCTACCAATTCTGGTCCCATCAGCTTCCTTTCACCAACTTCATCCCAGAAAGCTGGAGTTCGACACTACTTCCCATATAACGCCTCAAATGGTGCCATCTGTATACTGGAATGAAAACTATTATTATAAGAAAACTCAACCAAAGAAAGAAATCGGTCCCAACTTCCCTGATAATCCATCGAACAAGCACGTAGAATATCCTCCAAAGTCTGGATTGTACGTTCTGACTGCCCATCTGATTGAGGATGAAAAGATGTACTAAAATTTAATTCAGTACCCAACAACTTCTGAAGGCCTTTCCAAAAGTTAGAGGTAAACCTGGGATCACGATCAGATACAATGGATAGGGGAACTCCATGCAACCTGAATATCTCTTTAAGATACAATCGAGAATGTTGATCTAGGGAAAAAGTATCTCGTATAGCAAGGAAATGAGCAGATTTAGTCAAGCGATCAACAATAACCCAGATTGCATTATTACCTCGAGGTGTCTTCGGCAATCCCACAACGAAGTCCATGGATATATTTTTCCATTTCCACTCTGGTATTGGTAAAGGCTGAAGCATCCCTTTTGGTAACTATCGCTCTGCTTTAACCTGTTGACAAGTCAAACACTTCACTGTAAAATCAGCAATATCTCTTTTCATTCCATCCCACTAGTAATAATCCCGCAGATCTCTATACATCTTAGTACAGCCTGGATGAACTGAAAATGGGGAAATATTAGCCTCACATAAAAACTCATTCTTCAATTTTGAATCACTAGGAACACATAATATCTTCCCAAACCTCAAAACACAATCATTATCAATGTTAAATTTAGGCAACTTACCCTTCTGAACCAGCTCTACCTTTTTCTGCAACTCAATGTCATGCTTCTGTGCTTGCTTGATTCTGTCTGATAGAGACGATCTCACTGATACCTGAAACAAAACAGAAGAAATTCCTGCACCAACAACTTCTATTCAAAAGTTCATCAAATCAAAAACCAAAGGATCTCATTCCAAACGTATCATGGTTAATGAAGCATTACTTTTTTGACTCAAAGCATCATCCACTTTATTTGCTTTTCCCGGATGGTAATGAATTGTACAATCATAATCCTTGATTAATTCTATCCATCTCCTCATTCTCATGTTCAATTATTTCTGAGTGAATATATACTTTAAACTTTTGTGATTAGTATATATTTCACACATTACTCCATACAAATGATGCCTCCAAATTTTTAAAGTGAAAACAACAACAGCTAATTCCAAATCATGTGTAGGGTAATTTACCTCATGAGTTTTTAACTGACGTGAAGCATAAAAAATTACCTGATCATTCTTCATTAGGATGCAACCAAGTCCTTTCAATGAAGCATCACTGTAGATAATAAACACCCCATTCCTGGAAGGTAGTGCCAAAACTGGAGCATTCACCAATCTTCTTTTCAATTCCTGAAAACAATCATCACATTATTTTGTCCAGATAAACTTAACACCCTTCCGAGTTAGCTTAGTCATTGGACTAGATAACTGTGAAACATTTCCAAAAAACCTTCAGTAATAGCCTACCAAACCATGGAAACTACGAATCTTAGTTACATTTGTGGGTCTTGGCCATTCTTCAACAACCTTTGTTTTTTCAGGATCAACAGTTATCCCATCTTTAGAAAAAATATTACCGAGGAAAGAAATTTGTTGCAACCAAAACTCACACTTTGTGAATTTCCCATACAATATATTTTCTTTCAAGGTTTTCAAAATAACCCTTAAATTCCTTTCATGCTCCTCTTTACTTTTAGAAATCACCAAAATATCATCAATAAAAACAACCAACATTTTTCACCTGAGTCAACTGAGCCATCACTACAACAAATTGTTTAGTTCTGATTCTGACCATTTCAGGATATTGATTTGAATGGTCATTTCCCTCTGTATGCCTTCCCAGAAAATTTGTTCTGTTTCCTCTATGAAAAACCATTCTTAACACAGAAATATCTTAGGGGAAGAAACATGGTAATCTTCAAATGCTATGTCATTTTAATTTGACCATAAAAAATATTTTTGTATAATCATTTAATAGAATTCTAACTCCTAAAGTTATCTCAACCAACCTCTGATACCAACAATAAGTCCCCAGCCTTAAACCATACTTAATCTTGAGTTATTACAAGATTAAACATTAAGGATCTTTTCAGGTTTAGAGTTTTAGAGAATTAGATCATAAAACATGCATTACATCCCACATTTAAACAAAGTGGTTACAATAAAAGATAGTATTCATTTTTTCCCATCAACGGAAACATATTTAAAATAAAACATGGATTCTTTCTTGACACTTCCTTGACACTATCATCATATCACGTACCCTTCCCTTGACCTGTGAAAACATTTCAAAAACATGGGATGAGCATAAAAAGCTCAGTAAGGGATATAAAAATATAGAAAGGAAACATGAGTACATGTATACCTAAGAATCAATGAAATCATACTCTACTCATAAAACATAAGCACTTTGACATAGCTCATCAAATCATGAATAAATCATAGAAATCATAAGACATAAAGGTAACTTGAGGAATTCATAACATTCTTACGTAGGGAGTAACCCTCTTGGTTACGTTTGGAATACTCATCACAGTATATTCCCTAAATCTCTTCGGAGAAACCTTAACGTTTAACTCCTTCGCATTACCCAATGCATTTGAGATCTATATCGGGCTCACCCGCCCTTAGTTTATCATAGAACCACCCGTCTTCATAAACAATTCCCAAGAACCATAACATAATCGTATCATATAAAACATGCATAAAGGAAACATAACATTTCCACATTTCAATCAAAAGATATCAATAACACATTGATATAATAAAAATGTTATCAAAACCATTTTCAATACCAAAATAAAAGAAAAGTAAAACATGGTATTTATTTTTCTTTTAAAAAAAGGTATGGCTTGTAGAGGAAGCCGAAACTCAAATAATGGTCACGGCAGCGGAGAAGTCGTTGTCGCCGCTTACGTACGACAAAAACATTCCCTTTTGTCATTTAGTAAAATGATTCGTATAAAAAATATTCCTTTTGGATAAACATAAAAGTCAAAGGGGTTTATACACCGTATAAAAGAAAGTTGTGTATAAAACAAAATATGCCTCAATGAAAGGAGATTGAGACGAAGTCCCATACCTCGTATCCGACTTGACTTTATCATTCTTTAATATCCTGAATAATAAACTTGAGTTAATTTCAACTTGTTTAAGAACCTTTTTCAAGTTCATTATTCCTTTTATATCACTTATTTCCATGTCATGAACACTATGTAAATATTTAAGTTAATAACGGTCGTTTTAAAGATCATTGGTACTTGAGTAAAAAATAAACTCCTTATAATTACAAGTTGTTCATGTATCCATTATATCCAGAGTTATACTCATGATGTAGATATCATATATATCATATATATCCAGTATATACATGCATTTATAATATTACATAACGTTTAGAGGTAAGAAATGAAATGCACCGTTCATGGAGACGGTAAGCCATACGTACGCATTAATGCTACTTTCATTTCTATTTCGTATTTTATGAAATAGAATCATAATGATATAAAGGCATATTATAATTCTAGTATAATATCATATATAATATCATTAATTACCTCATTTATACGTCCCACATATGGGATTAACGAGTCAAATCACTTTGAGGGGGCGGTAGTCCGCACTTCCTAAAATGAAGAAATCACGTTTACCCATAATGGTAACCATAAAGGTATACCATAAATGAATAATACATAAGATTAAGTAAAATGTAAACATATTATATATCATATATAAATATAGTTTCATCTTAATGTCCATCGTTGAAGGTGTTAAAAGATTATTGAACAATCATCATTTTGTGAGGCAAAATTCGCCATCCACGAAAACAGTATGTTCTTTAACCATTAGATGTAGGTGTTTGTAAGTGTAGGTAGAATTCATATTATAACAACATCCTAGTATATGGAAGATACTGGTGTTGTTAAAAAATAAAGGAATAAAAATATTGTATAGGGTTGGAGAAGCAAAATAAAACATAAGAATACAAGAGAAAACACTACCTTTAAAACGGGTAACTCTTTTTGATTTGAGCTCAAAGGATTACTTGAAAAGACTTCTGCCCAAATTGAGGCTTATAAGAGTTATAGAGGGATGTGGAGAGACAAAATGGGTAGGGCTAGGATGAGCCAAAGGCTTCTGAAGTGTGCGTAAGGTGGTAGAGGTGGGGGCCTTTTATAAGAGGAGATGAGGGGCACTCTTGGAAAGTTAAGAAAAGATACTTTGTTATAAAACTATTTTTGGATAAAAAAGGTCCCATTATTATAAATTTTGAGGATAAGGTGATAAGGGTTTTAAATACACCCATCCAATAGGTTTTTGACTAGTGTAGGTCTTATATTTTATATTATATTTTCATTTTATTTAAATCGTTAAATAATGAGGTCATCGCTGCATTATCATGGTGTCATAAATAATTTAATTTCTATAATGTGTGAAAATTACAAGAAAAAAATCCTTATGTAGGAAATTTTTTTAGATTTCTAATGAATATTTATAGGAAAATATCTGGCTTGTATAACCCCATGTAAAAATTGTTTTAGTAAAACAACTCATGTTTGTGTCATTTTTATATTTTACATTTAATAAATAGCATTAATGTCTTTATCTTACCCAAGTGGCTCCATGGGGTCCCAAAAATTGACCCATGTGTTTTCTTGGTCATCCATGACACATCCAATAAGGGTAGAACATGTGTCTAGGTATTTTCATTTTATTATAATATCATTTTTTCCTTAAATTGCACTAATTACCTCTAATCACGATTAAAAACATAAAAGTTACTATTCACCAAAAAATTATTTTAATCCCATTGAACCACATTTTACTTCTTAATGACAACTATGTATGTTGGATTTTTGAAATTCAAAACACAGAGGTGGTAAAATTTCATTTAAAAGAAAAATCTGTTTTTTAAGTACCACTTAGTGGTTTCACTATTCATCAAAAATTGATGTTTTTCAGAAAAATACCAAAACATCACCCTAAGCTATATTTGATATTCCGAATTCAAAAATGATGTATATTTTAAAAAATTCAAAACATATAAGTTACATTAATTAATTTACTAATTAATTCCCGCTGTCTGAGCAAATAGCGTGTTTTTATAAAACAATAAGTATTAAAAGATTGACACTAGTTTAAGTCCAATTTCAAAGTGAAATTAATTCCAACGACCACTATTGGATTAAATGGTAAAAATATATTCTAATTGAAATTTAAAACCAATTCAAAATATAATCTAATCATATAAATAAATTAGATTAAAAACAGGTTTTGAATTAAAATACAACCTTTTTCACGATTCATTAAAAAAATGAACTTTACTGGAAAAATACGAACAATTTACCCAAAGAAAATTTCAATGTCCCAATCATAAAGAATAAGTTTATTTCGAAAAATAGTGATTATAAAATTGTCAAAAGTTTGATTTAAAAATGGTTTTCCATCAAAAGGCAGTAAAACAATCTTTTAAAAATATTAGTGTATTCCATGATTAAGATTGGATTTACTCTCATTTTAAGCCTCTAAAACACAATATAATTCATTAATAGACATAGATAAAAAAATATCTATTATTCATTACTTACTTGGGATGTTATAGTTAGTAAGTCTTATTAAAACTCCAATAGTTTATCTTTGATTTCCAATATCCCTTGTATATACATGAGTTAACTATGATGAGGACCCTCACCTCAACAATGTTTTGTATAGTCTAGGGGCACAATGTCATTTAGAGGACAAGATCCATAGAATGTCAAGGTGGTTCAACTTAGTATATTGAGTACATGTGCCCTGGTGCATCTTGTCGATACTAATAGGTGTATAAAAGACTCATGCCTTGGTAATTTATGGGGGTTACACTTATTAGGTAGACAGGGGACCCTTTCTCTAGTGAGTCAGAGGTTATTACTCAATAGTTATAGAACCCATGCCCTAGTGTGTCAGTGGGGTGCCACTCATTTGGTAGAGGAGTCATTCCAAGGTACGTCAAGGGGTACCACATAGAATATAGATAAATCTAGACACAATGAGTCCATGAGTACGATTTAGCTAAAGAAGATTATATAGAACCCACACACTAGTGTGACATGGGGGTTTCCAACCATGGACTCTCTCTTATAATATTTCATGAACACTACTACTTATCCAACATCGACAGAAGAAGAGTTGTTCTTCAACATCCCACATTGTATCAAAAAATACACTAAAAATTCAACCATTTCATTCTATGTGGATTTTTTTTGTATTGGACCCTCATGGGAAAAAATCCACATCCAGAATAAGAAGACAAAGAATTATTGATATTTTTTATGCTATATATAATATCCAAAAATCCGCACTCTA
This sequence comes from Viscum album, assembly GCA_963277665.1. Classification (NCBI taxonomy): domain Eukaryota; kingdom Viridiplantae; phylum Streptophyta; class Magnoliopsida; order Santalales; family Viscaceae; genus Viscum; species Viscum album. Next base: position 377,075,728 of record OY728137.1, read on the forward strand.
AGATTTTTTGCTTAAATCATAACTTTAAATTTTCCATCTTTGATGCTGGTAATTGTGACTCATTTTTTTCCATTCAAAACATACCACATCAAGAGGAAATATTGGATCACTTACTTCATGGATGACCATTTAGGTTTAATGTTTTAGAAAATTAGGATAAACTCCAACATAAAAAAAATATATGATATCAAATGATAGTTTCTCCCACTTTACCCAAACTTTTTACTTCACATTAAGTCAGCATCATCATCCTTATAAAATTAATTATAAACATAATTTGATCAAACTCATTCTATATCACCTAGGGAAAAGTAAACAAAAAAAAGAGTGAGCTCAAATGATTAGTAAGGGTAACCATAATCATTAGAAATTGAACAAAAATAATGATATTAAGAATTTTTTAAGGGTATGATAACATAATTAGAGTTCATTAGAGAATCATAAAATAAATAATATGTCATGACCCGTCCTCGAGGACTGTGCTGTGACTACCCCAAGCCCGCCTTCAATAGGCCAGGGGCTGGAGACTAGCACCAAAGGCATAAATCCCGATAACTGGGAAGGAATTTCCTTATAAAAGTAAACAAAACACCACAGAGTACAAGCAGAAGTAAAACACTAAGTACAAAGAGAAGTGCTGAAAGGTAAATGGGCCAGAATACAAACCCAAATGAAAGTAAAATTAAACTGAACAAAGTAGAACAGAAAAAGACAACAACTGGAAGAATGTAAGCGGCTCCTGGGTCATCCTCCTCGGATCCTACCTGAAGGGTAGGTATAGATGGTGCAGCTCCTGGATCATCCACCATGGATCCTACCTGAAGGGTAGTTACAGATAGCCTCCACAACACTATCTCCCGTCAACCTCCTCCGAGTGTCGTCTCACCGTGAAGTCCACCTCTAGATACTGACACGTCGTGTAGTCCACCTCCGGGTACTGACTCGTCATGTAGTCCACCTCCGGGTACCATTCAGTCCTCGAACACTCAGCCTCTATCAGCACTTCCCGTCGTCTGAAGCCAACACAACGAGGTGCGGGCATATCCCGTGTAGGGGTGAGTATAACGATACTCAGTAGGGACCCCAAGACCCTCAAGGTCTCACAAAAACCAACCTGGATAACCACAAAAAAGATCTCAACAGATAACCTCTACATAGGTATATTCCCATGCATATACCTAAGTTATCAACTAACCCATCTCAATCATGAGGAAAACACCAAAATCATGAAATCAATGGATAACCACTACCCAGGTATATGCCCATACATATACCTAAGTTATCAAGTGACTCGTCTCAATCATGAGGTAAACACAAAGGTAAAAAGTCTCAACTCAGACCAGGATTTTCATTATCGAAACCGTAACTGCTGAAGAGCCCCGTCTCTAGAGTATATAGTGGTCCTGTCAAGACTCCGAGGTACTGCTCACTAACCTAAGACTGCTGAGGTACTCCTCCTGTCGAGTACCGTGGGTCAGCCACCCAAACACAGTAGTGCTTCCCACCGGGGTATGCCACCCAAACAAAGTAGTGCACACCCCCTATTAGCCTGCAGAGGTACTCTACGGACGAGTATCGTGGGTCTGCACTATCAAACTGGTAGTGCTCCGTCCTCCATGGGTCTGCACCTCACAAAGTAGTGCTCCGTCCACTGGGCTAGTTGACTCACTCCTTGTCGAGTCGGTTAAGTAGTCGTCAGGTCTCAGTCGGCTACACAGTCTCCGTACTCTGCACACTCGTCTCTGGTAGGGTCCCCTCCATGAGCTACAGGTCGATACTCCAAGTATCACAAGTCCCACGAAGAAGTATCTCAAAGGACCGCCTCGTCATAGGGGTCACAACGCAAAAGACGGCGTGTCAATCGGACGCCCGGTCTGTGAGTTATTAGCCTTTTCGTCCCAGGGGTCCGGTTGGTTTCGTGAGTGAACCAACTCGGTCTTATCTCAAATGTACCCCGAACTCTCATAGGGTATACTCAAAGGGACCATTTCTTAATGTGATCACCAACTCCACTGACGGTTCGTCAAACGGATGTCCAGTCTGAAAGTTATCAGCTTTTCAGTTCTAGGGGCCCGGTTGGATTTCGGGTGCATTCCAACCCGGCCACTATCCAAATGAATCCAAAACTCAGGCAAAGTATTCCAAATGTTCCGTCTCATCAAGAGGAATTCAACGAGACAGACGGCGCGTCAATCGGACGCCCGATCTGTGATTTATTGGCTTTTTTGTTCCAGGGGCCCGGTGGGTTTCGTGAGCGAACCAACCCGAATGCACTCCGACGGCATCCAAACCTTGAGAGTAGTAATCCAAAAGATCCATCTCACATAGAGTAATCCATCAAAGTCGACGACACATCAATCGGACGTTCGGAGCTCAAGATATGAGCGTTTTTGCTCCGAGGGCCCGGTTGGTTTCGTGTACGAACCAACCCGGCTGAACCCAAAATATTCTGAAACCTTGAGTGAGATATACAGAAACGACCTTCTCGATCCAAGGATCTCATCTCCGCTGACGGTGCATCGATCGGAGGTCTAAAGCTCAAGATATGAGCGAAAACCCGAAAAGGGTCCAAAATGGGGAGTCTGGGCCCGGACCGACCCGGCCCAACCCCCCTGGTTCGGCCCGAACTGGGTCAGCCCGACCCGGGTCCTGGTCCGACCCGGATGGAGCGACCCGGCACGGCCGGGGTGGCCCGGCCCGACCTGGGTGCGACCCGGCCCGGCCGGTGGGTCTGCTCGGCTGGTTACGGCCGAGCGGAGCGGAGCGGGGCGCTGCCCCCGCGTGAAGAAACGCAGCACCGCGTGGGGCCGCTCGTGCCAGCGGACGTCACCGCCAGCCGCATCCCGTCACCCCCCTCTAATCCCGCGTGGTCGCGGGACCATGCTCATCCGCCGCGGCGGATTTTTTCGGCGGCGCTCCGGGCGCCACCGCCCCCGACCGTCGGCGTCGCCAGGCCGGCGTGGCGCGCCAGCGGGGGCTTCTGCGGACCACCGGACGCGCTTCGGTAGTTCGATTCGACTGCGGTCTTCGCCAGTGATCATCCCGAGACCCGACCATCACTGCAAAGCCTTCAAAACGCCTTCTCGGCCCGCCTCACCATCGTCCGTCGATCCGCACTTCGACAACAAAACGTGGGGTCTTCAAATCGCCTCCTCTGCCTCGACTCTGCCCGCGGTTTCGTTCAGCCCCAACGGTGCGGCGTGACGGTGCCACGCTTCTTCGCCGCGTTCTTTCTTATCGTGTCCGCACAGTGCCGTTGCACTGTGGCACCTTTCTTCGTGCTGCAACGAATCATAACAACAAAGGGGGAGGAGAGTGGGTCGTGTTCATGCGGTCCAACCTCCTCCCATTAAGTTGGTAACAAGCAGCCCAAAATACGAAGAACAACAATGAAATTCACGAACAAAAGAGAAACAACCCAAACAGTTTTTCCCCGCAACAGATTATTCCCAACTCGCAAGGAAAACATTCACAGATCAACTGGGTAATGATTTGATCCGTGTTCTTTGTTTTCTTTAGAAAGAATCAAAAAAGGGAATAAAATCATTCTCAAACATAATTCCCTACCTCAAGCATTGTCATCGAACGCGAGTTCGTCGCGGAATTAACTGTCGTGGAAGAAACGTCATTGATGTTACGGTAAACAGCGTCGCGTCGTCGATCTCCGAGGGTTTGGCATTCTTCGTCGGAGGTCAAAGCGTTCTTCGTGTTCTTCGCATTCTTCATGTTCTTCGCGTTCTTCGTCGAAGAAGAACGCTTTCCTCCAAATCCTCTCCACGCCAGAAGTTCCAACAGAAATAAAATAAGATTTATCTTATTTTATTAATGCACATGACACATTTTAATTTCAAAAGAAAAGAAACGAACAATTAATTCAATGAATTAATTGTAACGATTTAACTGCCCAATTAATGAGGCGTTTCTTAACTAGAAAAACACACTGTTGACTTTCATTAAAGAGGGGTGTTGCGGGAGTGTTACATAGAAGGAGAGAAACGGTGGGGCTCATGTGGGCCCTACCTCACAAATATCCTACCAAGTGGGTAGGATATTTTGGGTTCCACCCTATCCGCTTAACTTAGCTTAAGTGGCTTTTAAGTGGCTTTAAGTGAAATAATATAAAGTTGTTTCACCACTTTATTTTATTTCTTAACTTGACCCCAAAAATTAAAAACCACACCCGAGCAAACGCAACTCCGGAAAAGGCATTTCTAAGAAAATACCGGCATTGCGATTCCATCGGTGCCCTCGAAATTCGATTCCATGCACCAGTTCAGAAGTTAGGAAAACCCGCACGTTCGTTCACTGAACGTACCTAAGCTAAACTTCGCAAAATGATTTCGGGCAAACCGGGCCTCGGAATCAGGCCCCGTCAGAAACTGCGTTCTTTTAAAATCCAAAAGAAAATTTAAGAAACAAATGTTCCTTGAAATTTCTGGGTCTTTACATAATACCCATAAATACCCGGATCCTAAAATATGAAAAATTGAAAAGTAAAGATCCATCAAAATCAATAATCATAAGCCATGTGATATCAATCCAGATTATAAGAAGCATTATAAATACACAACAAGCATAAATTTTTTTCTTATCTTGAAATATTTTTCTTCATAAATAGTTTTTTAAATTATTTTCAAAATAACTAGAGCCCAGTTTAATTCATAGTAGAAACCCTCAAGTAACTCCCTCTTTATATCCTCTCAAGAAAAGGTTCATCACCTAATTCATTGTTTCTCTATTTTTGGACACCTGTATTTTAATTTATAACATGTTCACTAAGAAATATTTGGGTCCCCTAATCATATAATATTTAATGGGTTCACCCAACACTATTTGGGTCTCCCAATCGTATAGGTTTTAACGGTCTCACTTGGTGATATATGGGTCTCACAATTGTATAATCTATCCAAGAACCAAAAATAAAGTACAAAAAGTATTTATTTTATCAAAAAATAATATATAAATTATTATTACATTTATAACATGACTAACTAATAGAAGATAAATGGGTTTCATGTCAATCTCTTTTAAAAATTACAGACTCATGGAAAAGAAATAGGTTCTATAATAATCTCTTTGAAATAATTGTAATCCATCGAGAGAAAGAATAAGTATGGTATCACAAAAAAATATCCCCATTAGAGATTAGGTTTTTTTTTTTAAAGGTAATGCTTTGGTCAAAGACCAAAGCACAATTTATTGAAGATCAAAAGATTACAACATGCAAAAATAAGGGATTTTTTTACAGTCTCTATCAAACAAATACAATAAGTCAGGGGGCAAAGTGTCCATCCAATTCATGCTTTGATGAACACCTTTGTTGGCAAGAGCATCAGCCACAGCGTTCGCTTCACGGTAGGCATGAGTAGCAATGTAGTCAATCTCTTGAAGAGAGCTCAGACATCTCGACCAAAGAGCAGTAAGAGGCCAAGCAAGATGGATGATACCATTCCAGATGGCATGAACAATAGTAGTGGAGTCACTTTCAATCCAGAGCTTCCTCCAGCCCCTTTGGAGGGCAAAGTTAACCGCATGGATGACTCCCAACATTTCAGCCTCAAGAGACGAAGAGTGCTCACAACCAGCATAGAAGCAACCCTGGCACTGGCCATCTGAGTCTCTGAAGATAGCACCACAACTGGCGGGGCCAGGATTGCCTTTAGAAGCACCGTCAACGTTCACTTTGATCCATCCTGGCATGGGTGATTGCCAGAATACTTCAAAGGGACGTTTAGTCTTTGGAAAAATGCCAGGCACTCGGATGCGACGAAGAATCTCAAAGTCGCCAATCGAGTTGTTGCAACATTCTTTTTGAATTGAGGCAGCTTCGTGAATCGCAATCAGAATCCGAGATTTTCCTGAATTGAGTCCAAAAGAGCGGTTATTATGAATAAAATCATTTCTTGCGTACCAGATTTCATGCAGGAGTTCCGCCACGGCCGCAAGGAAGAGATTTTTGATCTGCAAAGATGCGTCATATCTAATGCAATTTTTGAGAAACAAACAAATAGAATCAGTTAAAAGCCATCTGCAGCTAAAAATATCAAGAACATAATTCCATAAAGCAGCAGCCGTTGCACACGACAAGAAAAGGTGGTCAGCATCCTCCCTATGCTGGTTACACAAGCAACATTTCGAACAGAGTTGAATATTAAAATCTTGTAGAGAGGCTTCCATGGGTAATCTATTGTGAGCAATACGCCAAATGAGAGTGAGATGAGAAGGTTTAATCCACGGCTTATTAAATTGACAGACCCATTGAAGGTTCGAGTCATTTCCAGAAAAATTATGCCTGTAAAAGTTTTTGGAGTCAAGAATGCCATTTGGAGCCGGCTCCCAAAGCAGGAAATCCCCATTAGAGGAAAAGGGGTGATTATCAATGATCTGAGCGATGTTGGCAGGGAGGGCTTGTCTATGTGAATGGAGGACATCCTTAATGGAGAGGCTAGCATCTTCAGGAAAAGTGTTAGTCGGTAACAAAGTAATCATGGGATTTCCACACCAATTTGTACACCAAAAATTGATGGAAGAGTCAACACTAACCATCCATCTAGAGTTTTCAATGATTTTGTGGTACGAGTCTCTAATCGAAGGCCAGATCGAAGAGTTGATGTAGTTGAAATTACCATTTAAGAGTTTAGCGCGGAATCTAGAATTCAAGAATTCAAAAGCTTTTGAAGAGCAATTAATAATACGCCAAGTGAGACGAGCTTGGAGAGCATCGTTGAACAACTTAAGATTTTTAATGCCAATGCCACCTTTGTCTAGAGGTTGACAACAGGAATTCCAAGGGATAGTAACAAGTTTCTTCTCCATGATACTTCCCGTCCAAATGAAATTTTTTATATAGGTATTAATTTTCTTGAAAATGCCTATAGGCCATTTATAAATCATGAGGGAGTAGACCATTTTGGAGACAATGGTCGATTTAACCAAACATATCCTACCAGCCATGGATAGGGATTTTCCTTTCCAAGAAGCAAGCTGAGTTGTTATTTGATCAATGATATTAGCAAAATAGCTGGCCTTGGGGTGACCCCAGAATATAGGAGCGCCCAAATAAGTAAAGGGGAAAGAGCCTTCTTTAATATCAAGGTAGTTAGTAATGCTAGATTTTCTCCTAGCAGGAAATATTTTACCAAAGAAAACAAAAGATTTATTCCAGGAGATCGCTTGTCCGGAGACTTCTTCATAGTGTTGAAGAGTTTGTTTAAGGACATGCATGTTCTTTTGATCCCCTTTTAAAAACAGAATTATGTCATCAGCATAAAAGAGATGGGTGGGGGTATTTAAGTTTCTGGAAGCTTGGATAGGCCTAAGTTTGCCTTGAGCGACCAGATTATTGAAAAGGCGACTTAAGTAATCTTCAGCAATGACAAAAAGGATGGCTGAGAGAGGGTCTCCCTGCCTGACTCCTTTAGAACACTTAATGTAACCTCTAGGGACACCATTAATCAATATAGAGATGAAGGCAGAGCGAAATAAGGTTTTAATTCTTTCAATGAAAGACTCATGAAAACCAAAGTTTTTTCGGACTTTGAATATAAAATTCCAGTCCATGGTGTCAAAAGCCTTTCTGATATCAAGCTTAATGGCCACACATCCACCTCTAGCGTTTTTATTGAGACTATTCGTACATTCCGAAGCAAGACAGATACAGTCCTGGATGGACCGACCTTTAATAAAGCCAAATTTATTCCAGGAGACTATTCTATTGCAAATAGGAGCCAGTCTATTTGCAATAATTTTGGTAATGATCTTATAAAGAGTGTTAATGAGAGCAATTGGCCTAAATTGTTGTATCTCCGCAGCATTGTCAACTTTAGGAATTAAGGTAAGAAATTGAGAATTGATACCATGAGGCAGGGTTCCATGAATAAAAAAAGACTTAACAAGGGAACAAACATCATTGTGGATAGTGTCCCAATGTTTTTGGTAAAAACCGTTATTGAACCCATCAGGACCAGGAGCACTATCTGGGTTGAGGCAAAAAACAGTATCTCTAATTTCATGATCAAGAGGGATGCATAAGAGAGATTCATTGTCTTTTTCATCCACAATTAAGGGGATAACATCAGATCTGAGGTTAATATTTATCTCCGGGCCATTGAAGATATTGTAAAAATACGAAGTGACATGATCAGCAATTGCTTCCTCAGAATCAATGATCGAGTCATTATGAATCAGTTTAGACAGAGGACGATTGGCCTTTCTTATTCTTTGGAGAGAGTTATAGAAATTTGTATTACGGTCACCATCCGCAAGCCATTTAGTCTTAAACATTTGTTTACGGATATTATCCTTAAAAGTGAGCAAAGAATTAAGCTTGAGGGAGATATTGGTTTCCAATTGAGGATCCATATTAAAATCTACCATCGTGCTTTGAGTTTGAACTCGATTGAGTTCATTTTCAAGGGAGGAAATTTCAATGTCCATTTGAGCTTTAGAGGATTTGCACCAACCTTTGAGAGCATGTTTTAAAAGTTTCAATTTAGACAAACAAACAAAAGAATCCGAGTGATGTTTCAAAGAATTCCAAGTGTTGTGTATAAAAGCAACACAGTCATGGTTCAGAGACCAAGCATTATTAAACTTGAAAGGAAGAGCAAGCTTACGGTTATTCATGAGGAAGCTAACGAGAATAGGATGATGATCAGAATTGAGCCGAGGCAAAGTTATGTTAGTTATATTGTCCCAAGTATCAAGAGCTTCCATGTTAACGAAGGCTCTGTCAAGCTTACTGGCCACAGTTTTGTTATAGTGCCATCTATACCAAGTATATCTGGCACCAGAAAGATTGACTTCGATGAGGCTACAATCTTCAATGCACGACCTAAATTCCCTTGTGGAAATAGAAAGGGGCGAGGGACCAATTTTTTCACAGGGGCTAAGGATGGTATTGAAATCACCCATAACTATCCAATGATCACAAATGACATTGGCCATATCAAGAAGCTCAAGCCATAAAGCCCTTCTATCCTGATATCTATTGTTGGCATAGATCATGGTGCAAAAGGTATGACGGACATTAAGCAAGAAATCATAAGTAAGATGTTGACCAGTGTTTTTAAATATGTTGAGATTATGGAGGTTATTGTGGTAAAAGATCCACATGGAATCAGTTTGAGTGGCATTTTTACAAGAACCAAGAAAATTGTAATTAGCAGCACCAAATCTCATAAAGTTCATTTTGAAATTAACTTTAGGTTCCGAGATGGAAAAGAGATGAGGCTTGTGTGTGTTTAAATACCTCCTAAGAGTTACGGAGGTATCATTGTTGGCTATACCTTGGCAATTCCAATATAAAAAATTCATTTTCGTTTGTGTTTTGGGTTAGAACCCTTCTTTTTTTTGATTTTCCAGATTCCGGTTTCTTATGGGAACGCGTCACCATGGGGGAGGGAGTAGAGTTTTGTTTATCCTGATGCTCCTGCAAGGATGTGGAGTCAACAGATTGTAGGAGCAGATTTGTGGAGGGTTCTGAAACCTCAGTACCAACAGTAGGAACACTGTTGCTGGGAGGAACAATCTCTGCTAAATGGGGAGGGTCAGCTGGTGGAATATTGTGATCTAGGTACTGGACAGAGCTGCCACCAAGTGAGGCAGGAGTGTCAAGAGTAGCAGCGGATATAATAGAAGCAGAATGTGAGACAGGAGGAGGGAGAACCGGAATCACAGCAGGAAAAGGATTGCATTTGTCAACAGGATTCAGAGACAAATCAGAATTCAGATTGGTAACAGGGGCAGCCGGTACCTCCGTGTTGTTAGGAACAGCAGCCAAAAGAGTGCCAGGATGTGAAACAACAACATTATTTGATATGTGGGCAGGGTTGGAGAACACAGTAACAGTAGAGCCAGAGTCAACAGCAGAGGGAACCGGTGACTTGATTTCAGAATCAGAAATGCTACATTTAACATTCAAATCAGGTTGCACACAAATAGAATCAGGAATGCAAATATTTTGATCAGCAGTATTAGATTTAGAATTGGAAACATTCACAGCATGGGGGCCCAGGTCATTTATAGGAGGTAAAGCAGTGGTAAGATTGTCATTGGGAGAAGGTGGCACCAAGTTACCTGGTACAGATAATTTATCCAGAATAACTTGATCCTTGAGAGTTGGAATAGAGGGATCCTTCTGAACCAGTTGAGCCAAGGAGTTAATATTGTCCAGCAGAGATAGAGAAATAGAGGAAGAAGCAACATGGGCTGAGCTGGTATTATTTGAAGGGGGACTTTTGTCCAAATTTTTTCCATTAGCCTCAACCACAATTGCTTCTAAACCAGTGGGAGTATTGTCTTTAATATGAAGAGATTCCTCTTCATCAACTAAATCACTCCAGGATTTGCCCTCAAGAGAGGTAAAGGCATTGGATTTTTTTATCCAAATGTCTTGTTTTTTCTTGTTAAGGATTTCAGATTTTTCTGTGTTGTTCCATCCTTTTTTACCAAGCTTTACATCCTGCCAATCAGTATGGATTGGGGGATCCATTTGTTTCCGAACCACTCTATAGTTGGCAAGGTTTTGTCCAATCAATTTGCACACCTCACAAAATGGAGGCTTTTTTTCATATTCGATTCGAAGTTCAGTTTTATATTCGGGAGAATTAAAACCTATGCTAGAAGGCAGATCACTGGTTAGATTGACCTCGACCATAATTCTAGCATAAATGCCAAGATCTCCATTTAAAGTCCTATGATCAATTTTAATCGGAGTCCCAATACAGGAGGCAATGTCATTAAGGATCTTTGGGTGCCAATAGAACCAGTTAAGACCACGGATTCTGACCCAAATTTGAGCTAAGTAGTTCTTGTGTGTGTACGGATTAAAGGAAGCATCCCAATTTAGAATTCTAAGAAAACCAGGTTTAAGCTGGAGGTTTCCAAGTTTCCATACCTGATCAAGTTCTACTTGAGAGCTGAAGAGAATATGATAATAACCCTTGCCGATAGGAATCATTTTCCAAGTTGACGAACCCCAACAGTGGGCAATTCGAGCTTTGAGTTCGGATAGTGTCCATGGCCGATCACCAGAACTGTAGGAGACTCGGCCAAGGACCGAGAATTTACAAAGATGTTCTCTTTGTTTTAGCGCTTCAGGATCGGCATCAACAATGAACGCACCATCTTCTGATTTCTTAAAAAACGGTTGCTTTCCAGAGATCGCACTATTAATTTCGGATTCTTGCAATGCGTCGCGGAAAGACACCGGTAGAGTACGAAGGGGAACCACAAGATTTCCGACCTCAATTTTGGTAGAATCAGCTACAGGAGCAGCCGGTGAAGGCAGAGGAAGCTCCCATGCCGGATCAAAGCTGGCCATACCCGGAAATCAGAGAGTTACAGCGGAGGCGCTTAGGGTTTCAAGGAACCCGTTCGAGAATACTTCGGGAGCTCCCATATTAGAGATTAGGTGACAATAAGGATAATTGACTTCAATTAATGTTAATACCAATAATCCATCATTAAAAAAATCTTGGAAAATAACACTTTAAATTTTCAAATAACTTTTTAAGACATAAAATATTTTGAAAATCCTTTTATTTTGAAACCACTTTTAGAAAACAAGAATTTACAGAATATTAAAAAAATATATAAAATTAATCTTTTAAATATGTAGAGGAATATTTAAATAAATTATGGTCATGATGGTAGGTGGTTCAATACATGTCATAAAGAACATTCGTTTTACATAGTAAAATTGATTAAAAAATTCATTGTTCACAAAAAGACAATAACATTTCATTTAAAATAATTAAGAAAAATTTGGTAAAATATATCTAATAAATTATTTTAATAGGTTAAAAAACGTTTTTTAAAACATTTATAGAAAACATGATTTTTGAAGAAAACAGATTTCTGATCAGGGATAGAAATGAAGTTGAATTTTCTTGAAAACCTTTTTTCAAAAAATTTGACTACTAAATGGTGGGATGTTAATAAAATTAATTTAAAATATAATGAATAACCAAAGGATATGATATTTCATGATAATTATAATATTTCAACATCATATACTTAATCATACACAATCATGAAAAATGATGACATTATAACAACTGTCTTCTACCACTTTAGTAACATTGAATCAAAATACCCATAAGATAATAAAATTAAATGAAGCATATAATATCATGAAAATAATTAATTTAATGATATAACATGTCAAAGGAATATTTTATACACCTCATAAAATAATATTGGTTTATAAAAAAACATACATCTCAAATAAGGAAAATTAATGAAAAACTAATTTACCATTTGGTTAACATTGAAACCATAAACCATGTGACATAAAGATACTAAAATGGATATGTCAATACCCATATATTTGAGGAAAATAATATTAAATTAAATTATTTTTAATTATATACATTAAAAAACAAAAATGAGTGGTAAATATGACATATATCTCTTAGAAATTAAAGTGAGACGAGAAAACTCTTACCTACAGGTCTATTTATCATGTGTGTTCTTCATCTTTTAGAATAATATACTTATATAAATTATTTAAATTCATGAGAACATTTTTCTAGTTTATTATTAATTTTATTTAACATAATGATAACTTATATATAATTACATAATCAATTATGTTTAAGTGAGCTTTTTTGACCATATTCGCCTTATATTTCAAAATAAACATTTGTAGGTCGATAATAGACAAAGTGGCACTATTTAAAATTATATAAAAAATAATCATTGCACAATTATAATATTTAAACATAAATTGAACTTTTAAAACCAATTAATAAATATGATTCTGAAAAATAGACTAACGTTACAATCACTGAGACGGTAGGTCGTACGTAGGAATGGGTAATGTTTCCATTTTTGAATGATCATTATGAGAAGAAGGTTAGTAAAATTTATCATTTTATAATGATCATAATTTAATAAATTACATATTACTTAATTTTATATAATTATATATATCATTCATGTGAAGTTGTGATTAAAACGTAATCCTAGCACTTCAAGGAGGCGGTAGTCCAAATCTCCACGAATGATGTTATTACATTTTTAGTGAGTCAAAATGGGAAAAAGAAAATGATATATTATATTTATAGAGTGATAAATATTTCATTTATTTAATAATTATATCATTTATATCAAATATATTCATTATATTCACCTATATTTCCCTCTATGATATGTGTTGGTGTAAAATGAATCACATCGATTCGTGAGGTGGTAATTCATCGTACACACGAGCAACGTTATCGTATCCCTTACATATTGAAATATAAAATGATGTATTTTATATAATGTCTCCTAATATTTTATTATTTAATAAATATTTTTTTTATTTTAGATCCATCCTCATACCTTACCATGAATTGTGGTAATGGAAAAATGAACAACATTGGTTCGTGAGGAGGTAGTCTACCATACATGCTAATGATGATTTTGTAACCCATTTGATGGAAGTGGTTATGGTTTTAGGTAATTACCATATTATAAATAATCCATTATATGTAATATATTTATTCAATTATATTTCCTTGTATAATGAGAATTTAATGTAGTGGAGAGAGAAATAGAGAAATAAACGTTTGTTGATGAACGTTACCTCTTCTTCGGGTACCTCCTTTCGGTTTACCCCCAAAGTCCTTCCTAGAGTAGACTTAAGACCAAGGTAAGGGTTTAATAATGATATGAGGAGATTTTATAAGTCATTTGGTCAGTTTTTTTTTCAAACCAAACTGAGTCTAATGTGTGAAGATGGGAGGAGAGGTGGCGGCCTTTTATAAGTGAGCTGACGACCACACTTGTAATTTTTTAAATAGAGTGAATTCTATCCATGATTTTTCTTGTAACCAAGACCCAATACTTGTTAATTATATATCATAAGTGATATGGAATAAATATTTCCATCCCATTTGTGATGTTAAATTTTCTAGGTTATTTTCCCCTTATTTTTAATGTTTAATCCCTCGATAAACTCATTTTTTTCTTAATAATTGTGATTAATTTTAATACTTTTCACTAATAATTATAGTAAAAAATTAAGTTGGAATTATTATAAAATATGAATTATTATTAATGATAATATGGAATCCTTTTTTCCAAATTCAATTCATATAGGTGGAAATTTTTAATTTTATATTAATCTCAATGACACACTTAGATAAAGGGTTTTCAGAAGATAATTTCTTAGAAAAAGATGATTCTATATTAACTCTATGAATAATAATAATTTTATGAAACTAAATTAATATTTAATGATATATATACTATAGATTTCATTAAAAAAATCCTCATTTCTTATATTTTTAATTAAATGAAGTGGCGGAACATTATGCATTTTAAAATAGTTTTTAGAAACATTACGCATTTTTTAAATGAATTATAAATTATTATTTAATTATATATATTCTTTAAATTTAGTTTTAAAAATTATCCATTCATTATTATTTTATTTAATTAAAATATAAAAACATTATTCATTTTAAAACAATTTTTATAAAAACCCATTTTTAAACCCAAAAAACATATAATAAAAATCAATATAATGTTGATTCAAAGTAATTAATGTTATTAAATATAAATAAATAATATTTATATTACATGAAAAAATATTCAAAAAATATTTTCACATTTAAATTTATTAATTTATTTAAAATAAAATAAATTTTAGAAAAAATGTATTTTTTAGTATTCACTGAAAAATAAATATTTTCTAAAAAATACCAAAATATTAAACAAAGTATATTTTGATATTCATATTAAAAAATTGAATTTTATTTAATCAAATTATTTTTCAAAAAGTTACAAAAATTTGTTATAATATTCTTTTCACGAAATAAATAAAAACCATATTTTAAGAAAACCAATTTTTTAAGAATGAAAACACATTACTAAAAATTGAATATTTATTTACTAAATATTTATCATTAATTTATATTGAGTATGGAATTAATATATATATATATTTATATATCATAAATTATTTAATACTATTCATACCTATCAATTTAACCGATAGGTTATAACATTAATATGTTTCATGGGTCATTTAACATCAATGTTTTATGTTGAATACAGTATCAAACATCAAAATATAAAGGTTTCTTATACCACAAGCTATTAAAGAGATTAAATTTATTTAAAATGAAATAAATCAAAAATTATTGGGGTGTTACATTCCCGTATAATATTAGTTTTACATTTTTTTAATGCTATAAAAAATATCAATTTTTAAAATCTCATTCTATTGCATCCCCACCCCCACAATAAATGGAATCATCGTAATTCATATATTGTCTTAGTAATAATAGGTTGTAAATTTCAATGTAATTTTTTTGTAAACCCACATTCTAAAAATTGTTGATAGAAAATCCTCATAATAATATATAATAGGTAATTAAAAAGGTCATATGTAATAACACATTACTAGTTTTCAAAATAGATTAAAAAAGGTGGGAATTAAAGAAAAGAGAAAATAATTATATTGGGTGATTGAAGTCATTGGTTAAAATAAATTGAATGATCAATGGAAAGATAAGGTCCTCCAAACCATAAATATTTGATGATCAAAATGACCATCGGTTCTTCATAAATGAAGTTACTATAGTCACATTTTTGGTTCAAGAACATTTTCATAGAGTTGAGGAATTATATTACCATATAGACTAAAATAATGTTGAAATATACATACTTGATGAGTATAATTTTGTACTTTAAACAATTTCTACTGCAATCTCATATTTTCAACCAAAAGATGTGAATTCATCCTAAATTTTCTAATGCCTCAATCGCTAAAATAAACTTTTAATAGACCATATAACGATAAATAGGATAAAAAATTATTCCACATATATATTGAATTTATCAAAAACCAAAACTCTTATCACATTTTAATATAATTCCTAAATGAGTAAACCATTATATGATACATTAATCGTAAAAATTAAATAGTAATACCCAAATTTCAAACTAAATCATTCATAAATAACCTCAAAATAAAAAGGTATGTTAACCTTAAAATTTTATCATAACTTTCAACTTCCATGCACAAAAATATAACAATATATTTTTTTGGAAATACAGTTAATCACTTAGTCACTAAATCACGTTTCAATATTGTGGTTATCTATACTTTAAAACTTTTTTCCAATAATTACCTAAATATCCAAGATAATATATTATTTAAATGTCATAAGTTACATAATACATGTTCATAAAAAATATAAAGGAATACCACACGTTAAACTGAAGCAATACATACATGACATTCCAATAAGTCAAATTGTAAAGTGTCGTTATTTCCATTAAGATCTCATCACTTGAAATCTGAAATTGTTGTTTAATACATTGACCTTATCTTCAACAATAATATTATAGAACAAATATGTTATTAATAATTCTTAATATAACCACGCATAAATAAATATTAATATCCAATAAGCATAAACCTCCCACTGAAATAAAAAATAACAGGCCAGAACCCACACTCCTTGATTCTGTAATTAAATCACAATCTTTAAATTTATAAATATGATGTTGATAATTGTGAACCAATTCATATCATCTAAACCATAAAAAATTAAGATGAAAAATCGGATCACTTATATTCTTAAGGATCTTTTAAGTTTAAAGTTTTATAGAAATATGGAAAACTCCTACCAAAAAAATACCCATTTCATCAAATAATAATTTCCCCCACATTAACTTGATTTTATTATTTCACAATAAGTCATCACCATCATCCATAAGAAATCCATTCTATACTTAATTCGTTCAACCTCATTATTTATAACCTGGGGAAAAGGAAACATAAGAAGATTGATCTCAAATTCATAGAAATGGTAAACATAAGCATTAGAAATTGAATGTTGTCAATGAGTATAAAAAATGCAGAAGGTTATGATTACATAATTATAGTACAAGATTGAATCATAAAATAACTTGTAGATATAAATTTATAGGTCATAATATATGAAAATACTTCAAAGGAAAGAGTAATATGAGTGAGTAATTATGATCCATGTGATATCAATCTTGTTCATAAGAAGAATTATGAACCCATATCAAGAAAAAAATGTGTTGGTATGCTGGAGAATTTTTCTTTATAACTCATATTAAACCCATTTAAAAAATTACTTGATCATAGTTAAATAAAAATATGGAACCCTTATTTAACACCCTCCTCAATACCTCTCAAGAAAAGTTATGTTCACCAATGAATTGGAGTGATATATAGGTGTATCCATAATTTATTCTATAATGGGCTCACTCAATGATATTTGGGCCTCCCCATACTATAAGTTATAACAGACTCACCTGAAACTATCTAGGCCTCACCATAATAAATTTTGTAACAGGATTAATCGATTCTATTCGGGCCACCCCATTATATAATATTTCCAAAACCAAAAATAAAGTTTATAGAGCTTTAATTTCGTCATAAACTTATAGAAATAATTATTATTCCTTTTGTAACATGATTATCCAATGTAAAGAAAATATTTTTCACATCAATATCTTTCAAACATGATTGAATCATGGAAAATAAATTGGTTTCATAAAAACTCATTGAAAAAAATAAATACAACTTGAGAAATGATGAGGATGGAATAAATATAAAATATCCCCATTTGAGCACAATTAACAATAATTATTTTTTATATTGATGAGTGGAAGTACCATTAAAATATCATTAATTAGTTTTTTAGAAAAATATCATTTTTATTTTGGAAAAACAATATTTCAAAATATAAAATATTTTGAAATTACATTTTATTTGAAACCAATTGAAAAAACATAAATTTCTATAATATTCCGAAAAAAATTCCTTTAAAATAATATTTTCTTCTTTAAAAGGAAGCTTCAAATAAATTATTTCCATGTTAGTGGATAATTTCACATATGTCAAAAAGAACATTCCATTTTCATAGAAAAAATTTAGAAAATTTCTTTATTCAGAAAAGAACAGGCATATTTCATTCAAAAAATGTTTTTAAAAATAAAAAACGGTAAAAAATTATTTTTAAAATCATTTTTAAAATGTCAAAAAAAAAATTTAAAACATTTCTAGACAACATCGTTTTTGAAAAAAAAAATTCGATCAAAGAGATAAATAAAGTCAGATTTTCTTAAAAATACATTCTCGGTCATTTTAAGTAAGAAATAGTAAAAAATTGTATAAATACATTAAAATATCATTAATAAAAATATTTTAATGTAATTCATGATAATTATAAGTTTTAAACATCATAGTCTATTATACACAATCCAGATAAATGATGATTTTGTAACAAAAGACATGTATCACATTGGTAACTTTAAATCACAATCCCTATGAAAAAATAACATTTAATGAAACTTATAATATGATTAAAATATGTATATTCATGATATAATCCATAAATGTATTACTATATACACCACATAATTGAATATAGGTTTATAACATAACATACATATCTAAGAAGGAAAACTGAGATAAAAAACCCTTACCACTTTGGTAACATTGAAATCCTAAACCTCACTAAAGAGAGATCCAAACTGGATATGTAAATCCTAATATTTTTAATTATAATAATCAAAAAATAAATTCCTTTCCAGTATATATACCACACGAAAATATTAAGTGGTGAATATGGCCTATATCTCACAGAAATCAAATTGAGACTAAAATAACCTTATCTCAACTTCGATTTCATCACGATTGTTCTTTATCTTATAAAATACTATTCTTATGTTAATTATTTTCTTTATTGAGAAACGTTTTCATGTTTATTTTTAATTTTATTTCACTTATTGACAGTTTATATAATATTACTTGATCAATTAAGTTTTAGTTCATATTTTTTGACTATATTCTGCTTTTGTGTCAAATATGTCATTAGAATGTTGAAAATTGTCAAAGAGGTCACTATTTAAACATATATAAAATAATAATAATAAAAAAAATTATAATATTTATACATAAATTATACTTTTCAAACCAATGATGAATTATTCTTATGAAAACAAAAAAAATTATGATAATGGAGACGGTAAGTCGTACATACGAATTAGTAACGTTTCAATTTTTCAATGATCATTATAAAAAGAAGGAAAGTAAAATTTATCTTTAAATAATGATAATAAAATCATAAATACCATATTAATTAATTATATATTCTTATATATAACATTTTTGTGATGTGGTGATAAAAATAGGAAAAACTTTTCTTCGAGGAGGTGGTTGTTCGTAGATCCACGAATGACGTTATCACATTTCCAGTAAGTGAAAAGATAATAAACAAAATTAATGTTATCTTTAAATGATTATTAATATTTTATTAATACCATAATTATTTCATATATATAACATATATTCATTATTATTACCCTTATTACCTTCTATGTTATGCATTGGTGAAAAACAAATCACACTGCTTCGCGAGGCGGTTGTCCATTATACGCACGAGTGACGTAATAATATCCCTTGCGTATTGGAATATAAATAGGGTATATTTGATATATTGACTCTAGATATATAATTATGTAATTGATATCCTATATTTATATTTTATCCATCATCATACCCCACCGTGAAATGAGGTACTGGAAAAATGCATGACCTCGATTCACGAGGCAGTAGTCTATCATACATATAAATGATGATTTCATTACCCATTTGATGTAAGTGGGTGTGGTTGTAAATAATTACATTATTATAACAAAATAAAATTATATAAAATATACTGATTATATTATATTATTATTTTTTAATATTAATTTTTGAATGTGTAGAAACAAATAAAACAAAAATTCTCATTGATGAATGTCACCTCTTCTTCAGGTGACTCATTTTGGTTTTCCCAAAGTCCTTACTTTGTTAGATTTATCCCCAAGTTAACTATTCCCCTATTATAAGAGAAAATTATATAATTTATTTTTTCTCATATTTTCTAAAATAGAAGGTTTGACTGTGTGAAGAGGAGTGAGAGGTGGTGGTCTTTTATAAGTGATGTGAGTTGAATAATTGTAATTTTTTTGATAGAGTGAATTCCACCAGCATTTTTTCATCTAAAAATTACCCAGTAATGGTAAGATTTTGATATTTTAAAGTATGTGATCTAAATATTTCATCCAATTTTTGTTCTATATGTTTCTAGGGAATTGTTTCTCTTTTTCTTAAGGTTAATCCCTTGGTAAACTTGTTTTTACGATAATTAATGTGATTAATTATAACTATTTTCAATAATAATAATTTTCATAAATTAATTTGGAAATGTTATAAAATAAAAACTATTATAATTAAAAATCATGGATCCATTTTTACAAATTCATTTAATCGATGTGATAATATTTAATTTAATATTAATTTTATAGATACTACGAGAGAGCGGGTTTTTATGAAGAGTATTTTTTAAACAAATATTTCTATATTAACTATATTATTAATAATAATAAATGTATGAAACTAATTTGATATTTAATGAAATATATTATATATATTTCATTTAAAAACTCCCAATTTGTGATTATTTTAATTAATTAAAATTTAGAACATTATGCATTTTAAAAATGTCTTTTAAAAAACACAATATTAAACCCAAAAACAAACATACAATAAAAATAAATATAATGTTGATTAAAGAAAATTTAGTGGATTAAATATAAAAAAATTATTTTTTGGTTAATTGAAAACTTATTCAATTCATTTTTTAATTTTAAATTACTTAATTTAATGAAAATGAAATACTTTTTAAAAAAACATTATTTTACACAGTTCAATGAAAAATTAATATTTTCCAAAAAAATACCAATTATTTCCCAAACTTAAATTTAGATATTTTAATTTTAAAAATTATTTTAATATAAAAAAATTATTTTTTTAAAGTTAAAATAATTTATTATAATATTCTTTTCAAGAAAATAAATAAAAAATCATTTTTTATGGAAACATATTTGTAAAGAATGAAATAACTTTATTGAAAATTGATTAATTATTTAGTATACATTTATTAATAATTTCAACTGATTAAGATATTTACATATATATATATATATCATGATATGGTTTGTACAATTCATACCCACTAATTTATGGACTAGTTTATAACATAAATATGTATCACAGGTCATTTAAGTTTAGTGTTGCATGTTGAATATGCTATGATACTTTAAAATATTGAGGTTGTGTGTACCACCTACTTTTTAAGAGATTTAATTTACTTAACAATAAATATAACATAATGTCTTGGGGTGTTACATTTTCTTCAAAGATTAGTTTTTCATTTCTTTTACACTATCGAATAAATTTTTATCTTCTAAAATCATGGTGTGTTGCAGTGGTTCTTTTAATAAGAATTATTAGTGATATTTGAGGCATTTTAATTATGTTGTGTTGTTTATTTATATAAGGAATTCATTAAGGTTATCATGGGATGGTTGTGACCCAAAATTACGTATCCCCTTGATCCATGAGATATCTCATGATATAGACTAGACTGGGTATTTTAATGAGGTCTTACTCATTTATATTGATGTCTTGGCTTGAGTCCTTCACAATTTTTATAGATGTCTCGGAAGA
This sequence comes from Viscum album, assembly GCA_963277665.1. NCBI lineage: Eukaryota > Viridiplantae > Streptophyta > Magnoliopsida > Santalales > Viscaceae > Viscum > Viscum album. Next base: position 377,097,260 of record OY728137.1, read on the forward strand.
AGGCCTCAACGATATGTTTTAGATGTCTGGAATTTTATATTTCACCATTATTAAATTTTTTTAATTATGAACTTGTGATTATTTGAGTACCCATGATATAAATGGGCATGTTTTCAGCTCATTTTATTTCTTAAAAAAATTATAATAAAACCAAATATTTCATTACATATTATTCTTACATTATTGTCATTCATTATATGAACACCCTTCATAAGCATCTAATATCGCCCATTTCTTATATTTTTTATCCCTAGGATGCAAGTAAGTGTATTATAATTGATATGAACTGTTATTAGAAAATAAATAATGATACCCTCAATGAAAAAACTATGTTGTGTTTTATGTTTTTAAATGTATTTTGGGATTGAATTAGTAATCATTTTTTCTAAGAATACTAAAAAATTAATTCATTTGGGTTGTGATATATTATTTCAAGAGATAATTTAATAATATATCTTATATCTCTATGCTACTTGGGTTGGTATCATTATATTTGGTATTAGAGAAAGTTTATTAGGATCCATGGTTATGAGTTTTATAAAATTAGATTTTTGGGAATATAAACCTTTGACTAAATTTGATGATAAGTATAATTCTAAGAAAATATCATTAGGTTTCTATAAGAATGATTTAAATTGGTTTTCCCAGAAATATTTTTTTTATACTACAGGTGGAAAAGGTTTTGATATAGATGCTTCTATGGGTAATAACATTGAAAAGAGTTGGTTTGATCATATTGCATCCATCATTCTAATGTACAGTGAGTGTTCCCTTACTGCATACCTATTTTGACACTCCCGAGGTATATACATGGGCTAATTAAAATTTTAATTACAAACTATTATGAATGACCTGAGAGTTTTTTATGATTTTAGAATATTCAAAAAACCCATTATTATGACTATAATATTAGATATGATAAAATTCATCAATGTATGTCATGTTTCTCACTAGTTTATAAATTATACATTATGATTCATAATTTTATGAGATAATCTATTTTACAAAATTATGTAGAAACGACACCTAGAGTATGGAATTTCAATAATATTAGTGCATATAATACATGTATGGATTTCCCACTTAGGCAAGATAATGAAGCTGGAGAGGGAGTTGTAGCTAGTTCTGAACAAATTAGAAAAATATTTGGGAAGATGACCCAGGTTATAACCACTTACCATGACCATACTGAGAATTATTCTAATCCAAAATGAAACATAACAATTATATACCACATCATGTTTTAGTAACCACTTTTTTTTAGTGGGACTACAAATAAAATTATAAATAATCAATGTAAATGTTATATATAAAAAATTGTATTATTTGGAAGTAATGAAAGGAATATGTTTTTAATGGTGATTTATCAGCATGCAAATCAATAGTGTTTATTGATTCAAAAGACTAAGGATTATGAAAAAATATTGATCATGGGATGGATGTATTTTAAAAAAATATCTTCGAAAATTATTTTCCTTAAAACAATGTCTTGATATGGAGAGACTATTCTTGAGTATGAGCCGAAAAAAGATAACAGTATTTTTAAGTATAAATGTAAACTGAAAATGACAGAAATGAATTCCATGTACTAAGTTCAACATTCAAAGGGCAATATTGTCCAGATAATTAATGGTCTTATTCCAATCATTGAAGGAAACTAGTCTCCAAAACAATATCACCATAAACTGATATAGTATCATTTTTTATCAAGGTATAGAATTAATTCACCAATTAATATGGTTTTTAATGGAATCATTATAATTAGAGAATCAAAATATACAAATTGATTAGGGGAATAAAAAAAGTGGAATTATCCCACATGTAAAAATAATGGAAGGAAACATCTTGGATTGTGCTTAAAAAGAAAATGATTTCTCTTCACATATAGGGAAAAAGTACATCATGATCATGAATTAAAAGGTAAGGGAGAGTCAATAAATCCAATGTGAATTAACTATAAGTATATGGGTTGGTATTCAAGGAATTGTTTAAAAATATCAATGAGTAATACCACCAAATAAGAGAAAGGGAGAATGATAAGCTTTTGTAATTACTATATCTCACATGAAAATTCCCAGAGATGTGTTGGAAGGGAAAATTATCAACCACTCCATGGTTGAAAATATTCAATTTATTTATAGATCCACCCTATCTATTATATATGAAAAAATTTATATTGGTGTCTCATCACAACCACAATGATTAAGAGTTGTGTTTGTCATGAAACCCTCTTAATAGAATGATTATTACATCTCATGAATATAATTCTTCTCCAATTGATGTCTTTGTGAATGTGATTCCTAAAAATATTGTTATTATCCCTCTGTTTTAATGTGATGACATCTTATAGATAGTTTTTATTTCTCTAAATAAATCCCATGTCATTTATTGATGAATTGAAGTTACAATTGATATTCCCAATTAACCATTAATTATTTATCAATGTTGGAATAAAAATTAAAAAAATTGAAACCATTTACATTGTATGGTATTTTTTCCTATTCATGTGGAATATTTATCTAAAAGTTTTGGGATATAATTAAAATTGATGACGTGACTACTATTTAAGAATCTGCTTATTTGTTTCTTAATAACTTCCCTAGTCTTCTGCGAAATACTTATATTCAGTTCTTAATATAACCCATTATTGGTGAAACTTATATTTCAAATAATCAATATATAATGGCCCTGATAAATTTATTGGAATTAAATAAATAACTCCCATAAAATATTGAAAAAGGATTCCTGCATCCATGCATGTCACCTTGATCAACACATGTCCATTTTGTTAATAAGAATGATCGATCAATTCATATCTTTACTTATTATTGAGAGAACATAATGATATCTATAAATAACATGTATAATATACCTCATATTGAAATCTTTCTTGTTCAACTACAACATGCCATAAACTTTTCAAAAATTATCCATCATTTTGGATAACAATAATTGAGGGTCAAGGAGGATATACCCAAAACGATATTTTATATATATTATGGACACTATGAATTTTGAGTGGTGGAATTTGGTCATAAAAGTTCCATATATATCTAAGTAGATTTAATTAATAGAGACGTTAGATATTTACTTTATAAAATTTTTGTAGTATTTATAGGTAGTATACTTATATATTCAAAGATAAAGGAAGAATAATGAGATCACTTGAGGATTGTATTAAAGACCCAAATAACGGACAAGTTGTTTAAAAAATATACCCAGTATAAATTTTGGATATAATAAGTTTCATTTTTTTGGTCATATAATCTCATTAAAGGGTATATCAATGAATCTATCAAAGAAATAAGTTTTACATCATTATCCCATATCATTCATATTGACTAAGATCCATGGTTCTCTTGGTTTATATGGATATTATCTATAGTTGGTTTAGAATTTTTCATGGTCTTCCAACCCAATAACAATGTTATATTAGAAGGGTTCCATATTTATTTGGACAAATGAATATAGGAACTATTTCAAGGAACTCAAGATAATGTTACTCAGGGAAACTATACTTACACTACCCTACAATAAATAAGGTTTTTTATCTATAATGAAAAATCAATGAAGTGACTTGGATGTTTCATCATGTAGAATGATATGGTTATAACATATTCTTTACTCTAAATAATGTTTTATGAAAAAAATATTGAACTCATGATTTTTAGTTAACTATAGTAATATTTTCATTAATGGTATGGATAAATTATATTTATGGATAAAGGTATGAAATATATATATATATATATACTGATCAAAAATGTTTTAAGTGTATATTCACCTTGAAAGCGATAGATATTCTCTGTAGCATATGGTTGGAGTTGATTAATTATTATGACTAATCAATAAATTACACCTTCGGAATGTGAATATATTAGAAAATTATTATAGTCCAAAGGATCATACTACCATATATATGATGAGGATACAAAAATAACCAATATTTCAATATTTTAAAAGGAAGGATCTATAAATTTTTGTTGTAGGGGAGATATATTATCTTTTTTAAGTGAGGGTTAAACCATATATCTATTTTGGGATTAAAGAGGTCATGAATGGAGATTTGGAACAGTTGGATAATGTTAGAAATGTTACTAAGTTCAACCATTATTTTGAGGAAATGATAATGTTCTTCAACCATGTATGTGTACCCTAAATTTGAAACATGTATAAGGAGTTATTGGATGAAGCTCGTAATTATTCATTCTCAATTCATCGTGGATTTACAAGGATGTTAGTAGATTTGAAGTCAAATTTCTAGTTGGACAACATGAAGAGAGATATTGTGGATAATTGTTCTTGGTTATAAGTATTTCTAAAATATAACAACAAGAGACTCAAATATAAGGGGATATTACAACTATTAACTCTTCCAAAATATAAATGGGAAAACATCACCATAGATGTTATCTTCAGTCTCCCAAAACCATCCATTGTGAATAATGTTATATAGTTGTATTTGATCGCTTTATAAAGTAATCAAAATTCATTTATATCGTAAATATTTATATCTTTATCATATTTATAGAATATATATTATGGAAGTCGTATGGTTACAAGGAGTACCATATTATATTTTATTTTATAGGGATCTAATGTCTACCTCGATGTTCTAGAAAATCCTTCAGTATGTTTTGAATATAATGATGAGTTTCATAACTTCTTGTCATCCTTAGATATATGGTCAGTATGATAGGGCCACTCAAACTCTATAATATATATGGAGGTAAATTTTAAATTTATTTCAAAGGTGTTTGGAAGGAAAACATTCATCGACTCATGTTTTCCTATAATAATAGTTTTCACTTGAATATTCAGATGTCTCCTTACAAGCCCCATATGGAAAAAAGTGTATAACTCCATCATGATATAATAAAGTTCAATAAAGAAATCAATTCCTACCCAACCTTGTTGTATAGATATTGGAGTAGGTTATATCCATTCAAAAACACGTAAGGGTATCTTATAGTCAACAAAAAAATTATGTGGTTATCATCAATTTGGTTTAGTGTTTGAAGTTGGTGACAAGGTATTCCTATGAATATCTCTGTAAAATAATTTAATATGAATATAAAAAATTGATATTTTATCCCTAGATATATTGGCCCCTTTAATATTCTTTACCATATCAGTATAATATCTTGTCTCATAAAACATCCACTGAATCTCTTCAATTTTCATGATGTTCCATGTATCTCTCCTAAGTAAATACATCATGATTAAAATGTACTAAACTCAAAATTCATACCACTAGTGAAACAACAATCTTATAAGGAACAAATGGTAGGGATTCTGAATCATAGAGAGAAGTTTTTATGAAATAAGTCCGCTCAGCAAGTCAATGTTTTGTGTTGAAATGAAAAATTTGAAGAAGATATGTGGGAACCTGAGGATGTGATGAGGAAGAATATTCCTCATTTATTTAAAATAGAGTGAAGAGATTTAATTGTTTAAATTCATTTTAATGGGGAAGAATCATAAATCTATATATTTTATAATATATTTCTCTTTATGTAAAATTTATTTGAATGATATCTTGTGTTACCTGAAACAATTAGTTTAGACAAACCATAATAAACTATTTAGAATTATTATTGAATGTGACAGTTATCGTCTAGTCATTTCATTAGTGGGTTTGAATAAAACTAAAAAATTATAAATATTATAAAATTTATACATGTATAAAAAATATTTTTTATAAAATGATTATAAATTTAAAGAAATTGATGGTTAGATATATATTTTCCTATAAACATTTGTTATTCAAGAAATGTGTATTTATTTCCACAAAATTAATTTAATCAATAATTTTGATTAATATTATTTAATTTTATATTTTATACTTTCAATTAAATGTTTAATAATTAATATAATATTTCTACTAGGAATGTGACAAGAATAAATTTAGTCTTATCCACAAAAAATACTTTTTGCTAAAAACGATTTCCATCTCATTTTACACACCTATTTTAAATTTTGATTCTTATTCTTTGAGATATAGAATATTGAAAATATATAAAATATTTGGAAATGGGTGGTTCATGATTGGTACATTGGTCCCTTTTTAGGTTAATATGAATAGTAATCAAAGTAAATTTTTATAACTATTGAAATTTTAAAATGGGTAAAATAGAGATAAATTGTTTGGATAAGGCTTTAAAATTTAACTAAGAAATTTAATTATCCTATTTTATGCCGGGATTTAATCAATTTACTTCATGAAAATAATATATGTCCACTTGGTTCTATATTTCTTTTGATATTACCTTTATATTAATTTTTAAAAATAAAAATTAAAAATTTCACTCTCTTGAATTTAAATATCTCCAATGTTTTAACATAGGGACAAATGAAAGTTGTGAATTAATATTAATGTTCATATTCATATTTTTTGTATTATTTAAGATTGTGATTTATTTCTAATTTTTAGGGATTAAACAATTAACTTAAATTATTAAGCAACCCCAATATAGTTTTATTTCAATTAATAAAAAAATAAATAAAAATATTTTAAAAATATTATATTTAATTTAATTTGAGTGATATATATTTTTTAGAAAATGTTTTAGACACAAATTAAAAAGCATTATTGTGAGTAAATATTATATTTTAATTAAATATTTTACTTTTATTCATTAAATCTAACTAAATAAATTGAACAAAAAAATAAATTGTAATGATATTTTATAATAAAAATATTTAATTAAATTATTCAAAAGTCATAAAAATAATATATTCAAATCCTTGAATGATATATGGTTCAAAATATCTACAAAATTAAACTTATTAGCCATTTTTACATCAATGGTAGCATTATTAACCATTTGTGAATGAAATAGTTGTTACAACGCTTAAGGTTAGAAATGATTAATAAAGGGGTTAATCAAAGAGATAAGATTTGAAATGATATAAAACATTATCTATAATGCTTTGGGTTATGTTATATATACCCTAAAATATTTTTTAATTTTAATTCATTTTTATTTAGAATCATTTTTTGGAAATTTATTTTCTATTTTTTAATCATTTATGAAATTCGTAGTCTCCCCTCTCTCTCCGTTAAAAAAGGAAAACTCATCCCTCTCTTACTTACACTACATATACTACACTATATATTTTAATAACTGCCAATTTATCTTCCAAAAATCCTTATACACATTCATGATATTCTGTTATCCATAAAATATACAACACGGGTTCCTTAAGAGGAGATCTAATTGAGTTCTTTCAAAGAAGAGGTAATCATCTTAATCTATCAATTTCCGTTATTAATTATTATTTTAAATTCTTTAAATATATTATATTTATCATAAAATAAAAAAATATGTATCTTGAATATACTATAATTTTATTATAATTATGAAACCAACATTTTGCACACTTTTCCTATCAAATAGATAGTGAAAGTATCGCATGTGTGTATGTATGTCTTACCGTCTCTTAATAGCGATACAAGTTATTTTCTATACCCATATTTAATGAATGGGTATTATGATGGGTTTAATATTTAAATATGATATTTATTATATAATTACTCTTCTATACCTAAAATATCATATCTACCTTCTAACTTTCTAAATAGAAGGAAAAGGATAAAGGCGTATCTGCATATGTGTGTACTATAACTTCTATGAAGCGATGTGATTCATTTCACTTTTCTATTTTATCAGGATGACAATACAGAATGATTTAATGAGTAAATATGATATTTATTATATAATTATGATTTTTTAAATGAAAATTTTTATTTATCTTTATTTCATTCCATCCGTTAAAAAGTGGAAATAGTGGTCACCTGTATGTAGGACCTCTCACCTCCATAAAGGGTATAAATCATTTTTTTATTGCTATATTTCAAGGATTACTCTAAATACATATATATTTTTGTACATATTATATTTATAATATTGTTAAAAAAATTATAATATGTAACCTTGATCAATGTACAAATACAAAAACTACTGAACCAAAACATATATAAAAAAGAAGAAATTTTTATGCGAAATAGTGATTTTAACAAAGAATTCTTAATAAACTAGTGATAAAATATTATAATTAAGTAATATATGGTATGATATATCTGAAAATCATTACATAATTTTTTTAGATTAAATTTATATTTATTATAAAGGAGATTTTAACACATGAGGTGGAATTCCTACTTGAGTTAATGGTTTATTTCTGAATATCATCATCGTTTGGGGTTATTTATGTCTATGTCTCAACTAGGTGAATAATTTTATTAAAATATATTAAATAAAATTTAATTCTTCTATACTAGATATTAATATAAATTACATGTTTTCCTTTCATTTACATCACTTTAATTTCTCATGATATCAAATTCATCTTTTTATAGTAGTGATGTTCGTCTACTCGGCCCTAACTATTTTCTCCCATATCTATATTTTTCATTAAAATGTTTTAAATAATATTTAAAATAATATATATTAATTTCTTAAAGAATATTTTTCACATGTTTTACTTCTAAAAGATTGTTTAAAAGGAATCTTCATATCGTTTTTAAATGACGTACCTTTTGACATTTCTTACAATATTGTGAAAGGAATTATTTTTCAACCTACATGGAATGAATAAAACATCCCAATGCCCAGAACTATCAATTTTTTAATGATTAAATTAGAAATTTATATAGATATTTTAATATTAAATTATTTCCTTAATGTTTTGGAATGTTTAGATAAGTGTTTCAATGTAAAAAAGTGTATTTTCCTCAACGAATTCTCTAGTAATGTTTTTAATGTATTTTCATATAATTCATTATCCTTTGTGGAATCTTATTATATTCTAATTATATACTCAAAAGACTCTATTTTTTCATGGATGTTTTATGATCAGTTTGATTTGGTAATATATTGATATTACATATTCTAGTTATTTCAATATTGACAGTTATTGATCCTCATGGCATGATGATTATGTTGTGATGTTTATTCATGTGGGGAAGGCATTGTACTTACTAAGTGATGGGTGGGACATGGAATTTCATATCCCCTTAATGAAATATTAGATATCATGATAATTACTAGATCTTGTACTTGTCTATGTCCAAACCAATTTTTGTAGATTTCTATGAGGCCATGTTGATGTTTTTAAATTTCTAACCACAATACCTAGATAATAATTTTTAGATATATTATATTATGAATTCCATAATTATGAAATTATTACAATGTGATAATTTATTTGTCCATGATATATGTGGAAATTGTTTTATCTCATGTGATTATTTATATGGCGTTATAAGATTAACGTTTATTTCCTATCAAACTATGTACACTTTATTATCTTTAACTTTATGAATACCTTTACTGAAAATATAACCTCATCAATTTCTTATATATAATTTCCCTTTTATTTTACTAATTGTGTAATGCTTTATGTGTAGGGTTTTAATAGAGGAAATAATATTTTTCATAATGAAAATATGATGTTATATTTTATGTTTTCAAATGTAATTTGGGATCGAAGTGTATATCCAATTTTCAAATTTTATTAACTATGTTTTAAATTGGGATTAATTAACTTTTATCTCTTGAAAATGTATTAATGTAAGAAAATTCTATGGGATACTAGGTTCTGGGTTTTTATAAAACCTTTTTTCAAAAAAATGATTATTTTTAAGAATTAATGTTATTATAATAAAAATAATAAATAATATTTATTTTAAAGAAATTAATTTTCTTTTCATTAAAAAGATAAGATAATTGTGACATTAAAATATATCCACAACCTAATTCCACCTATAATAATTTTAAATAAAATAAAAATACTAAAAATATTATTTTTAAAATAATCATACATTAAAAAATAAAAACATATATTTTATAAATTCTACTATTATTGTTTAAATTAATAATTTCACTCCATAAATAAATATTTTATCTTTAAATTTGTTTTACTAGTTTTTAATTTAAATTCAATTCTTGATATTTTGATAAATCCAACAATTTTAGTAATATCATTATTTTTCATTATTCGTAAAAAGATCAATCATTTTAGGGAAATAACAAATATTCATATTAAGATAAAATAATTATACTAAATCAAAAATGATATTAATTTTATAAATTCTTATTCTAATATTTGAGAATTATTATTTCACATGAAATCATAAAATATAATGTGAAACAATTTTTACCGTAAATTGACTTTTTGGAGTATTAACTGCTCTTATTATTATTTCTTATCAGTTAATAATTAAACTAGGGTCATCTATTTTTTAATATATTAAAAAAATTATTAAAATATATATTCAAAATTATCCATTCAACTTAAGAAAAAACAATATTATAAAAGGTCCTTTTTAAGAAAATTATATTCAACATTCTTCAAAAATACCATTATAATAGATTATTTATATTCTAAAATTTTAATTTTTCTAATCCATTGGTAATAATATATTTATTTAAATTTTAGAAATTCATTATTCTGTAAATTAATAACAATATTTTGATATTATTAATTGGATTCATGTAAAAATTATATATTTGTTCAGTCTACCTGCATTCAAAAATGAAAGCTAGTCGAAGTGGCTAAGAAAAAGTGTGAACTAGTGGACATAAAACTTAAAACAAATATCATTCTATTTAATCAATCATGAGTGGCTACATATACTTACAATTTTTTTATCACAATGTAGTATTCCTTTAAGATTATGGGATCCAAAAACTTTTATCATGTTTGAATGCGGGAACTAATATTTTCATAACTATTGGATTGGTATTATATCGAATAACTCAATGATAAAATTATATTAAATAGACATTGGATCCTTGAAGTATCATCGAATATACATTTTTTAAAATCACCCTAGCTTAATTCTCTAATTTTTACTACCTACCAACCTCCTCCAGATTTGGTTAACATCTCTATATCTTATGGTCTTTCAATATATGAATAGACAATATCCTTTATATGTCATGAAATAAAAACTTAAATAACTTCATTCCACTTCCATGAGAATGATGTTTTATTTTAGAATCCTTTTATACCTGGTTCAATCATCCAAAGGTTTTACTACTAAAATTTTTGGTACAATAGTAGGTCACCTCATCGTTGTATTAAACTCATTAAGAATCATTTTATCCCATGAGTGCGATAGATTCTAATATTTAAAATCTAGCATAATAGTCTATGAATATATGATCGACTACCAATTTCTTGATTGAAGATCAATTATATGTATCCTATATGAAAGTGTAGTAGTAAAACCTAATATCACTTGTTCTTTGAGTTCCATATTTTCAAGTGGATATATAAAAATGGTGAAACTATATTCTATTTAAAATTCATTACTAACAATGGTGAAACCATATTATTTATTGATGTGTTCTTACACTATACCTATATGGAATGAAATGGAACCTAAATTAACTATTCGAATCCCAAATTCATGGAATTTCATATGGGGATCTTCAAATAAATTCATCTCAACTCTAGATTACAACTTTGATATATGGGAAACACAATAGATTACTTCATCACTATTAGGATTTTGGGCATGAATAGTGTTTCTTGGAATCCAGTTAATGAAAAATTTTTGTGAAGGATCCCATATATTCAATCATGGATTAATGCCATCATGGATCGGTCTTCTAATTGTGTTCCCAGTATCACAGGTTTTATATATTTCTTTAAAACTAGTAAGTTATTATTCAAGAATTTCCTTGCAACATTTATTGTTTATAATTCTTAGCTATGAGCCATGATACATGTGGTCATCAATGATAAACATTACAATTCAAGTATTTTTTTGACTAATAGTGAATCTTTTTTTTATTTTTAATATGATTAGAAATCAATCCTCTCAGGTTCCTTGTATAATATTTAATTAGTTCACTATGTTCAGTGAATATTTGGAAACTATTCATTTTGAGGCAACCTATATATATTGGGAATAAAACATAGTGGTTTATTATCTCCACAACCATGTTGTTTTGGATGGGATCACCTTTTAGTATTTTTTTATTAATAAAAATCTTCTTCACTTGCATCATTGTAATGTTGGGGAAGATATTTACATCTCTCCATAATTCACTTTTTTTTACTCTTGTTCTAAATAAAAGTTTGTTTCAGAATGGTTCAATGATCCGTCTTTAGAATATATTAGATTATTTTTAATATGTAATATATATATATATATTGATATTAAATTTTATTTCACTATTTTTTTAAATTTATGTTATTTTTTAATTCTATTCTACCATACACAACATATCTATACAAGTGCAGACTAGTATAACAAATGTTAATATTTCCAAAAATCATATTTCCAATGTCTGTATTTATAATGTCGATATTATTCTCATATATATAGCCTAACTAACCTCATTCATTCCATTCGTACATATAAATTCTAACTTATCGTGTATATAATATTAATTCAATTACTCATAGAATAGTTTCTCCTTTAATAACATTCATTATCCCAATTTATTGTTTTATATAAATTGTAATTCTCATAGGGGAGGGTGGTATAATGAAATTACTTGTTTAAGTTATATTTTTATTTAATTATTTTCCTTTATAAATATTTTCAATTTTAATAGATGTACCAATACATAGATTCTAACTATCCATGTTCTTTAATTATTTGATTCATTTGATTTGGTGGCAATGTTTTAATGTGAGTCAAATAATTTTTGGTTCTAATTATTATATTCTAGGATTTATTACTTAATACATTTTAGTTATGTTGAAAAAATAGAAAAAATAGTTTATAAATAAAAAAATAATTTATAGAATTAATTAACATCCTAAAACCCATGGGAATTACCACACAACTATTCCATAACATTGACTAAAAACACCCATAACATTAACACAACAAATCCTCTTCCCACCAACCAACCATACCATCATTCCATAATAAAATACATACTATCTTGATAAATTTGGAAATAAAACCACTAATTTAGTAGCACATTCCATATAAATAGCTTAAATGGGAATACAAATTTATCCAACCATGGATAGACAAACCACAATATTGTGCTAAGTATTCTTGGAAAACAAATTCCCAAAATAATTACTTTAACAATATCTTTTTGAAAGGGTAAAAATAAACAAAATAACTCTCAACATACTGATAAGGGAAAAACGTATAGATTTAAAAAAAAGAATTATTACCATCATTACATGAATAAACTTTTATAGATTTTCATTCCATAATTTAAGTTATAACAATGAAAAAAAATTCAGATCATTGACAACATTTCTCAATAACTAAAATCTATTGTCCCATATAATTTGGAATTCCATGAAAAAATAAAAAAAAATGTGGATCACCATATTCACTAAATTTCGTCATTTTAGTTATTCATCCTTATAGAGATAATTCATATTATCCAAACAATTAAATAAAGATCCTTATAATCTAAAAAATGAAAAACAATAAAAAAGCGTCTATGAATACCAACAATAAATTGATGCATTGAATACATTGTTCAAGATAAAGGTGATGAAAAAATAATATCACTACTTTAAAATCATTTATTAAAATTTTCAAAAATAAAAATCACAACAATACCCCACCATAGAAAAATCTAACAATTTCACAAATAAAATCATTATAAATTAAAAATTCCTATTAAAATATTGTATATGGAGAAAAACAATCTAGTAAAGAGTGGAACTCAGGTGGGATCACTACTGAATGATCTCTTGATTTTATGGGGCAAATTCAAAAAAATCACTAAAAACACTAAGGAAATACCTTTTATCAACTGATTTTTGATATAAATATATGGAAATATAAATAATTTGGAGGGACCACTAAATTAATAATTATTATTGAAAAATAAACAATCATGGAATGATAGATAATATTTATTCTGTGATATGGATAGTTCTACCAAACCTTTAAAAATCACTACATGAATTCATTTATCTCCCATCATTAAAATAATTATAAATAATTCACTCTTATATGATAGTGGATTGTTCATTCCTTGAATAAATCCCCATGGCATGATGACACACAAGGAAGAATGTACCAAATCAAGACCACTAGTTCATTTCACAAAGACAGAGGTGTCTACGCATTAACATAAAAATTGAAAACCACTAAATTCTGCCACCAAAACTCTATATTATTATTTATATATCCACATCAGAATTCTCATAAAATAAATATTTCATAAATAAAACATGGAAATTTCATTAAAAAAATAAAATAGTAATTCTATGACTAGTAAACTAAATATCAAAAAACTATAATGATCTTCTAAACCTCATATAAATCATAAAAAGTCATATAATACTTATCCAAATAACTGTAAGATTTATATTATTTTCAAATATTACATTCTAAAACCTTTAAAACACCACAAAAATTATCACATCATGATCAATCTCCATCCTGAAGACAATGTGTACTCTAAAATAAACTATATTTATCTTACATTATATTAAAACTCATATCTTAAAGACACATTATTTCATGATTTATTATGTAAAGAAACACTTAATACAACACCATATAATTGCGAGGAAAGTTTTATTTATGTAATTAGGTAAAAAATATAATATATTGAAACAAAAGAAATTGGAGTAAACTAAAACCCCATAACATGACCATAAATTACACTAATGTTATAAACTTTCATGGGATAACCTGGGGATGTACACAAGAAAGGGGTGATCTATAATCCTAGTGAGGTAATAATCAAATTATAAAATTATGAAATTAAAACATCTTACTTAAAATGAATATCAATAAGACAGAAAGGTTAAGAATCATAAACATGAACATCAAAGATTGATATAGCATGATAATAAGAAGGAATCATAGAAATGTTGCACCAATATAACAAATGACATAAAAAACATAAGTAAAGTATAATAGCATATACATCAAAAAAAATTGTTCTTATAATAACCTCTCATTCACCATAAATTTTATCTTATGAGATAAAAACATTACCATATTCGTTGGAGGGATATATAAATATGGGACTACGCATCATATTCATATGAGGTGCATACATAAGTGTGAAACATAAGCCATACTACATAAGTATGTACTGAAAAAAATTAATACAAGGATAATAGAGAGTGGGGTACATATATGTATCTACCCAAAAAATGGAGGATACGTAAATATATGGTAATATTATTGAGTTGACATGGGGATGATTATTCACTACATAATTTTTTATCATGGGAAATAACAGGATAGTTTTGGTAGTATAATTGGGGTATATAAAGAATCATTTAAGTGTTTAATGAGAGTTAAAATATTTTATCATAACTTATAAATCATAGTTATAATTATAGAGGTGTGTGAAAACCTATCCCAACACAAAAAATTGGAAATCAGAATGAAGAATATAAATATGGTTCTGGAATAAATAGAAGACTCAGTGGATCCCTTACCTTTAAAGGGTGCTTAAAAATATGAGGAGCTTTCTAAGAACATGGTAACACTATTGGATGGATTTATAGAGGTATATAAAGATGAAATTTATTCTAAATATGTTTTTTGTAAACAAAATTGAGAGTATGGATTGGTATTTAAAGAAAAAGAGGGGAGAATTCATTATTAAATTATAAATCAAGGTTTTATCCTTTATATAATAAATTAATTTGAACCAAAAACTAACCATAGTTTTTTCCAATGATTCTACCAAATACAGGTGGATTCAATTATCTTATAAGGATAATAAATGAACTCATTAAGATAACAGCCTTCGTGATGTGGAAGTGAGTCAGTTTAAAATGAATTCAATTTAAAACCATAAATTATAAAATATTTTTTGGAGAATTAATTAAGGGTTTATAAATTTATTCAAATTACTTGAAAAACATTATATTAAATGGAATCATAATTTTGGTACTGGATTCACACTTTTTTTATTACATCAGTTTTGGGATTTTATGATTTCATAATACGTACCATATATTTATAAACTATTTTATTTTTACCCAAAAAATCATATGTCTCATAGATTTATCAAAAAATCACCATTGGATAAATTTGACATGTTGATTTCAAAAAATAATTTTTATCAAGATAATTCTCAAACTTTTTAATTTTACAATTTTAAATAAGAAACTTATTTGATGAATAATATGGATTTTTTTAATAACTGTTTTCGAACCCTTATAAACATTATATTTGACTTAACTAAATTATATTATAATTTATATTTATATAAATACTATATAATAAGAATATTTTATTAATATATTATTTTTAAAAAAAAATATTAATTCATTAAAAACGTGTCTTGATTGAAACTATATATTTCCCAATAATAAAATTTATATTTCAGCATATCAAAAACTAATTTTTATCAAACTCATAAATTAATAATTTTTAATTTAATAATAATAAAATGTAAATATAATCATTATTTTATAAAAAATCATATTTTTTGGATCTAGATACATAACCACATGTTACCTCAGTATATTCCCTAATGGTAGGGTGCATAAAAGTGGAAATTTCTTAGGGTGGTTTGGAAAATATGTGGTGGTTCGTGACCTCAATAAGTTGCAATTCTCTCATAAATTTTTTTCCTTGTGATTCAGTTATTGAATCTCATCTAGGTCATCATTAAGGAAATACCTTACGGATTCCATCTCGCTCAGATACTCTGATAAATGGGCTTCATAGTGTAATACCCTACGAGTCAATTCCATCACCCCTTCCATCTGTTTCCATTAGACTTTATCATAACAAAGAATTTATGGAAATCATAATTGTCACTATATTATGACTATATTGACAATATTTATGATGTTTAATGTTCTTTTCAATCTTACCGGATATATAACTATCCAAAATAATTGTAGAAGTTAATTCTTTTTTATATCTATATTACTTAATAAGAAATTTATTCAGTCACAAAAGAAATTTAATTTATAAAATATTGGATCACTATATTCTTCACTCCTTCAACAATTTTTCCCTTGAAAATTTCAATTAATATACTAAAGTTGATGAGGTTACTTATGTTTCATTGCCTAATTCTTTTTCCAAGTTTCATAATAAAAATTGTGTTTCCCCCAAAGCCCTGTTATTAGGTGACTTGTCTTGATTTATAGAATATTGTTTATAAAATCTTATATCTTTATGCCTTCCTACTACTATAAACTATAGTAACCTTTTTTTTTTGAAAGGGATAGAATTTCCATGGGAATTTTGAAATTTTCAATTGGGGGATGGTCCCACAATTAAACTGAGTCTTAGAATGGAAATATGAAAAATGGAACACGTATTTTATGAAACATTTTTAAGGCCTGAGATGGCTCTTAGGTGATCTCTTAAGTCTCAGGAGCATCAAGCATCATAATTCCATTTTTTGGAATGCCAAAGGGTGGAGAACGGTTAGTGAATGGATATTTATAATTGTGTACTTCAATGATGATGGCATTGGATTGTGTCACATAATTTATTTAATTATTTTATTTATTCCACAAAACGGTCCTTATGTTCAAGTTATCTCTTGGGGAGAGCGTTCTCCCATGAAGGATGGTACCCTGTCTAGGTGAGGATTTTTTTGCACCAGGTCCCTACAGGGATTGGGGCTCAGTGAAGGACGGTGATTTAGCTTGGTCGGCTCATAAGGTGACGGGTGGGACCCTCCCAAAGCCCTTCTTGATTCCACCATCTCCATCCTCTATCCCACTAGGTTCGAGCCCATGATTGTTCACACGCCAGATGAAGAAGAAGTTATAGGGCAGGGAGAGTCCTACATTCCCATTGGTAATGACTGTAGCGCCTGGTGCCAAAGCATGTCCATTGATGTTTTAATGTATCCTATAATGATCTGGAATGCCCAAGGAATCTAGGTGAGGGTGAAAACTGATTTCATATCTTAAGAAGCTAGGAATCACAATTTAAAGCTGGTGGAAATTATCGATCACAAGAAGAGTGTTTCTAAGATCTGAGAGTTTACTCGTAAGATGAAAATGCATGCATCCATGCATGCAGCTCCACCTAACAACCATATTTGGTTATTATAAAAGAGGAATGTTTTAGTGGTCTTGATTTAGGTTGGGGATCAACATATTTAGATGAAGGTTTCAAGTGGTGGATTATATCTATATATGTCTTTCTTTTATGGAAGTTACGACACCCATAGGATGGTGGTGATGTGGTCGGAGCTAAATGGGTTCAAATCAGGGGACAATCCCTGCATGGTGGGAGGTGATTTAAATATCATTTCGTAGCCAGATGAGATGAAGGGGAGATTTGATTTCCCGAGGCGAGAAAGTACGTCTTTTTTCCAGTTCATGGATAGGAAGGTGTTAATGAACCTGGGATACCCTGGAGATCCTTTCACCTGGTGCAACAATCGAATGGGTGGGAGTCGATGCTAGAGTAGACTTGGTTGGTGCATTTCCAATGTCCACATCATCTCTATGTATCCTAATGCGAAGGTTAATTACTTGACCCAAAGTATTTCTGACCACTTTTCACTCCTGTTATCTCTATGTAAGATAGAAATCTTGCAGAAGAATTTCTAGTTCTCTAGTCAGTGGGTGTGTAATCTGGATTACCACCACGTGGTTAAGAGGATTTGGAATGAGCCTCCTTGGGGTCACCCATTGGTGTATATTCACTCTAAGTTGAGGCATTTAAAGAAGGAACTCGTGGTATGACTTATGTCTATTCCTCATATGGATCAGTAGGTGGTTGTAATCAAACAGGACATCCAGAGTCTAAAGGCCAATTTAGAGGAGAGATGGGATGATGTTTTTTTATGAACTCTCTGAGTTGAAGAATTCTCTATTAGTTATGGTGCTCTCTCAGGAGCGACAGGAAAGGGACCACTCTATGACTAAATGGTTGAAGGAAGGCGATATAAACACTACATATTTTCATGTATGTATTAGGGAAAGGAGTCGTGTAGTAAATCCAAATCTTGTTCTGGAGGATGTGTCATACACTAAAAAGGGGGAGATGGTCGAAGGCATGGCCTGCTCATTTTTTAATGAATTCCTTGGAGGAAATAATTTAAATATTCCTTGAGGGTATCCTTGGGGGGAGGCTCATCTTTGTTAAGGGTTCCCTCATCTTGTCTCTACTCAAGATAATGCTCTGGTTTAGGGTATTCCCAATAAAGAGGAGGTGCATGCTGGAATGAGGAATCTAAACCTTGATAGTGTGTCAGGTACTGAAAGCTTCCCAAGATCATTTTACAGGGGATATTGGGAGGAGGTAAAATGTGATCTCATTTGGATGATTCAGGATTCTTCTGAGGGTGCGGCCTTCCTCATAGAGTGTCAGTGACCAACCAGTTTCTCTTATCGAAGATCAAAGACCCATCTTCCCTCCTCCATTATCAGCCCGTGAGCATGTATAATTTTCCCTATAAAGTTCTAGAAAGTATCATCAATAGTCGTTTGTCTAGTCTTCTTCCTCGGTGGATATTCATGGAGAAACTTGGTATCCTCAAAGACCGTTCGATTCATAGAGTTTTGGCGATGACACACAAGATACTTATAGATCTTAATACTTCCTCTTGTGGCTCCAAAGTGGATATTAAACTGTATATGAATAAGGCTTATGATAGGATGGAGTGGGGCTTCATCATTAGAGTCCTTTCAAATATGGGAGTATACAACTGGGCATGTGATATCATTTTCAGGTGTTTCTTATCACTGTGGAGGGTTGTTTTTTTATAGGTAGAACTCCTAGGTTATTCAAGACTATTTTTAGTCTTCAGAAAGGTGATCCAATTCCCCCAAGTATATTTATTATAATACAAGACACTCTGAGTATGTTTATTTAAAAATTCGTATCTGATGGGGTCATTCTTCCATATCATTGAAAGTTTAGTCTTCCCCCAGTATCACATTTGATGTTTTCTAATGATTTGATTATATTCATGAATGATAGTTGGAGGTCCCCACAAGAACTTAATAGGATCCTCACAGATTACAGCTATTGGAGTGGGAAAATCATAAACAGGGAGAAGAGTATTTTCTATGTTCCGAACTCATGAAATCCGAATAGGGTTGTCAGGATGGGCAGCGAGCTGGGCGTGAGGAGAGGATCCTTTCCCATGGAGTACCTTGGTACCCCTGTTTCTCTAGGAAGGCTGCGGACCAGGGACTTCGACTAGGTGGTGGACAAGATTACGAGACGTATTCTAAATTGGAAAGTCATTTCCTATCTTTTGGAGGGAGGATCACCATGGTGAATAGTATACTCTCAGCAATTCTGGTGCATTATTTGGCTTCTACCAGTGTTTCGAAGGGGGTGATAATGTTCATTGACCGGATCCTTGTGCATTTCATTTGGGATGCATTAGCCGAGGGGAAGAGGAAGTGGGTGTTGTGGGGATAGCAGGACCAACCCATCTGTGAAGGGGGTATCAATGTCAGTAGTTTGGTGGACACAATCTATTTTATTCTTGTGAAGCTTTCATGGGAGATCATTGAGGATTTCACTTTTTGGGGGAAGCAGATGTCTCAAAAATACAGGAATGGCACTGCATCCAGTTCAGCAAGGGGTTCACCTTTATGGTCCTCAGTATTTAGCATAATCCTGAATTTCCTCACATTTTCTCAATAGATAATTGGGGATGGGATCATTATTTACTGGTATCATAATTAGATGGGTGAAGTGTTGGGTTATCCAGGATTATTGGACCCCTATATATCCTTCAAGGAGGCTAAGATGCATCCTCTGTTTTTCAGATAGGTCCTGGATGCATCCCAGCAAGCTGTCTTTGACTCTGTTATTATCAACTCCGAGGAAGACAGGTGTGTCTATAATCCTACCACATTGGGTAAATTCAACTTGAAATATTTTCACAGGAGGAATTCATTACAGGGGAAATATGATAGGTGGAACAATATAGCTTGGTGCAACAAAATTCCTACCAAACGTTACATCCTCACATGGAAAATTTGTAATAATGTGATTCCCTCTAATTATCACTTAAAATGGTTAGGAATTATCCCAGCTTCATGTTTCTAATGCTGCATAAGTAAAATAGAAGAGATCATGAATCACATATTCTTCGAGAGAGAATGGGCTTGGCATGTTTGGAGTTTCTTTTTAGTTTCCACAGGGTTATTCACCCTAGAAATTAGCATCGAGCTCTTTATGGAGCACTGGTTCCATGGAGCCAATCAGTCTGTCATGGAGTCAGAGGCATGGGCCATCATCTTCAATACATCTTTCTAGTGTTTATGGAAAACCAGGAATCAGTCCAGATATAAGGGGAGAATTTCCACTGGTAGATCTATGTTTTCTATAACTAGATGTTTTCTGGTTGATGTGATCAGTGTTGTGGGAATTTGGAGGGAAGTGATGTCTATTCATGCATTGCATGTGTCTCAGAGGGGAGACTTGCAAAATAGTGCAGGGGATCTCGGAAGATGAATTCAATGGCTACCTCCCAGGGGTGGTCTCAAGATCAATACTGACAGTTCTTGTATTTTGGGTGACATGTGAGGAGGAGGTGTTATCTAGGACTTCATAGGGAGTGTGGTGTTGGTTTTCACAGGTCATTATAGAAGTGGAACTTCAATTCGAGTGTAGGCTCTTGCAATTCTTACCGGTCTATCCTTTTGCAGTCATAGGGACATTACCATCTCCCACCTCAAAATGGATTATATGATTATTCATGATGCTATCCATGGTAAAGGCGCCATTCCCTAGTCAATTTCATATACTATTAGATAGGGTAAGTCACTCTTTAACAACAAAGTCAGTGTCACACATACTTTGTGTGAGGTGAATAAAGTGACAGACTCTCCGGCCTCTCTGGTGGTTCCTGTTGTCTCGGTGTGGTGTTTCTCTAATGTGTCTGAGTTCAAATCGGAGGGGGTGAATCTAATTCGGGGTGATACCCTCATCTTGCATTATTTCCATCCCCCCTAAGGTTGGTTGCCTTTTCCTTGTATGGTCCTTTTGGGACACCTTTTATGAATAAAAATCATACTGTTGGATGGATGGAAATATAAAAGTTTTGTACTTCTCACCACTGATTTAGGAACAACATTTTCTCACATGCTTAGAGAATACACATTACTTCTGGTAACATTTCATTACTTGGTTATAATATATAAATAAACATATGTGATTGGAATATTTTATTTCATACCCAATTATTATAAAATAAATTTTACAAATAATAATGAATATACACAAAAAGGAAGATACTTCTGGTATCTTCGATCCATTTCATTGAATTTAAACTCCCATAGATATATTTCTTGATATCTGAAGAAAATAACCTCTGATTTAATATTACTTTCATTGAATAATGTTTTGATGTTGCCTTTTGTGTTTCCCCTTCCATTGGTCTATTCACCTTTTCTTTCAAGTTTCTCACCCAAATAACTAAATATTAATATTTTATTAATGTTCTAATTACATTTAAAACCTTACTCAAAAGTTAATAAATCATTTTTTTCCATACTATTTGTTTTTTAATTTTAGTAAACTAGAGTGAATGAAAGTTAATTATATGAAAATGGGATTAATTTAAATATTGTGTCCATATTTCAATTTATACATATCTAGTGTAATCATCACCCATTAATATCTCACATTAATTTCTCCTTGCAATATTCTTAGAGATGAGATGTCATGTGAAATAATCCATGTCTTGATGTTCTATCCACCACTCGCATCAGACATTGATGATAACATTATGAAAAAACTTCCATATTTTTTATACATAAGTATTCTTTATATTTTTCTACACCCTCACTTCCTATGGTAACTTAACAGGTATTGGGTACATCAGTACCTTGAATCTCCGATTTCTTAGAACTTTACACAATTGGTTATGCTATTTATTGGGAACTTATGCTAGTTTGGACCTTTTGTTGGTCCACTATTATTCTAGTGTACTTTTGGTACTAAATTTTATTTTCTAAATAAATCTATCATATTTTACTTTTATCTTGATTACTAGTATAAATTTTTAAATTATTAATTATAAAATTCTCATACTATATTATCGAATTATAGGAACCTGCCTTAATAGGATCATAGTTCTCCATAACATGAGTATTCTAGTGGAAACGATCCTTTAACCTATCCTTAGAGTCTACAATCCATGGATACGACACTACTCAAAGAATCCATGTTAGGGGTGTGACTGGATAACCGCATTAACTCACAGCTTCTTGATCTGTTGAGTGGGGTCATATATCATATAATGAATAACTTTCCATTTATCAATGTTTTCCTATAATGTTACAACAAGACAGCTATGACTACTTATTTTCTGCCAATTTTAGTTAAGTTAAACCATGGATCTCATAAGAATTCCCCGATAGTAAGAATCACCCTCAATTATGGATAAAGATCACCCCGAACACCCAATTTTTCTCAAATTTGAGCAATGGAAGACATTTAATGACTTAATATATTATTTTATGGATTTGGAAATTTAATATAGGCGAATAAATTCCCTTTCTATTTCATATTATTTTTCTATGTGATCACACACACAACATAACCATGATTTTAAATAAAAAAAATTCAACACATGTTCATTTTATCTTTCCATTATTGTTTGTTATTATACTATGTGATCGTACAAAATTAATAGAAATTCACAAAATAATAAACCATATAGATTATAAAATAAATATAAAATTACATGATAATTATCCATTAACTATTGGTTAATCCATAATGTGAATAATGTATTTTCCAAGACCCTATAAGAATTCTATAAGACAATACCTAACATGAATTTCAGCATGTTCAACTCTCGTGCATTCCACTTTTTTGGTCTACACAGTATCAAAACTAAAACCACATCACCAAGAACTCCATTGATCTTTACAGTGTATACTCACACGTATGTGAGGGGAACTCAGGGTGAAAATATAAATTCTTATCACTTAAATGTGGATATGTAGACCCTTATTCAAATTAAATATGTCGGTATGATTTTCATATCATCAAAATAAAATAATTTTTACATTTAATAAAACATAAATGTAATTATTAAATTAATTAAATTATACACTGAAACATTAGCAGGAAAATATCCACTCATGATCAATCAAAATTCAAGTGTATTGGATAAGAAAAATTAAATTTTTTAAAATTCCACTCGAGGGTAATTTTAATGTGTTAACTTTCCAAAAAATAAATTTATTTAATTATCCATAAATCCTGTAGCACCTAGAATAATTTTATTAAATCAAAAAATAATTAAATTTAAACACTGAAATTTTATTTATAATTTTTCAAGAGCATTTTGACCAAAAGTAGATCCCTAGATAGTAATTTAGGACCCGTGACGTGTTAAATGGTTTAGGCCTATTGGATATGGAAAAAATTGGTCATGCCTAATATGGGGTATCCATTTAAATGAAATATATATATAGTAATATAAAATGGTAAAAATATTCTAATGGATCGTTTTCCTCTTTTTAACATATATTTTAAATAATATTCCATGAGAATACTTGAATAAGATTCTACGGGATGCTTTTTCCATTTTTTTAAATAAGAATTAAAGGGAAGAAATAATCTAGCATCTATGGGAAGCTTTTTAATTTTAATTAAACAAGATTCCATGGGAACCTTTAAACTAGCTTCCTTGGGAAGATTTATTGGTTGAATTAAACAAGATTCCATGGGAACCTTTAAACTAGCTTCCTTGGGAAGATTTATTAGTTGAATTAAACAAGATTCCATGAGAATATTTGAAAAATATTCCGAGGGAATCTTTTTTCATTTAATTAAACAATCTTACAAGAGAATATTTAAACTAGCTTCAATGGGAATATTTATTGTTTTAATTAAGAATGATTCTATGAGAATATTTGAACATGATTCAATGAAATATTTGTACATTTAATTAATCAATATTCTATGAGAAGTCTTAAACTAGCTTCAATGGGAATATTGTATTGCCAATGGACTACCCAAACCAAATTACAACATATTTGGTTAATATACAATGTAATCATTTCATACATTATCAAATGGTCTGTCACAATGGTTTCCATTAAAATGAATCAAAAATTAAAAAATTAATTTTCGTAGAAAGTTTTAAACAAAACCCATTGATCTTCAGTTTCCTATATACTGGAAATATGAACTTGGATCAACATTCCATCAGTTGCATTGAAAATTTATAGAATCCCTCATTCTGAATAATATAAAATTTAATTTAAATTTCAATAGTTTATAATTAAATAATTACATGTTAACTTTGATGCCAATTAAAGGATATTGGGGCGTAGTAGAAGCATGAACGAGGAAATATATAAGAAATTGGGTTTGGATTCATATTAAAAACATAGATTACATTTAACCCCATGCTCTTATTTCTAAAAGGATAATTTTCAATTCAATTTAATCATGAAAAATAAAATCAAATGAAATCATAAATAGTACCTCATTAATTTGTATTTGCCAGTTTGATTCCCTCACCATCGTTGTTCTATAGTTGTAACATGAAAAAAGAGATTACCTATAGATCATAAAAATGTGAAAAAAAATTCTAGGATCATCAATATAATTTTTTTGGGTGATAGTGCATGAAATTAAAGAGTTTTATGAGGCCACGTTTATTTCTAGAAATCACAATCTCAGTCGAGAAAGAGGGATTGATCTGATCTTATTCTTCCTTACAAAACTCTCTCTATGAACTTGGGAGGGGGGTAAAGAGAGATTATATCACTAAATTAGTTGAAATGTTTTATCATAGAGTTCAAGAGTCCAAAATTACCTTTTATACATTGGTTATGATTTCCAAAATTACACTTTGGTCCCTGGAAATTAATTACCTTCAATTTTGGCCTTTTCGTACATGCATGACTTAATGAAATTGTCATAAATGTGAAAAATATTTTATAACTCCCTTATATCACTAAAAGATGTTACTTTATAAAATATAAACCATTATCATGGCCCATGATCTCTTCATATAATTTAATGATCCTTGAGTATCATATGTTCATTCGAAAAATTATATTTTTTCTCATATTCACTATTATGGTCAAAAAAACTCATCAATACCATGAGATATAAATCCAATAATTATTATTATAAACTTTAATAATATAATTAAATTATTTTTAATTGATATCATTTATACTTGGATGTTCACCGGTCCCGTATATGGGGCCCACTTTTTTCTAAACACTTATTCATTTAAATAGGTGGAACTCTTGGATACACTTAGTTTGTAACACTCTAGGTTCTTATCATAATAGCAGTGATTCTATCTCATAAGACAAGGGTGAAGTATAGCACCCCACCATTCTCCCTAAGGAGATAATTAATGTCAATGTTATTACTTCCTCTTGTGAACACATTCTATGTAATATAATATCTTTTTCTCATGATACCTCATAAATCATGATGCACAATGGTGTCAACATCCTTTTGTTTCATTATATATTTCATGACCTTACTGGATGGACTTACCTTATTCTACCATGGCCACGGATTTATGAAAGTACTATCATCTTAGTCAACCTAGGACTATGATATATCTATTCCTTAAATTAGAACCAACATATTTTATAATAATAATTCAACCAATGTCATACCAATAATAATGCACCCAACACAAACTACCTCTCCTTGTTTTCATTATCATGGGTTCTCCTTGCATCAGTGTACATGATCAAATGGAATAAACTGGAAATGATCTCATGTCTGAAGACTAATATACGTGTTCATATATATGAGAAACCATTGACACCCAAAACATGTGGTGTTTTTATTAGCGGTTATGACCTCAAGATCTCACTACTAGAGATCACCACGTGTGAAAATCATGAGAAAGAGTCTCAATGCTAATGAGCCCCATCACATAATTTTTATACTTCATGTGTTTCCTGTTAGTATGATGTATCTATAAAATATGAAATATGTTTAAGATTACTGCCATAGTATCTTGAGGTTATCATTGTTATTGGTAACCACAATAACCTTTGATATGATATGTAATCTAAGGGAATTAATATGTAAACAGTGGATAAAGAAATATAAATTTTATTATTATAAGATTAGAAAAATGTATATATCAAACTGTATAAATGTAATGTTAACCAAAAGTATTAATCAGTTTGGGTCTATGTCACACACTATTACAAAAAAAACATTTTTTTTGTTTTTCATCATAAATCATGTGCATCACCTTTTAAATATTGAATTTAACATGTAAATGAAAATGCCCATATTTATAATTCCATTATGTATATAAATTTAATTATTTTAGGATATCTACCATGACTCAAAACACCACAATGGGTGTGTCTCCCTTATTCATTGACCTTTTTTCTTAGGAATGGAATTATAACCACCAATTAGGTGCGCGAATTTATCTCTCCTGGAATGTGATTATAAATAATGTTAAAAAAATTATAAGAAGTGTGGGTGTTTCAAATATAGAATAAGAGTATTGTTGATGTTATTCTAGATCTATCCTTTTAAATAAAATGGCCATTATTGTTAAATGTAATTCTTGACTCGTCACACTTCAAATCACCTTTATAAAGAGTGTTTATGGCATGTATAATTGCATGGGAATTTTTTTTATTTGCAATCGATTTAAAAATGGAATGATCTTGGTGAATCACATATAAAAATGGCATGGATATTTCTATATAATTCATAATTACTTATAAATAAAACGGACCAAAATTCGATACTTGAATTATGATACAATATTCAAACTAAAATAGATTTATTTATTTATTTTTAAATGGTTATATTGTATCACACATTCAGAGAACCATGGCTTTCCATGTAAGAATTCCATGGGTAGGCTCATTGGTTAGATTAATTTTGTTAAACCTAAGAAATACTTGGGTTCCTTATATTTATTTCCTTGGATAGGCTCATAGGTTGAATGAATTATGTATTCCTTGAGAGATACTTGAGATCCATATGCATAACTCTATCAATGGGCATAATGGTTGCATTAATTAAGTTAATACATGGTGATATGTGGGTTATTTATATGGAAAACCTTGGATGGGAACCTTGATTAATGTATTATAACATAGATAAAAACATGTATTCCCAATATGGAACAACTCGGAATGGATCATTGGTTATAGGATTTACATTAATTCTTGAGGTATACATGGATTCCCAAGTAGGATTTCCATATATGGGCTCATAGGGAAAATGAAATTTATTACTAACTTGATCACATTTGTAATTGTATGTTGGAGGTAAGATAAACCATTATAAATTTATGACCATATATCTATTCCATAGATAATATAATTTTGATGATTTCATATTTGAGTAAGTGACTCTTGTGATCCAAATATAAGGACGCCTGAGTTGCGGCTCTGGTCCTGGTTAGTAAACATGTCTATATATATGGTTGTATATTATAGTATTTATACAGTGAATAGATATAAATAGATATTTTTATGAACACACACACGTATATATATATAATTATATATAGGTATATATGTGATAACACACTCTGAGAAGTATTCTAACATAAACTGATGTAGGTATTGCTGGTTGGTTATCCCTGTGGAGCCTAAGTTCAACTAGATTAGTAGTAGAACAAGAATCATATAAAAAATTTCATTAGAAATTATTGGTGGTGGCCTAATGATTTTATATCTTACACTATTAGAGGCTCTTTTTGGTACTCGGATAGACCTTATGGTTGTAGGATCAAGATATGGATTTTTATTTCTAGCTACTATTCATTTTTTGTTGTAATCATAGATATGGTATCTTATGAGGACAAGATATAATAAGATCTCAATATTTTCATGGTGATGGATGTTAGGGATTTTTATTCTTTGTGTATGGTTTATGAATTACTTCATATACTTGGATCCACCATTTGGATATTCATGTATGTATTTTGTTTTGTAATTTCTATCTTATTCATTTATTTTTGTATCATTTATTTTATATTTATTCTAATTTTGATTTATTATTTATGTACCAATTTGATACTATGATCATGAGAATATTTTCTAAACACCATACCATCATTAGACCCTCACTCTTGGTTAGAAACCTCTAGTATGTCAGGATGTTTTCTTGAGGTCATGTGACCGACCAGCTCATGGCACCATTTTAGTGGCTCACGGGCCAGGATGTTACATGAAAAATTATTCTCCTAGGTCAAATTATATGAATCTAGTAACTATTGGGGTTCAATTATGTACATTATCATGAGATATACATGGAACATATCATGTACTTGAGATAGGTTAGGTGGGAGTGCTAGTTGATAGGCCATACCTTTGATTCTATCAGGGGTCATGAATGGGTTGATGTATCTGGGACGAGGATTTCCCTTCTTTCCAAAAATTAAGACATTATTCCATGGTGATATACAATGGAACACATTAACTATAACCTCAAACTCAATTCCTCATCGATGATTTTTTGGCTATATTTTCTATCGATTTCCTATATATTTCATATAAAATTAAATGGTTTGGACATTATCTATCATCTCCTGGATAATATAAAGTCACATAATCTTATTCTCTCTAAATTCATCACATTATGTTTGAGTATAACCCCTCTTTCAAAATAGATTTTTAAGAGGTTCCATTTGAATGATAGAATGGGAAATGTTGTTTTATGATAATTCCATAAGGGGGAGTTTTTTATCTCAACATATTTAAAAATAAAATTAACATGATATTAAAATATCCTATAGATTTTGAATGGTTCTATTAGATTGATCATCCATCTAAGGGTGATAAGTAGTACTAAAAATCATCTCTTTATCTAGTACTTCTTGAATGCTACAGTGAAACCTTGAGGTAAACTACAGATATTGATCAGATACAATGGGGAGTAACACTCCATGAATTATTTCCACTAATCTTATGTATATATTAGAGTGTTTGTGGATAGGTAAATCAACATTCATAGTAATGAAATTAACTAACTTTTTAAGGAGATCAACTACCACCTAGATGGATTTATTTCTTTTAATATCCCTAGGGATCTTATAATGAAGTCCATGGTTATGTTTTCTCATTTTCATAATAATATAGGAAACAGTTATATCATACCCCTAGTCTTATTTACTTTATCGTTAAAGTGTTATCATATCAAGCATCAAGATATAAATTTTTCAAATCTCCATCTTCATGTTATCCCTCAAAATTTTTTAACTCAGATATTTATACATATTATTACTTCCTATATGAATAATGAAAAATGATTTACAAACATCATTCATAAGTTCCCATTTCTATTATTGTTTATATGGGACAAGTATCTGGCTCCCAAAATTTTGAAATCCATCATTGGTAATTCCGAACTATAGAATATTCACTACCTTTTTCTACAGAACATCATCATCTTTCTAAGACACTATGATATTCTCAAGAATGGATGGTTGAGGAGTTATTTGAGAATGGTATGATGAAATTCCTTTTATTATTCCCATGTATTTCATTTAAATAACCATTAATATTATATCCCTTTAAATCATCATCATGGATAGGGTTTCAAGATCATTTATACTCATATCTTCTTCATGGTTTTCATCTACCCATGATCGTAATGGATTAAAAAATAATTATCCATCATCAGATCTTACCAACTTCCTTCGTGAAAATTGAAATCTTTTTTTGTGAATACATACTTGAGTCTTTTATGATATATATATATATATACATATATATATATTTCACACCTCTCCCTGTGGATAAAATATTTTAAAATAATCAATGGGAATATCCCTATAACCAGTAATAGATCATTAATTTAGTATTTCTACTCATGGATCTCTAATTGGAATGAGGAAAAGATTATCTTGTTTTCATCTTACATGAGTTCATAACCCAATACATTTTTAAACATATCTCATAAATCAAAATTCCATCACCACTAGTGGTTAATGAGACCATAGTTTTAGTTACTATCCTCTTATTTGTCTTATTAAATCTTTCATTTCATTCATCATTCAAGAAAAACATGAATTTTTTTCATGTAAAATTCGGTATTGGAATTAAAAATCATGAGACGTTTCTCAAAAATCAATGATAATATCGAGATAATCTAAAGAAACTATGGATATATATCAAAGATATTGTTCTTTGCAATCCTCCACCTGCCTCTATTTTTTTATGCATCCACAAATATCCATTTTTTGGTGATGATATTACCTAGTAATTTTGTTTTTTAAATTTAAAATCACATTTACTATACTTAGAAAATAAATTTTCCTTCCAACATGTATTTAGTTAATATTTAAATGATTCCCATATTAATCCATACTTTTAGATGATATAAGAATATCATCATTAAAGTATACAGTAAATTTTTTGATCAAATCACTAAATAGACTGTTTATCATATCCATAAAGATAGCTATAGAATTAGTGAGTTAAACTGGAATCATAGTGAACTTGTAGTGCCACTATATTTTTTGAAAATATTCTTGGGGATATATGACTTATTCACCATTAATTTATAATATCTAGAACAAGGATCCACCATAGGGAAATATTTCACTCTAAATAGATAATTAAATAATTCATCAATCCATTGAAAATGATACTTGTTCTTTATTATGACATTTTTGAGATCATAATAATCAATGCAGGGATGCATTTCCCCATCATTCTCTTTGATTAAGATGACCGGTGCACCCAACAGCTAAGAACAGAATCTCGTGTAGTATCTTCTTCAACTCCTCATGTTTAGAAATAGCCATTATATAGTGATTCTTGGATATTGGAAAATATATAGGTCTTAGATGGATTCAAAATTTGACCTCTTTGCTAGGAGGAAGAATAGGTAATTATTTTGTAAACACAAAAGCAAATTCCAACACAATGGGTATGTTATGAAGGATAATATTTTACATACTCACAATAATTTGACTAAGATATTAATTCTCATACGACAATAATATCCAAACTTGAGATGATGATACCAAATTAGATTCATCCTCCTTTAAATTTTTTACAATTGGGGTTGATTTGTGATATAAAGTGTGATTTAATTATCTCAACATTTTATGTTGGTTCTATATAAGAAAATACAATCCATATTTATTATAGCATCAAATTCTGGTAAAGGGAGTATCACATGGTTATCTTTGAAATTCATCCACCATATTTTAGTAGTGAATGAGTTATATTCATGTGATGTAATAATTGAACCATTCTTTATATTCACTAATAAGTCAACTTTGATGTTTTGTGGTGTTTTTTTAAATTATTACTAAAAATTCATGATATGAAAGAATAAATATAACCAAAAAAAAGCAATTTCACTATTATTGATTGAATAATTAATATAGATATCACCACTTCATTGTTATGATCCACCATAGCAGTTGTGCGGGTATAATATCCCTTTATCTCTCTAGACTTTGATGGTTGTTGGTGTAATTTATCATCAACATAATTCTTCTTAATGCAGTTATTATCATAGTTACCTTATTAATTGAAGATAAAATATTGGATAAAAGTCTGATAGTTGACTAGAGAATTCCTTTCTTCCATCACATTTGTGGTTTTCCCCATTTGAATTCACTGTATATGTTCCCTTAATTCCCACACATAATTCAATTTCTTTATCTGCATAATAAAATTTCTATAATTCTTCATCACACACTTTTGATATGTGGGGTGTTAGAATTTATTTCCCCATGATATTTCTTCAACAAATTTCATGAATTAAAATAAAGTATCTACTTCCTCTCTACTGACCCATGAGATATAAAATATTATCCAATATCTCTTTCAACATTAACGAAACATAGAACAATTTTCTCATAACCATCAAAGTCTAAAATCAACAAATTCTTGACTTTATTTGTCCTTATCCCACAAAAGAAGTGATCAAATTTACGTTT
The DNA here is from genome assembly GCA_963277665.1 of Viscum album. Taxonomy (NCBI): domain Eukaryota; kingdom Viridiplantae; phylum Streptophyta; class Magnoliopsida; order Santalales; family Viscaceae; genus Viscum; species Viscum album. The sequence continues at coordinate 377,130,055 of OY728137.1, forward strand.
AGAGTAAGTCATAATATCGATGTTGTATCATGGAAGTCTTTGTATATTTTCCTGGTAAACCCCAAAGGATTTGAAATCATTTTTCTTGAGAAAAAATATATCCTTAACAATTTTATGTTAGAGAATGTGATGAAAATATTTATTGAAAAAATATATTTCAGAACTCATTCCATACCATCCCTTCAATCTCTTCTTTAGGTTTTATATTCTTTTTCAACATCCACTATTGATAAGATTATCTTTCTAAGAAATAAACAACCAGAATGAAGATATAAATCATAAATCATTAAAAGACAGAGAAGATATTTTAAATTCTGTTGATGCATTACACTATGATTAATGGATTGGAAGATCAATAAAATTTCATATTTCTTTTTCACATAATTATTTAAATTAAAAGATAAACATTATTATGTGAGAGTGGTTTTTCCACATTATACAAGTTTCTAATAAAAATATGAGATAAATAAGAACGTATTTTAATGATCTTCTTGATTCCTTCTACAATCATGTTGGGTATATCATTTGGGAAGTCATCATATTTCCCCTCACACTAGTTGTTGACTTGGTTCCTCTAAGTTCTAACCATTTAATTAAATAAAGGAATAATTAGGGATGATAATTTTTAACTTATTAAACACATAAATTGAAAACCATAAATAATACCGGGGTAAATCGTAAAAGGCATATATTCTATTAGCTAAGAATTTTTATGACTCAATCTATGTTATCTATCATCTATTTCTTAATAAAAAATTATGGGTTTCTTGGGACCCTTTATAATTCTTCATAATTATTTTGTGATATTACCAAATAATATCCCCCAATCATGTTAAACTAGTTATGCAGAAAGACCTCTTTTTCTTTTACCAATTGATGATAAAGTAAATTCTAATGCACCATTTTGAGTTTACTATCCCTATGTATAATTGTTCTAAAGACACATCCACTCATAGTATTCAGATCGGTATTTTATTTATCTAAAACCATTTACTCAGTTATTTATCAAAAATTAAGGATTTTTTTAATGTTTTATTCTTATTATTTATGTAATAAAATATGGTTTTATAATCTTAATCCCAAAATTAACTAGACTTTTATTATATAACTACTATGAAAACCCATATATTTAATACACATTGTTTATAAATTTATTACATAAGTATTCACTTACTAAAAACCTATTAGATGATGATTCATAGTGACTTTAGGTTATTAGGTACATAAAACCAAAACATGAAACTATAATATAATAAAAAACTCCATAACATGACCTTAAATGCCCTTGATCATCTAAAACTGCATCAAATAATCTTGGGATGTATATAAGAATAGGGTGAGCTATAAATACTAGTAATAGAATAATCAATTAATAAAAAGATGAATGTTAAACAAGTGATACAATGAGAATATTAATGCAACCTAAATGGGATGAGTATCATAAATAAGAACATTAAAGAATCATATAAGATGATAACATTAATGCAACATTGGAATATGTAAACAATAGAAAACATGAATTCATAAATTAAAAGGAAGGAAAACTAATGAGAATTATTAACATAGTGTACTATGATTAATCTTCCTTTCACCATACATGGCATCTCATGATAAAAAAATTACCAAATTCATATTATTGTGATATAATTTAGGCACATTTGTCCCATTCATATCATGTACACACATAAGTCTTATATATAAATCAAAAAACATAAGGATGACCTTATTTAATTTCAATCCGATGATTATGAAGTGTGGGTAACATACATGGAAGACCACCATCAATGAATTATAGTTTTATCTAGTTTAATACCCTTCAGTGGAAATGGGTAAGGGTATTCACTACACAAATTTTTTGCATGGAAAATCAGAGGATGATTTTGACAGCATAATGTTGGTACATAAATATTCATGGAAGGGTTCTCTAATCACCATTAAATCCTATGGAATTCATGATTTCTATTTGAAAATTTATCCCAACATGAAAAATTTGAAATCAAAATGAATAATACAATGAAGGGTTTCAAATAAAGTGAAGACGGAGAAGATCCCTTACCATTAGATGGTGCTTCTAAAAGATTGGGAGGATCATTATAAGAGAAAAAGAGCACATAGGTAGAGATTTATAGAGGTATATTGATGAAAAATTGATAATAAATTGGTTTTGAGTGAATAGAAGAGAGTGGATGGATATTAATTTATATAAAAATAGGACAGAATTATTTATTAAATTCTAAATATAGATTTTGGACTATATAAAATAACGTAATCTGAACCAAAACTCATACCATGGATTTTACACATGGTTAATGAGAAATTGGGCTGGATTTATTTTTTTCCATAATACTAAGAACCTAACTCCCTAAAATAATACCCTTGAGGATGTTATAGTGATTAATGATTATAAATAATTTATTTTGTAACAATAAAATATAATATTTTTTATGTTGGATTCATTAAGGGTTTAAAAAAATAAATCATACAACTTAAAAACACATTATTTCAAAGGGGAAGATAATTTTTGTTGGGTATACTCGTTATATTATTTATTACATCACTATTGGTATTTTTTGATATAATAATACACACTATATATTTATACAGTATTTAATTTTCACTCAAAAACGTGATTGTCTCAGTAAATTATGAAAAATTCATCATTGGATAACATTGAAATGTTCATTTTAGAAATAATATTTATTTTATCAGACAAAAAATCTCTATATTTTAGAAGTTAAGTTATTAAAAAAATTAAATTTATTGAAAAATAATTGTGTTTGGCAATAATAGACATCCAACCCTTATAAATTTACATTTTTCTTCATAAAATTATATTATCATTTATATTTAAATAAATACTATTTTATAAGAATATTTTAATAAATTAACATTTATTTAAAAAATCATGATTTCCTAAAATTTTGTGACTTGATTGAACCAATATATATCACAAAAGCACAATTTTTTCAATTTATCAAAATCACATTTTTTTCAAAATTGTTATATAATCATTTATAAAGTAATAATAAAAAATGTAAATGTAGTCATTATTTAAAAAAACATACAGTTAGAGTATCGATTAATAACAATTAATTACCAAATTATATTCCATATGCTAAGGTCTGTCATGGTGATTCATTCATTGGATAGTTTGGTGAACATGGTTGGTGATGTGATCTTGATAATCTTGAACTTCTCTTATAAAAGATTTCACTCATGCTTCAGTTATTGAATCTAAGATTCGTATTAGTCAAGGATAATGTACAGTGATGAAATCTTCCTCAAAATCTCCCAGATATGGGATTCATTGGGTATAATCTAATTTTTTTTTGTTTTTCACTCCTACCATCCCTTTAAAATGTACTTTATCAAAACCCTTAATATATACTAATCTTAATGTTCACTATACATCAACTATGTTATCAAAAGTTATGATTATTAATGATATTTTGAATCCATGAGTATATAAAATGGTTCTCAATAATAAAAAAAGTTCACATATTTTTTATAAACATAATCCATAAAGATGAATTTATTCATTTAAAAAGTAAATTTCATTTATAAAATTTTCAGTTGTTAAACACCAACTTTCTACTTGATACATCCAACACCTGAATCCTGAAAATTATTGTGCTAGAATGGTCTAAACCATTTTTTAATATCTTATGAAAAAATTTCTATAATTTCATCCTAAAAATAAATACACGGATAAAATAATTTGAAATAATGAATGATATTATAACCTTAATTATGACTTCCATTTTTTTATTGATAGTGACCCCAAATGTTTCAATACATTTAATAATAAAAATTTGAGATAAATGAATGAGAGGGTAAATATACTCATGATAAATGGAATAAAGTTAATGAATTGTTTTTTTATAGTAATTTTTTACTATTATCACCACCAATATATAAAATAAATTCTGAAATATCCATTACAATATGAAAAAATATATCGACACATAGAAGACATATGTAAAACAAAAAAACATTTATGCATGCCTAAATAAATGTTAACAAGATAAAAATCCTCCCACAAAACAATTTCCACACCCATGATGGTAATGATTTCCTGGTAGTTAAAAATCAATAATATAAGAGTGAGTAACACTGATATTTCCAATGAAAGATATTTGTTATCCACCCATATGAGATATTAAAAATATTTACCACATAAATTATGATATCCTTTAATAGGAACAAATAAATAATATATATTATTAAAAATAGAAATATGATAATTCTTTCATTAAAAAAGATAGCCATTAGAGAATTTTATCCATTATGATTAACACTATTACATAGTAACAAATTTTAATTTACTAAATCAAAAATAATTCATGATAATAGATATCATCAAAAAAAGAGACTTCCATTAATAAATATAATATCATATATCACAAACGAAATTAATGTTCCATCAACTTCCAAAATATTATGATTTATCTAAATTTAATTATTTAAAATGTACTAAACATTCCAAAACTAATATAGGAACATGATTCTAAAAAAGTTATAAAACCTCAGATTGAAAAAATACACATAATATTGATAAACTTTTTCCATTTTCTTATAAAAAATTAATTTAAATGGTTAAACTTTTCGGAAATACTAATATATAAAAATAGTAAAACACTATGTTCATAACTCTAAATAAATAAATTCTATTAAACAATCTTAATACTATCATATATTATTAGAAAAATTATATATTCAAATAAAAAAATAAATATGTTGATGTTAAAACATTAAAAATAAATAATTAATCATCCATTATAATATTTAAACCCTTACCATATGTAAATCAAGGATAGTAATAAAAATTATGGTCTATGTAAAGACCCTAGTTTTTTAGTTATGATTTTTCTGATTAAATCTTAGTTTTATAATGTTAAATAATTTATATTTTCCCTAAAAATGTGATCTGAAAAATGTTGGCTGGATTATGAGAAGAATATATAAGGACATAAGGTTTGAATGTCTTTAAAAAGATTCCATAAAAATCCTAATGGACTCCATTTGTTATCTAGTTGGCCATAAAATGCAAAAAATTAAGAATTTTACTTATATAGATGTACCAATAGTAGTTCATATTATGGATAGTTTTCAATTAAAACATATAGAAGGACTAATAATATTTTGGTGGTAGATATAACCTTAAATTATAGTTAAATGAATATTTTTATGCCCTTGGATTTTAAAAATCGTATTAATTACACAAACTATCTGTTTGTAATTGTAAAAAAATTCTTTTCATTCAAGAAAAATGGAATGTTAAGGAAATAATTCATACATGATTGGAATTAAACTAATAACACCATATTCATTCATAGAAAAACCTTACAATAGATTAACATCAAACTATGTTTTACATAGAATGTTTTATTACACATAATGGATTATTTCATCCATTATAAGTGTAAAAAATAATATGGGATAATAAATAACAAAATAAAATTTAAACTAGAAACTCCCCTAGACTACCATCACCTTTGGTAATCACTATTATTATAAAAAAACCAACAGTGATATAGAATATCATGAAAATTAAAATCATACTTTTAGATCAAAAAATAGATTTATGCGAATGATGTGTGTTACCTAAGAGGTGTTAATGGAATGAATAAGTTCATTAATGATGTATATAGTAAATAAATATGGCCATTATAAATATGGTCATTAGAAATTTGGTTGTTTGAATTATTATGTTTTGATATATATGTGTCTAATTAGTAAGCATAATTTCTGCATGGTTTGTAATAAAATTAAAAAATATATAACTCACAAATAATAAATATTGAAATTAAAATATTATATAAAAATAATATACATATATATATATATATTTGTTATGTATTAATATTTCTGTTTTATTTTGTTTATCTATAAACATAAAATAAATATATAAATTTTTTTGAGTACAAATAAATAATTTTTTAGAGTATAAATAATTAATTTTAATGGTATCTTTTCAACATTAGTTAATATAAAACTTATATTTTTTAAAATAAATTTCTTTAGTATTGTGTTTATTATAATAAATTAAATTGATAATTTCAAAATGATTATTAAAATGAAATTTTTTGAACATAAAAAAATACATCATAAAACACTAATTTGTAAATAATAGAATATAAGAATAGGAAAATATAATACTCTAAAAATTCATTTTCATTTAAATGAAAATTTTCTTTATATTTTATAATTTTATTTTAAATTTAAAATTTTAAATTTTAGGATTTTGTATTTCAAAAACTAAACCCATTTTTCTATTTATCATAACAATATTATCCTAGGATGATTTTTAGGATTTTTCTTGAATTATTGATTTTCAGTGAGAAGTGAAAATGTAGTTTTTTGTAGAAATATATCATTTGTTATTATAAAAAGAAATATTTATTACATGAAAACTCATAAAATATTATTATTGGTCAATATTTTTTTTGGATTTACATAATTCATTTAAAAATAAGTGTGGTTAATTTATAAAATCAATGTTTAACATATTGAAAATTATACAATATTTTTTAAATAAAATAATTTTTTAATAATAAAACATTTAAATGCTTCATATCATAGTGAAAATATGTTTTTAATTTCTATTAATTAAATATAAATTTATTTTTTTTAATATCAAAAAAACTAATATGACTAAAATGAACAACATCAATAAGTGTTTCTTAAGGATAGCGTTTATGATGGAAATTAATATTTTTTTCTAAAAACATGTTTTTACATGAAAGTATTAAAATTAAGTTTCCAATTACATAAAAATATCATTGGATAAAATGTATTTAAAATTTGGAATTAGTATGTATAAATAATTTCATAAGTCCAATTTTATTTTATTTTTGAATTAAAATTTGATTACATAGGTACAAATATAATTACCACGGAGATAACGAAATATTGTAAAATTGAATATTCTAAGAGAAAATGAATTGAATTTTTTTAAAACATGATAAAAATAGATTTTTTTATGGGTACTAAACCTTCACTCATCCCCCACTCAATTACTTTCCACATTGGATCCACATTCCATGTGCATCATGTGCACTCTTAATATTAAGAATCTATATTTAAACAAATGACATTCTATTCACCATTAAATGGGGCCCCCCTCATCCCTAGTTTTACACTCATTATTAAGCATTATCATGACCATAAATCCTCCATGATATCCCATCCATGCTTTAACTGCATCCTATAAGACTTGGTCTTACTAAATAACAAAGCAATGGAATCTTATATTGTCACCAAAGGGAGAACATTCATAGGTCGATGTAATGTTCTCAACTAAACTCTCTTAATTCTATTATTCATAAACCACATCATAATTATTCTATACATTAATAAAATAAAAAATAATAATTATAGATATTTTGAAATTTTATTATACTAACATAATATCCATTATCTTCCTCTCTCTAAAACTATTTGAAAAATTAATTTGTTGTCAGGCATACATATAGACTACCACTACAATGAAGAAAATGTTTTATTTTTTAAAAACAATTTACATGCCTTGACTAAAAGCCTAATTTAATGAAATAATAAAATATTTAAAAATTAATTACGATTCAAAAATGTTAATTATTTTATTTTCATACCCCCACACGTTCTGTGTAAAATGATATTGACTTTTGTGTGTACATACAAAAAAACAGACTCCATGGAAATACATATTTAATTTTCATAGACTATCTAAAACAAATGAAATTTAAAATCTATTTAATATATACTAATAATATTTATGAAACTGTTTTTAGGATTCTATTGGAAATTATTCAAGTGATGTTTATAATAAACACTAATTATAATCTGAATCACCAAAAAAATAAACATATCAATAAACCTTTATTTATTTAAACCCATTTCGAAATCGTATGAAATTTTATAAATTTTGTTATTATGGAATAATAAATGACATAAACCTTTTAAATTATTGATATTATTAATCTATTTAAAAACACCATCGGCCATGCTGAACATACTAAAATGTTTGTGGATGAAAATTTACTAAATAAACTCAAGTAACCAACTTAAGTGAAAAATATATATTAAATAAATAATATATAATAAAAAATTGTAATTAAAAATTAAAAAATAGATAAAAAAGGACTCAAATAATGTATATAATAAATATAATTTTATTATTCATTAATTTGGGTACATGTATATAAGAAATCAATACCCAATGTAAGGTTTTATCCATCTAATTTTTTATTTATTAATAAATATTATATATCTTCCACTTATGTCCACTTTTGAATGTAAATATTTCCCTAGAATAACTTTTAATAATAATTTTCTTGAATTCAAAGTGATTTAAAATCCATTCTATATTCTACAATATTGTATTTTTGATAAAAAAAAGTAAAACAACTCATAAGTGGGTTTTTATCATGAATCGACCTGGATGACCCACCTAAGCAGTACCTAACACAGTTAACTCATGGAATGAAGCACATTATTGGTCCCCAGAAGCTTCTGACTAATGTCAGAGCAACAAAAAACCAATGGGATGATTTTTTCAAAATAATTTTTATCAACTTAAAGTAGTGTATATAAAACAATAAATAGTTGGTATTTATAACCCTCTTTAAGAGTTAATTAACACATGTAGACATATACGAGTTCTAAAAAAACAATATGTCAACCAAATTTGTCACATAAAGTAGTAAAAATAATATCATGTTCTCTATCTAAAAATTTGTTTGTATTCTACAATTATCACCATAGATTTCAAAATTCAAACTAATCAAGAATGGATACGGCCTCCAAGGAGTGTGTTTCCATCCATATGACCTAGCATAAAAAGTCTATAAACATCCAAAGGAAAAAAATTCAGGTGTTAAAAGTAATCCTCATAGGATATAAATAAGTATTACATAAGAAATCTCTATCATATAAACTAAATATTATCATTTTTAAATCAAATTTTTCATAGAAATTTTCTCATAGTTCATATCAAAACATTATTTGTAAAAAACAATATCTAATATAAAAATTAAACTAAATTTTATTCCATCAAATGAAGTAGATATATTCATCATTGTCAAAAATATAATTGAATAAACATATAAATGAAATAGTAATGAATTAGTATTTCAATCAAAAACTAGAATGCATAATAAGTTTACATAATTTCACCATGGTAGTAACACCTAGGATAAGTTTCTTCTAGTCACAATGTTTTTTGAAATCCCAGTGAACTATGGATCCAGGTGAGAACACACTCCCTAGATCTCAAGTCTAGGTTCAATAGACAAACACTCTAAGGAATGACCTATCCTCCCTCAATATGTTTATTTTAATTTTCACCATAAATTCAAGATAAGATAAATAATAGTTTCCAAATAGAGTAGTTTTCTTATGAAACTACCTAGCTCAATCACAAGTTCAATAGTCTCTCAAATTTGGTTACATAAAAAGTGATTCAATGAATAGAATCATCAAGAAAGAATCCTAGAATCAAAATTAAATATGCGAAGATATAGATCCATTAGTAAAATAATGATCCCCCATTCTTGAAGATAGAGAGAGTGAGTGGAGGAAAAGGTAATTCATAATCAAATTGAGATAAGACTTTTCAAAAGAGATCCAAAGAATCAACTGATACTTAAATCCATGAATAATCAATGATGGATGAGCTAAATTAACCTATATAGAGACTCTATGGTGTTTAGGGTTTACTAGAGACCACAGAATATGACTTAGATTAGAAATTAAGATTAAAAATATGGTTATGATATTACCCTTGTATTTCTAATGTAAATTGGCCACACTGGCTAGCCATTGGCCCCCAATAGCTAGTCGGTGGCACCAATCATGATTCTTATGCTACTATATGTCCCAAGTAATGGTACATTGTCCATGAATAATTCATGAACCATTGGTCACTCCACTAGTTCTTTGATGGAGTTTACATAGGATCTCCCTTCTACCAGCCTCCCACCAGTTATCTAGTGAATCTCACTAGGTAATCAGTGGACTTTTTTAGCTTTTTAAACTATAAGAACCTGAACACTCCTAAGATAAATCTATAAAACACTAATGACCTATTAATTATGGATCTAAACATTACCTTGACCACAATGAATATTAAACTGTGGTGAAAAACCAAGAATCAAAATGATTAAAAAGAGCATAGAGTACATAATAAATATATCCAAAATAAACCAAGGATTGTACCCAAAGGCTGGTGTTGGGATGTTATAATTATATACACCATAAATTATTTATCCCATGGAAATTATATTAAGAAGAATCTATAGAAAATTCTTCAGGCCAATACTCCCTCATAGAATCCTCATGCTAAAAGTTCTTGTTATTTTTTGAGCCATGCATCCATATAACCTTCAGCAAGGGTATGGAGATTCCATGTAGGTCCTCTGTCTAGGAAACAATAATCCTATTTGTATTCTCATTAGTGACCATATATGGTTCCGCATCATGGTCCTCCCAAATCAATACATGTGATACATTTAAAATATACTTCTTGATATGTGACTCTTGAAACAAGTCATAGAACAATTTCATTTGAGGTGGAAATTCAATATTTTACGCTACATTTATAATCCACTCAAAAATATTAAATAGTTAAATATATCAATGTTCCAACATCCAATATCTTCCAAGACATCAATGACTAAACTGAGATGATACTCTTAAGAACACCAATTCACTGACTGAGATCTCCAAATTGTGTCATTGAAGATCTATACAAGACTTTTATAGGATCTAATATATTAAAATTTTATGATGTATAAACAAAATATTTATCAATGTGTCTTGAAAAAATAGGCCTCATAAGGGAAGGATCACCAATATCTGACCAACTATGTAGAGATTTACAAGGATGGTCCTACAATGCCTCAAAGGGTGAAATAATGATGTTAAATGGAAACTATTATTATATGAAAATGCAACCTATAAAAAACTGGCCTTAAATATTAAATAATCTAGAAAATTTTATTACAATTTACTTTCTTACATTCCCATGTATCATTTTGGTTTAGAGTATAGTGAATTAATAAATAATTCATACAGATTAACCCATATGAATACAAATTGTTTATTACTAAAATAGCATCCATTTCTTTCATAATACAATTTTTTTAATAAAACATGAAATCTTTTCATGAAAAGTTTTCACGACAATCATGTTGGATTCTTCTTTTCTATAACCCATCCTTAAACCCTATGAAAAAAAATTTACGACTTAGGAGGAGCATAAAAATCTCAGTAAGGAACATAAAAAAATGTAAAGAAATTGTTAGTCCATAAATAATTATAAACATATAAAATCATTTCCACAAATACATACTTATCACTGATACGTACCATAATGTTACTTTGTGGAAACCTAATGTTTCCATAAAACGTAGAAACCATGAATAAAACCATAAAGGAAAATTTTATAATTACTTACTTATGATTGAAACCCTTATGGAAACAATATGATTTGTAACCCTCATGACCAACATATAATGTAACCCTCATGGATACCATATTATGTAACACTCACAGCTACCTTATGGTATAACCATCACAGTTACACTTGGAGTAACCATACGGTCGACCTCAAACATAATCATACCTATTGAATTAGTGGGATATATAGTTCCAAAACATCATCATGAATAATAAAATAATCATAAAACATCAATTTTTACATCATAAAATAAATCCTTTTGAATTTTGTAAAATATATAAATTTTAAAGATGATTTTTAACGAAAAGTCCCTTACATCAGGTTCATCTTACTTAAAACATGTTAAACCCTCATATATAATGCATTAAAGATTATTGTTAATATATTACATAATAGTATTAATATTTATAATTACTTTTATAATCTTATCATGACATATTTACACCCATTTATTAATAATATGTTGTTATCATCATTTTTTTAGGTCCATTTATTTGATGGTTTCTATGGTTAGCTCATTGTGGATTTTCTTGTTGAATGGATGAAAAACTCCAGAAGTGGAATTAAATGGAATTAATATGATTCAAAAAAATTAAATGATAAAATATTTCATTTTTTCTTATATTAGGTTGAATCATTAGATAAAACATTAATTAAAATGATTTAATTTATTTTGGTAGTTTTTACCAACATCATGAACTTATATCATTTTATTCAATGTCAAGTTTATATATTCGTTCCAGAAAATAAAATAACTTATAAAATGTATAATAAAATATTATTTAATAAATTTAATGGTTTTATGACTATACTTAAATGTGGTAATGTAAAATTAAAGTGTATCATCCATGATGTCGGTAAATCAGCATATCACAAACAATGTTCTCATTTTTAGAATAAAAGGGGTATAAGAAAGAGTTTGATGGTGAAGTTTTTCATCAACATTACAAAATTACAGTACATATAATTTACTAGAGTTTTAATTACACTTTTATAAGGTAATGTGATGATAGAATTATAAAAGTAATGAAATTAAAAGGAAAATAAAATAAAATAAAGGAGGATTTTACCTCTTAAATTCTTCTACATGAGAACAACCTTAAGGTCCTTAGTTTTGGACTTTTGGTGACACCAGTAGGCCTTGGACATAGGGATGAGGATGGGGAAGGAAATTATAACGAAAATAAACAATCTAATATTCTTTTAGGTGTGAGGAGAAGAGGTGGTGATGGTTGGTATTTGTAGTGGGGGAGATGGGTGTTTTCTCATTATTATATTCATTAGTTTATAATTTTGGCTCAAGACTACAAATAGTTTGATAATTATCACTAAATATATTTACATAATGAAGGGGAGTTTTAGATTTTGGGCTTACATCATCCTTACACCATCTAAGACTCAGTAATCCAAGAATTTATTAAATGCCATAAATTTCTATATTACACTATTTACCAAAAAACAACTATTTTAGAAAAATCCCAAATATTTATCCTAACCATTTTTCAATGTTTAGAATTCCAAAATTAACTTTATTTTTAAAATAATTCTCTGAGTATGTGAAATTTAATTGTTAATTTAAATCATAATTTATTCTAAAAATACCAATTTTGAAACTATAACTGGTTTAATAATACTTTGAAAAATTAATTAAGGTCTTATAAAATTATTTTATAATCATAAGGAAATAAAATATAAATTTATCAATATATTTTATGAATATATATTTTTGTTTATATTATTATATTAATTATAAAACTATAAAAAAATTTATGGGTCACAAAAATACACACAATTAATTTATCGTTTTCAAAATATTTATTTATTTATTATATGATATAAATATATCATATTTTCACTTATAAGATACATAAATTTTATTCATAAATTCTTAGGTAAGGTTACTATTCTATTGACCAAATTACTATTATTAATGGTCACCATATTATTCATAAGGTCATGTTACTATTCTATAAATATATATTCCTTAATTTCTATAAACAAAACATATTCCATTGCTCATTTATATTTAATTTAACTATTCAATTATAGAATAAAAAAAAGATTTTATAAGTACATCGATTTTGACATTCTCTCCACCTTCTAAAAATTTCATTGTCATAATTTTTATTAACTTATTAAACAAGTGAGGATAATGTTCCCTCATAGAATTTTCAAATGTCAATGTTGCTTCTTCAACCATGTGGTTTCTCCACAAAACCTTAACCTGTTTAATTACCTAATTCCACAATAATTTCTCTCTACGATCAAGAATCTAAATAGGGTTCTCTTCATATAAATGCTTCTCTTCCAACTGAACAACTTCTAGTCTCAAAGCATGAGATTATTATGGCACATGTTTTCTTACCATAAAATCATAAAAAAATTGTTTACATGAGATAAAGTTGGAGGAAAAGATACTCAGTGGGAACTAGTCAAAAATTTCTATAATATTTCAAATAGTACAATTAACCATGGAATCATATTTCCATTATTATTAAAACAAATAACACTTTTCCAATGAGAGATTTTAAGGATATCAAGATCACCTACCTCAAAAAAATCTTTCTTCTTATTATCTACATAACTTTTCCATCCGCTCTATGCATTCCTCATGTGTTTATAGATCATATTCACTTTATTGTACAATTCCTCTACTAATTATTGTCCCATGAACTTCCTTTACCTGATTTCATCGCAAAATGCTAGAGTTCGACACCACTTTCCATATGATGCCTTAAATGGATCTATATGTAAACTAGAATGAAAACTGTTATTATAAGATAACTCAACTAATGAAATATTTTGATACCAAATTACATGGTAAGCTACTATATAAGCTCAAGGAATATACTCCAATATATAAACTGTTTGTTATAAATTTCCATCTGACTGAGGATTAAAGGATGTAATGAATTTTAATTCATTTCCTAATGACTTATAAAGTACATTCCAAAAGTTGGAAGTGAACCTGGGATCATGGTCAGATACATTAGATAGAGGAAATCTATGAAACTTGGCCATCTCATTAAGGTATAGTCAAGAATACCAATCCAAATAATTAGTATCTTTAATAGGAAGGAAATATGTATATTCATTCTTTAGGTCAATAATAACCCAAATCACAATGTTACCTCAGAAAGTCTTTATTATCCCTTCCATAAATTTTGTAGATATTTTCCTATTTCCACTTTGGCACTAGAAAATGATTAAGCAACCCATTTGATAATTTTCTCTCTACTTAAACCTTTTCACAAGTCAATAATTTCATTGTAAAATCTACAATATCTGTATCATTGCATCCCACCAGTAATACTCCTGAAGGACTATGTGCATCTTAGTGTTGTCAGGATGAACTAATATTAGATAACTATGAGATTAACTTAACAATTCTTTCTTCACATTAGGATAATAAGTAACACATTATATCTTCCCAAATATCAAAATAAAATCATTATCAACATTAAATTCTATAAACATACCCTTTTCTCCAATCCTACCTTTTTGTAACTAATAGTCGTCCTTCTTCACTTTCTTAATTCTATATAATAGAGATTACTACACTAAAACCAAAAAAGGAAATTGAGTAATTTTCAACACCAATAACATACAATCCAAAATTAATAAATTCAAAAATCAAGGTTTCATGTTCTAAAAGTAATATGGTTAATGTAGCATGATGTTTTCCACTCAAGGCATCTGTCACTTTGTTTTGTTTTTTGGGATGGTAATAAATCATGAAATCTTAATCTATTATTAGTTCAAGCCATCTTATATTCCTCATGTTCAATTCCATTTAAGTAAATATATACTTCAAACTACTATGGTCAGTATATATTTCAAATTTGGATCCTTATAAATTAGGATTCCATGTTTTTTAATCGAAAAAATAGTTTTTATTTCTAAATAATTTGTCGGATAATTTTACTCTCGAGGTTTCAGTTCTCTTAAATCATAAGTAATTACCTGATAATTATGTATCAAAACACAACATGTTCCCTTAAATTAGTAATCATTGTTGAAGAAAAAATCACCATTTCTGGAAGGTAGAGACAAAACATGAGAATTCACCAATATTTTTTTTAATTCTTGAAAAAAACATCATAGTCTTTTATCTAAATAAATTTAACCCATTTTCATGTTATCTTAGTTATTAGGAGAGATAATCATGAAAATTATTTAATAAACCATCAGTAATATCCTTCAAATCCAAGAAAAATAAGAATATTAGTAACATTGTTATGTCTTGTCTATTCATTATCCACTTTTCTTTAGCGAGAACAACTGTTATGCCATCCTATTTTATAATGTTCCCATAAAAATAATTCTATGGTAGCAAAAAATAAAATTTTCTAAATTTATCATTTAAAAAATATTCTTTGTGAGTTTTTAGGAAACTTCTTAAATATTTTTCATGATCATCATGAGTTTTTAGAAAGTCCAAAATCGAATCAAAAAATAATAAAACAAACATATACAGATATTCATAAAACAGTCTATTCATAAAATCCATAAATACACCAAGAGAATTTTTCAAACCAAAGAAAATAACAACAAACACATAATGACAATATGTAGTTCGGAATAATATTTTTTTTGGATTCTCATCCTCTTTCACTTTCATATGATGGTACCTAGATCTCAATTCAATCTTGGAAAAATACTGAGCTTCCTAGAGTCGATCAAAAAAGTCATCGATTTGAGGCAGTGGATACTTATTATTAATAGTGATGTTTTTCAAAGATCTACAATCAATGAAAATAGTAATGGAATGATATTTTTTTAACAAAAAAATAGTAACACATCATGATGAAGTCCAAGGATGAATGAAACATTTATCAAGAATCCCATGTAACTAATTTTTAAATTTCATAAGTTCCACTTGATCCATTTAATAAGGGGTTTTGAAATTGTATTAGCTTGAGGAACTAAGTAAATAGTTTATTCAACTTACTAATTAGGTATAATAATGGAAAAATAATCATAAAAACATCAAGGTATTCATTTACCAATGGATAATAATTTCTTTGAACAGTTCCCTTGTGTTTAAAAATCTATGTTAGATAACTTTTATTTCCTTATTTTAGGAATTTATCATCTTCCTGATATGTTATCAATTGTATGTATTCATTCTTGTATAAAACCTAAAACTCATTCTGAAAAAGAACTTATTTTTCTATGAAATCAATATTAGCGTGATAAATCGAAATCCAATCAGTACATTGAATAACATCAAACTCT
The DNA here is from genome assembly GCA_963277665.1 of Viscum album. Classification (NCBI taxonomy): domain Eukaryota; kingdom Viridiplantae; phylum Streptophyta; class Magnoliopsida; order Santalales; family Viscaceae; genus Viscum; species Viscum album. Next base: position 377,146,733 of record OY728137.1, read on the forward strand.
ACTAGGGGGAAAACAAAAAAAAATTGAAGGTAATTTCTTTCCACGTACAAAATACGACAATTCTTATAATGATTTTTTTCTTTAATATTTCCCCCTTTTGTTTTAACTATAATAACTTTTTTTATTTATTCAATTGCAATTTCCAATTTAGCCAAAAATTTCTCAGAAATAAAATAATGTGCATACTATATATCAAACAAAACATTAGAAAAGTCTAAGTAAACAAACAAAGTATCTGATACCACTTCATTGGATTACCCAAAATCTATTGAAATAGTCATAGTATATTTCACTAAACCTTTATACTTATAATATGTCTCTTTTCAACATTAAAATATTTCTTTAGAAATTTATTTTCTTAATTATTTATCTCATCACATTTAAAAAAACATTATAGTTTTCTTTTTAGAATTAATCATAAGATAATTTTCATTGTAATATTAGGCCCTATGTAAAAACATACCAAATTGAAAACACTTCCTAGATTTGGTATGTAATTCCCTGGGGTTATTTTTATCACACTTCCTACAAACTAAAAACTAAATTTTCTTACATTCTTATTTATTTGATTGACTTTTACCCATTTATTTCCATCTGTACCCCTTATTGTGCTTGTTTCTAGTGTAGACATTATCTTCAAAAAAACTCATTTTCTACCCTCATAGCACATCGAAAAAGTTTATCTTAAATTTTAAACTCATAGGAGTCCAAATCCCATCATTATCGTGGCTTTAATCTCGAGTAAATACTATTGATTTTACTATAAAGATCCTGAATAAGATTCAGATTATACCTCTACAAACAAGTTGTGCTTTCTTCATACATATCCGATGAATCAATATCATTTTATTTCAACTAAATGAAGTTGTTTTCCATCCTATGTCAAACCAATTTAGGAAAATAATTTTTGAGGAAAATATTCTTAAAATCATCCCATTCCAATGTACCATTCTCCTCATTATCTTTGATATTCTTAACCATTGACCACCAATGGTCAGCTACTCCTTTAAAATAGTAAATAGAAAGACTAAAATTTTGATTATATAAATAATCAATGACATAAAATATAATTTTAAGGGATTAAATCCATCCTTCAGCTACCACTAGGTTAGAATATCCATTAAAATCAGGTGGTTGTTGCATCATAAAATGTTCCAATATCATTATGTTTTTTTGTGGTAGAATTTTTTGTTCTCTTGTATGGATTACACCTCCAATTATAGTCTAATTCAACTAATCCATGACATTCACAAACTAATCAGTTCCAATTTTCACCATTCTAGGTTTTGGATTTCAAAAAATATCATCCTTTCATTTCCTTCCTACATTATCTTCCCTATTTCATCCACAGAAAACCATTCTTAATAGACATATATCATATGAAGAAACATGTTAATCCTTAGTTTCTTTATCATTTCAATATAACCATCAGGTAAAATTATTTTATAGTGTTCTTATTGTAATTATCCCAACCCCTAAAGTTATCTAAATCAAGCTCTCGTACCAACTATATAGACCTATCCTTAAACATTACATAATCTGAAAATTATTTTAGAGATCACTTTTTTTACATTCCCATAGATCATTTTAGTTTAGAGTTAATATAATTGGGGCATAATTAAAACATATCAACCCAAAATAATAAATTTTTCTTATTAATAAAACATCATACATTTATTACATAAAAAAAATGAAATCTTTAAATGAAAATTCATCATGAAATTCATTTTGGATTATTCTTTTCTATTACCCATCCTTAAACAATTTAAAAAATTTTAAAACATGGGATGAGCACAAAAATCTTAGTAAAGAACATAAAAAAATGAATGAAATCTATAGTAAATGAATACTTGTAAACATAGGATATCATTTTCACAAATATATACTTCTCACCCATAAGTATCATAAAGTTACTTTTTAAAAACAAGAGGATTCCATAAAACATCAAAAACATGAATAAAACCATAATAAAATCATGGGGAATTAATTACATTAGACTAAAACACTCACAGATAACATTTGATTAGTAACCATCATGTATACCATACAATGTAACCTCATCACTATCTTATAATGTAACATGCATGACTACCTTGTGATGTAATGATCGCAGTTACACTTGGAGTAACCATGGAGTCAGCCTTCAACATAAACAAACTCAATGCATTTGAGAGAGATATAGGTCCCACTCTTCATAATAAAAAAATAAAAAGAACTAGAAAATAATCATAAAACATTAATACTTGCATCATACAATCAACCCTTTTTAATTTTTTAATAAATAGAAATTTAAAAGAGGATTTATAAAGAAAAGTCTCTTAGCTTGGGTTCTTACTTCACACATATTCAAAACTCCAGTATAATGTTTTAGTGTTATTAATATATTAAATATCCATATTCATATTTATAATTACTTATATGATCTTGTAATAATATCTTCCAACCCATTTACAAATAATATGTTGTTATTTTTATTTTTTCTGGTGAATTTATTTCATGGTTTCCATGGTTGGTTCATTATGTATTTTCTTGTCGAATTAATGAAAAACACCAGAAGTGTAATTAAATGGAATTAATATGTTTCCATAATTTTAAATGACACAATATATCATTTTGTTTTCCTATATGAGGATGAATCATTAGATAAAATATTAATGAAAAATATTTAATTTATTTTGGCGGTTTTTACATCCATCAAAAACATAAATCATTTTATTCAATGTCGTGTTGATATATTGGTTCAAAAAATTTAAATAAACAATTATATGGATAATCAAATGTTATTTGACCATAATAATGGTTTTATTACTAGAATTAAATATGTTAATAGAAAATGAAAGTGTATCATCCATTATGGCGGTAAATTGGCTCATCACGGATGATGTTCTCATTTTTTAATAAAAGGGAGAGGAGAAGAATTTTGATGTTGAATTTTCCATAAGAGTGACAACATTATAGAATATATATGATACTTTAGTTTTTATTACACTTGTTTAAGTGGATTTGGGGACAGAATAATAAAATTTGATAAATTAAAAAGGAAAATAAAAGGAAATAAAAGTGCATTCACCTATTTAATTCTTCTCATTGAGAACCTCATTAAGGTCATTGGTTTTGTCCTTTGGTGAGAATAATATGCCTTGGACATGGGGAAAATACTTGGGAATGGAATTGGGTATAAATTAATGATTATAAAACACTTTTAGGTGTGAGGAGATGAGGTGGTCAGGGGTGATATTTTAGTGTATGAGAGAGGTGTTTTCTCATTATTTTATTCAATAGTTTTTTATTTTGGCTCAAGACTAAGAATAGTTTGAGAATTATCAATAAATATATTAAAATAATGAAAGATAGATCCAAATTTGAGGCTTAAATCATCTTTACATCATCCATGACTCAATAATTCAGAAATTTCTTAAATACCATAAATTATCATATTTCACTGTTAAAAATCATCTATTTTAGCAAAATATCAAAAAATCACCTAAACCATTTTTTATTTTTAGAATTAAAAACTAAACTCAATTTTATGAAAAAAAAATTATACATATGAGAAATTAATTTTTTTGTTAAAATCATAATTTATTCTAAAAATAACAATTTTAAAACTACAATTGATTTTATAACACTTTGAAAAATTAATTAATGTCTCATATAATTATTTTATAACCATATGAAAATAAAATATCAATTTATGAATATATTTTATGACGATAAATTTTCTTTGAAATAATTATATTAATTATAAGATTTCATATAAAAATTTATGTTCCATGAAAATACCAAAATATAATTTATCATTTTCAAAATATTTATTTATTTATTACATGATATAAATATATCATATTTTTATATATGAGATACATAAATTTTATTTGTACATTCATAGGTGGTGTTACTGTTCTATTGGCCGTATTACTATCTTTAATGGTCATGTAATTATTCCTTAGGTCAAGTTACTCTTCCATCAGTATAAATTCCTCAATTCCAATAAATTCCACTTATTTCATTACGAATTAATAAGGAATTTATCTATTTAATTCCAAATTAGAAAAAAAAATATTTTATTAGTACCTGGTTTCTTACACAACTAATTAAATTTAGAAATACCAAGATCATCTAAAGTCATTGACACTAAATCAAATCATGTATTCCAAAATCTGTAAACCACATTCTATCTTACCATCTTTCTATGGATTTCACATCATGTTCAATGTTCCTAGGATATCATCACCTCTTTTAGGACTCCCAAAAAACAATAAGTAAACTTAGTATCCCAATAAAAACAATAACAAACATAAATCCAAGTAAATGGCTGATCTTATATACATAAATATTTCCCAATTCCTCAATGTTTGTTGGATAATGAATGAGAATGAATTGAGAAAAATTTTTTAACCAATCAATCACTACCCTGATCACATTCTTTCCTTTATGTTTACATGGTATCCCAACCACAATTCCCATAAATATATCATCCAACATTCATGTTGGCATAAAAATGGTTGAAGTAGACCTAATAGCCTATGTTGTATAGCTTAATCCTCTTGAAATGAATAATAATGGAAAAAATAAGAATTGCCTTGTTTAATACATGTCCCCCAGAAATGAATCCTTATGTAATAAAACATCTTAATGGTCCCATTGTGTACCACCAACTAGGAATGATGAACATACCTCACCACATCCTTCCTCATAAGTAATGGAACATCAAACATGTTCCTAAATAAAAATATACATTCTGAAGATATAAACCATTCACTTATTGTGTCCCCATAATATAAAATTCCCAAATGCATAGAAACTCATCATAAAGATTCTTTTCTTTGAGAATCATCTCATGAAGTGAGGATGTAAAATGAATTATTTCCATAAAAACCTCAGTATCTTCCTCATAGACTCTCAAATGTATTCAAGAAAAGAAATCCATCATATTACCTTCCTCAAAATATTCATATATGTCCTCATATGGAAGTTTCACATTCTGATCATCCACTATGACATTCCCCTTTCCAAAGGTATAGAGAATATTGATATTAAAATATTTTTGTCATTCCACCAATTTCACCTAACGGAGATTCAAATGTTTTTGGGTGAATAAATAAATCAATATTTTTTATCAAATTAAATAGTAATATTTTCCCTATAAAGGTAATTTCCACAAACATGAAGAGTGTGAATCACAGATGTGAGTTATAGATCATTTCATGGGTAGTTCTTATAATGAGTTCAAAGATAACTAGAAAAATAAGAAACCATGTGGTCACCATGAATTAGAACACAACCCAAACCTAAACATAATTACATAACGTGACCACATATCCCTTCATATTTTCTAGAAGAGTTAACATAGGTGATTATATTAAGTGATTCTTAAACAGATCAGTGGAAGCCTAACATTTTGAATCCCAAAAAAACTTCACTCTTTTCTATGTGAGATAATTCAACAGAGAATCCAACATTGAGAAATCCTTAATAAACCTTCGGTAATAACATTCAAAGATAATAAATATATAAATATAAAAGATATTCTGTAGTTTCTCACAAGTCATAATAGATTTTACCATGTTAATATCAATAGAAACACCATGTTAAAAAAATTGTCCTAAGAACATTACCTCATGAATATAGATGTTTCATTTAGAAAACCTGGAATAGAGGAAGTGATTCTACATGATATCTAGAACATCACTAAAATGAATCATATGGTATTCCTTGGTATCAATGTAAATAATGATTACATCTATGAATACAATTAAAAAATAATTTTTGTACTCGTATAATATCTTTTCCATTAATTTCATAAACATTATAGGAGCATTGGTCAATCCAAATGGAATAAAAAGGTACTCATAATGTATATACATACTCATGAATGCATTCTTAGAGATATTAGACTCCATGATCCTATGTTGATAGAAAATATATTGAAGATCAATTTTTTAGTACCAATTCTCCCCTTTTAACTATTTAGGAAATTCATCAATATAGGGTAACATACATTTTTCCTTGATCAAACCCTGATTGATTTATGGGTAATAAACTCAAATAAGAAGGGTTCCATTTTCTTTCTTGTAAAAATAAACCCATGCTGCCAAGGAAGAAAAATTGCATTGAATAAATCATTTTCACTTAAATTCAACCAAATGATTATCCAAGTCCATTAGTTCAGTTTCATTCATTTGGTAAGATAGGATAAAAATAGGGTAGGTACCTTATACCAAGTTAATAGAAATCTCCAACTCTCTCATTGATGTCAACACAAAACTGTATTATGGAAAGACATTTGGAAACTCTCCCTCTACCAAAGGAAGATCTCCACAAAAATATTCATGTTATAGTTTAGAGGGAAAAATAGATATCATCATACTGAACTCTGGAAGAGGTTTTATGGCCTGACTCAAACTCGGAGTCCCATTCACTTTGAATGACACAACACTCCCCATCTGTGATAAAAATGATACCTAATAAAGATAATGATCGATACTGGCTTTATGAGTGATTATCTAATCCGTTATAATATTGGAATATTAATTTTTAATATTAAGAACCAATAAGTCCCAAACAATCTCAACTTATAATAATGATAAATTTCATGTGGTTAATCAAAAACAATTCAATCTCTTCACCTTAGGACACATAGAAATATCCATTATAGAGGGAATAATCTCCATATAAATATTAAATATTTCTTTTATATGGGTAGATAAGAAGAAATAATATGAACCATAATCAAATAAAGAAGTCACAAGAAATGAATCACTTGAAATGGAATCCCTCACTATCACATTACTCGCATAAGCTTCCACAATAGACTGATTCACTGAGTGAAGAAGATATTTTCATTATATTAGTGGAATAAAACCATTTTTTCTTGAAGAATCTTACAACACTGTATATTCTCCCATAACTATCAAAATTTTAATAATACAAGGAGATTTTACAACATGGGAAATAATTTGTAGGTAGCCTAAGAGTAAATAAGATCTATTGATCATTTATGCCTTTGTGAAATCATTCATTGATTTTCCAACATCTCTATATCAGGAAAAAAATTTAGTTGTACTTTAAAATATAATATAAAGTATTTAAATGAATTGTAATACTAAGATCATCTATAATGGTTTCCACCATGAGACTCGTGAATCATTATTTTCCATTTAAAGGGGGCACTCAAGTTATATTTGGGGGTAGAAGGAACACCCGTCAATCCTTACTTACCAACCAAGTCAAGTTCCACCATTAAAGATATATCCATGACCTTATCATATGATTTGAGCATTATCATGAAAAATTAAGATTATATATCTACTATATTTCCCATATCAAGCCTTTGTGATTTCATATTTTCAATCCATAACACCTTTGATGAGAAATGAACATGTTCTATAAAGAGATAGTCTTATTCAGTCATTAGATATTCACCTTTTAAATAGTTAAATAAATACATGTATATAGAAAACTCTGTCAGTTTTAGTTATCATTTCTCCTTAAAAAGAGATTCTAAGGGTTTCTAATCTAATACCATATTAATTCTACCATGAGTATAAAATTTCACTATCTTTTTATAGTACCTTAATGTATGAATATTTCACATTTTACCTTAATTTAATCATGTGACTCCAAAAAAAACAAATATTTTCTCAAACTATTTCAACCAATACCCTATATCTTGAAAATTTTAGGTACCTATAATGATGGTTGATTCAAATTTTGAAACATCTAGGAATGATCTTTTCTCTCATTTCTCAAAGGTAAAACCTCTATATCCTAGATAAGAGAAAGTTCAACTACCTATCCTAGATCATGGAAAACACACAAAATAACCTCTATTATGTTTTCATAACCTTCAGGGTTCTCTTGTCGGGTTCATTAGTATCTCCCACCTTATGTTTATTAAAATTTATTCCAGGGTTATGGAGTATACAATATCATAATATTATAAGGGGGAATGTCTACAAAGAGACGCAAGATCAACAACTTCATCAATAAAAATTCAACTCGAAAAAAATATCAGATCAAGGATTTGTAAAATTCTAAAATTATGCCATCTAACTCATCAAATACAGATTTTTCCAATATTAAAATGAAATTTAAAGCTCAAAACTTTGATATATTGTGAGAAACACACTTATAAAATTCCAATTATGTTCAAAAAATCTTTACACATTTCCACTAAGACATCACAATTACATATCAACATCCAATGAAGGATAAGAACAAATTTGTTACAAAGTTTCCATGAAAAAATGAAGATTACACACTAAAATAGTGCACAGGTTAGTTTTTACATAGCCTAAATGGAGTTCCCATTCTCCCATGGAATCTAGAAAAATAGGAGGGAATGTTTTTTCCACAAGAATACTCATCAAGTCTAAGAAACTGATATAAAATAACAGACAATCAGTATGCCAAACACTCTTTAAGAGAAAGATACCTCATATAGATTGATATATATCCCAAAAAATCAGCCAAATGCATCACATTAATACATAAAATACAATATAAAGATCTCAATATAAAAATAAGATCACATGATGCATCAGTCACCACCAACTCTCAATGTCTCACTAAACACAAACATCCACTACATCCAAGTGGCTCATTTCCATTCCCAAGGCTGGGAATAAAAAATATATAAACACAAAAATTAAATAATTAGGCTATATGTATAAAACATAGTATAATATCACCATGTATTCCTTAACCAATCGATATGATTAACCAAATATGGTTATTTTAGAAAATCATGGCATGTAAATCTTCTCACAATTTATATCAAAACATGGTTTATAAAATATTTTAATAGATACTATAAAAAACTAGTAAAATGTATTTACATTAAATAAAGTAGTTATAAACATATTTCTAAAGACTATCATGAATAAAAAAATTCAAAATAGCCACGAATAAGGATTTCTTTCAAAAAATGGCATGTATAATTATTTAAAGTCATAGGACCATGGTAATTACACCTAGGGTTAGTTATTTTTGGTCATAAGGTTTCAAAAAATCTCATTGAAATATTGTTTTAGGTGTAGATAATATCAATAGATCTCAAGAATAAGGGGAATAATTTAATACACCAATGAATGAATACACTACCCTCAATATGATTAGTATTATTTCCATCATCAACTTAGAGAAAGATAAAAGTATACCAACAATTCATATATTTCAACCTAACTACCTATCTTCCCATGTGATTCATGGAAATCAATAATACATGGGGATATCATACTTTTAAATGAATCATAATCGATAGAAAACATTCATTTCATTCGAACATAATTTCATATTTCAAAACATCCCATTTTATTTCAAAAAGGTAAATCAAATGGTACACATTAAAAAATCATTCCAATTTTAATCATTTCATTTCATTTTAAATCATGAAAAAATTCTTACCTTATGTTATCAAACTAAATTATCTATGTAACTATTATAATCATCCATTTCAATTATTTCACTATTACATTATCTTATCTTATCATATCAATGTTCACGTTATTTTAAAATCTGTTTTCAAAGAGATTATATCACACACTCCATTCAATTAAAAAATCATTAATCAGAAGAAAAAAAATTAATCTCTTAAAAATAAATTGGAAATCAATTTAAAATTAACAAATAATGAATTATTTCAAATATTTTAATTACCATATGATACCATCTACCTTTGACACATGATCAACAGTCACACATCCTAGTATTCTTCAATAGAGCATCGACGGATATTATGATCAAAGGAGAATCATAGAAACAAAACTCATCATGTAATGATCTATATCAACCAATGAAATGAGAATAAACCACTATATAAGAGGGATAGACATAAGGTAAGGAATATTTAAGTTTAAGTTTAGATTACAGATATTGGAAGGGATCTAACAGATCAACCTTTGTATCGATCTATAAAGATTCAATGTTAGAACACCCAATTTACCTCTAGAGGGAATCCAATTTTTTTAGGGTTGAATGGTGTTTGAGGGAGAGGATTTATTTTTAAATTGGTGATAACACAAAATAGAATTATGGTACAACTAAGATAATTCTCGGCCACATCAACATCACCAACTATCCATTGGCCTCCACTGACTTGATGGCGGTTCCTAGTAAAATATCAATACCACTTTCTACTCCAACAGTTATCCACTAAAGTTACTATAGGGACTCCCTACTCCCGAACTCTCACTGGTCTGATTGTGGTATTAAATGGATATCTGGTGGATGTCATGAATCTATTTCAGCTACAAGACCAAGCCCACTCCTAAGTTAGTACATTATTCATCTCTCAGACTCTTAAAAAAATATCAACACATGTCCCTTACCCATCCAATGACTCAAACATGGGGATATAACCATGAATAAAAAGGTTAAAATATAGATCAATTTATATAATATGGATATCCAAAATAAAACATCATTCATAATAGAAATATTTTATTGGGATTTTACAATTACTGACTCAATTTTATTTACATTTAGGTCTTGGAATATCTTTCATGACTATTATTTTATACATTAAATTATTATACTATTTCATTATTCTATGTTGTATCTATATGTCTATTCATTGTGTAAATTACTTATTTAAATTAAAAAATCTGTTTTGTTTTATTTCTTACAAATTTTAAGACATTATCAGGATAAATACCTATCCATTCAAATGGATTTCTCTCCTTCAGGTCCATATTTTCCATTCCTTCCCATGTTATACTTTACTATATAGAAAAATTTATATCTTGTCCATTATGATCCACAAAATTCTTTATTCTCATTTTCAAAATAATTTTTTTATTTACAATTTATTAAAGTGGGTTTAAAAAAAAGTATTTTAAAATATAAAATAGGTTTGTTCATTTACTCACATATTTTTCTCTTACACTTCATATTTATTGGATAATTATTTATTTATTTAAGGGTACTATTATTAAAAATGATTCCAATGTATTATTTTAATACTTTTTCTCATTATATTATATAAAAACAATTTTTTGAAAAGATACATGAAAATAATACCTTTGGTTGTGAATTTAGGAGATGTTTTCTAACGAAACAATTTATGATTTCACTTCTATTTTATTTTCTAAAACTGAAACGATAAATCAATAATTTGGTAAAATATAATCAAATGCTATTTAATAGTAATACATTTTCATCCAATTTCATTCCATTATGAATACCCTCTATATCATTTCATAAATTTAACTATGGTCTCTTATACACCCATCCTTTAATTGATTGGAAAAGAATATAAACAAAATTTTATAACATTTATCTATACTACATAAATACCATATTTTTTTCATTAGACCATCCCACCAAATATATCGCAATAATGGTAGAGAGGTAATTACCCCCTAATTCTTTCCTTCAGTAGGCCCCATGTTCTCAACTAGCACTAAGGGTATTAAAATATCCTAAAATGGGAGGCATTACCCACCATAATAATATATGATCGAGAAATAAGTTGAATAAAACGAAATAAAATTAATGAGATAATAAAAAAGAAACTAAAAGCCATCTCACATTTCATGTATAAATGAAACAAGATATAGATAAATTTCTCCAATGTAAAATACCCAAAAGTAAGTCTAAAGAAGCAACACAACAACTATCTCATGATCTAAGCTAGTAATTTCACAAAATGTGCATGTAGTCTTCCTGAAAACCTGAAAATTATTCTATATATGGGGGGTTATCACACAGGTATACTCAGTAAAAAGACAAATATCTCTCATGAACTTGTTAAAGAATAATACTAATGCACCCACGGGAAAATAGCAGAACCATCTGCACATAAACAGGTCAAAAATCCATCCCAAACCTCACTTTGGAATGCTCAACAAAAAACACAGACCATATATAATAACCTAATATAAAAATTATCGATATAGGGTACCTTTTACCACTATACAACTGATCTTACACCATTAACCTATTAAAAAATTCCATGTAACTCTCACCACATCCATATATAACATCATTCCAAAAACATCATCTGAAACTTACTATTACATCACATCTCTCCCAAAGACACCTCAGTCATCACATAACATCACATAATAAGAAAAGTAGGGTATTTTTATCATGTAGAACATAATCATCATGTAATTATCCTAATATGAACACCCCCACGCACACTAGTGGAAAAAAATTCACGTCGTTTTTTTTTTTATTTTAACATTTGTTTTTTACTATATTTTATAATGGAGCCATTATAAATAGGGGTTTCAGCATCAGTTTTCAAAAAAAGAAACTAAAAAACAAATTTTAGAATTTTAAGGCCATTTATTCATGTTGGTTTCCACTATAAACATATGTTCAAAAGGATATCTAGTGTTGGTTTTTAATAGAAATAGATGTTGAATTACCTCTTTTTTATTATTCAGCATTAGTTTTTTATTAAAACTAATGAAAAAATGATCTTTGGTATTGTTTTATATAAAAATATGAAAATGAAAGAGATATTTGAAATTTTATTATAGAAAAAAATAACCTTTATGATATTCTTTATTTTTCATTATGTTTTTGGCGTTGTTTTTTAAAACAAATGGATGTTGAATGATGAAAAAATTAAAAAATGAAAATATCACTATAATAACCCAAACATATATATTACTTAATCTTGAGTTAATTCAATAATTTTACATTAATTAACATTCAGGATATTTTTAGTTTTAGAGTTTTATAGAATTATTCTATAACTATTAAATAACAAGAAACTATAAGAAGGTAAAGTGGACACTTTCAAACATTTTCAATTTTTACCAAAGGAAACCTTTTTAATGTAAAACATGATTTCTTTTTAAGACATATCCTAACTTATTTCATCATGGGATATTATTCTTCCTTACCAATATTAAGACCTGTGAAAAAAAATTAAAACTTTAGATGAGTATAAAAAAGATCACTAAGGTATATAAATAAGGATTAAAACTGTTAGTCCATGAATATTTTATACTCAAGAACACATTTTCACAAAAATCATACTTTTCATCCATAAAACATAAGTTCATTAACATACATCATAAAATCATAAGATTACTAAAAAACATCAAATCAACCATAAATCATAAAGGTAAAATGTTCCATCCATATCATACTTACATTGTAGCTTTCATAGCTACATAGGTAGTGACCGCTAAGGTTACGTTTAGAATACCTATCGTTGTATATTCCCTAAATATCAAAGGAGAAACCTCATCAATTAACTCTATCTCATTACCCAATGCATTAGAGAGTTGTCATGGGCTCAACCTTGATTGGTTTATCATGGAACCACCCAAATAAAAAACCAATTCCCAAGAGCCATAACATAATAATAACATATAAATCAAGCTTAAAGTAATAATAACATTCCAACTTTGAGATCACATTTCATCTTTTTACAATGTTATGCACTCATAAATTATAAAAATTTATTTGAAAATAATAGTTTAAAAGTGTAATGTAATCATCAAAACATTTAAATGACATAAAAGAGACAAATTTAGCTTATTATTTATATGCTAAATAAAACATTCCATGTTATTGAAATAATCAATCCAATTTTAAAACACATTTAAACATTTAAAAATAATATTCTTGAATCAAAGCGTCTCATATCACTTCAAAACTTTTGAAAATAGTTAACCTTTTAAAACTTTCATGTACATGTAAATAAATCCTCAAAACCCATTTTGAAATCATGGACATAAATTATAATTAAAAAGAAGAATAAGTCTTTCAAACATTGAAAATGATGTTTTAGTTAAAGAGTCCCTTACCACTTAAGAATCAAATGAAAAAACAACTAAAAAGTAACATTAAAGAAAACATTAATATAATGAGATTATATTAATTCATTATATAATGTGTAAAAACCATTTTATATATACCTTATATGGCAATAATGGTACATAACATCGAGATATGCCTCAATGAAAGGAGATTGAGATGAAGACCCTTACCATGACTCTAATTCATCATGTATGTTCCATGTTATTCCATAATAATAGAATTATGTTAATTTATATTTCCATCAGAACCTTTTAATGTTTATCATTCATTTTATATCATTAATTACTATGTTATAATAATTAGTTAATTATTTGATTTCATGTTAGAAGTTTTATCAATATTTGATACTTGAATCGAAAATGAACATGGTTTGAAGCCACTAGTCCATGTGGTCAAAATTTTATAATATTAAAAATATTATTCATAAAATTATTGTAAATTATATACATAAATTATATTTTTCAATCAATAAATTAAGTATGGTCATGAAAAATGAAAAATGTTATATTTATGCAGACCTTAAGTAGTATTTATGCATGAGTAACATTTTCCATTTTTCATTGATCATTATAGAAATAAGTTAGGTAATATTTTAACATTACATAATTATAATAAAATAACTAATATCATATTAATATTTTAAATATACATATATACATATCATACAAATGATTTAATGAATAAAAACAAGTAACACCGCTTCGTGGAGGTGATAGATCACACGTACACACGAACGACTTATCATTTTTTTGACCACGGAAAGTAAGAAAGTAATTGATATATTATTATCTTATAATGATTAATATGAAATTAATATCACATATGAATTTTAATTCCATTATTATAAATAGTCATGTGAGATGGTTATGTAATGTGAATTAGACCGGTTCGTGGAGGTGAAAGTCCACGCGTACGCATGAATGATTAATTAATTTCCTATTTAATAGAAGTGGAGAAGGATTTAGGTGATGATATAAAAATAATAAAATATAAGTATATTAATTATATTGGAGTTATTATTTCATCTTGTAAGAATAATATTTTAATGAAATGGATGTTGAAATAAAATAGAAATACTTAAATACAAACATTACCTTTCCTTCAGATGATCACCTTTCATAACACCTAAACACCTCTAAAAAGGTTGTTCTGCCTAAAATAAGGCCTCAAGAATGTGTTGAGGGATTATAGAGAGATTTTTGGGAAAAAAATTTATCATAAAAAAGGTTTTGAATATTTTACTAATAAAGAGGAATTGGAGCCTTTTAAAACGAAAGGGGAGGGGCACCCTTAGAATTATTAAAAGTATTAAACTAATATAAATTTAATTTCAATTCTAAATGGGTCCAAACTAATTTAGTTAAAATATTGAATGAGTATGTTTGGAAATATAATAATATAATTAAAATTATAAAAGTTTTAGTATTTTTTATCCTTAACTATTTTCTTTAACCCCTTTTCACTCTTACCGTTTTATCAAATAATTAAAAATTTGAGGGTTAAAATAATTATCAAATCATATCAAACGACCAATTATTAAGTCATTAATTACATATGTAGAATTATATAAAATATTTGGTCTAATATTATATTTTTAGGAATGTTATATCATTTAATTAAATATTTTATATTCTAAAATATGAATTATGTAAATTTTGACACTATTCAGTACATGACTATTTAAAATATCATAAAAAATTTATTCATTCAAAAAAACAAAAAGAACCAAATCCTAACATGTCATATGAATCCATAAAATTCTTATATACTATCAAATATTTCAAATTATATTTATTTTAATATTATTCATATCATTTATTTGATTCTTTCTTTAATAAATCTATTACTCCATTATCGTTGTGTCACTATTAAATTTAATTATTTAATTCCAAAAAATTATAAATAAATTACCATGATATAGGTAATATTTTTATATTTATATCTACTATATATATTCAACTATATCCTTCGTACAACTCAATATTAAAATATTTTACTTTTAAAAAACAAAAGTGTAACAAAAATTATTACTCATTGAATATAATATTATAAATGCACCAAAGTCGTCCATATGAATCCAAGTGGAAATAAAGTCATAAAATGGATTATTATGGTCTTAATAAACTCATATAATTAAATTATGACATGTTTAATGATAGTTTTATATTATTATAATATTATTTTTACCTTTAATTACTCGATTTAAAAGTTGTAATAAAAAAATTATCAAGTTATTATTCATAATGTCCAAAAATAGAAGTTGAATATTTAAAAATTTTGTACCTTATTATTAAAAATATGGAATCCATTTTTCTAAATTCATAACATATAATTGTTATAATTTAATTAAAAATTAATCCCCTTGACGGAATGAGAAAATAGGTTTTTAGAGTAAAATGGTCAAAAGTTCACATTGATTTTCTACGTATTTTAAATTTCAAAACACGCCCAATGAACTAAATTGGATTAACTAATAAAAACATCATCTAATTATACCATAAAATCATATAAATGTATAATCTAAAAATATTAATAAATTAGACGAAAATGTAGTTTGAATTAAAAATGTAGTATTTTTCATTATTCATCAAAAATATGAATTTAATTTGAAAAATACCCAAAAATTTCACCAATGTAAATTTTAATGTAACTAATCCAACTAAGAAGTTTATTTTGAAAAATATAACATAAAAAAGTTTTCAAAATATATATTTAAAATGGGTTCTCCATCAAAAGCATGTAAAAGAATATTTTTAGAAAATCATTCATTTTATCTTTAAAATTGTATTTGTTCTTATATAATGTCTAGAAAACACATAATATAAATTATAATCATTATATTGATTTATTATTTCACTATTATAATAAAACAATAGTTATTTTATTATTTTTTAAACACATGTATTCATATTTAAAAAGTTTTTTATAAAAAAAATACATCCTTTATATTCGATTGGTTTTTAGTTTTAATTCTAGTTAATTTGATAACCAATCAATCAATATGTAAACATGTGTAAACCATATTTTAAAAATTCATTTAAAACTGTTCTTTCCTTCTATTCTAAATTCTCAGTGATTTCTACCATACTAAATAATAATATTTAGTTGTTTGTTTAATCTCGATGTGGTGTATCATGTACACTATCGAACATTATGTTTAATTTTAAAAACATGGGATTTTATATTCCCCCCAATACTTTGGAAATTTCATCCTCATAATTTTAATTTGGTATTGGTAACTAAGGTATCACCTTTAAAAATACTTTTATTTCAATCCCACATCAGAAAATATTATTAATAAAACTTCCACTTTAAAATAAAGAAATAAAATTAAGAAGGTCACCTGAGATACCACATACTAGGGTTACTTGTAAGAAAACAAGAACATAAAAGATAAAACTAATGATAAAGTTCTTATGGAGAATAATAGAAAATATTTTTAAGAAAAGGTTAACAATAACAAAGCTATAAATTTGTGTTGTGTTAAATAGTCTTTGATTTCGTAGTAGGAAACATAAACCAAAAAGGTTTTTGTTTTAATATAATTTTCATAGAGTTATGTAATTAATTTACTACCTAGACTAAAAAAACAAAGAAATAAAATTATTGTACAAGTAGAGTTTCATCCTTTAAAAAACTTCCATGAAAAACTCATCTTTGTTATAAAATTATGAGTATTTAAGAGGATTTATTTACATTGAAAATAGTATAATGAACTTCTGGAGAATAACATAATCCAAAACTAATTAAATATATATTCATCCTATCTTGAAACATTAACTAATACCAAAAACGTTACAATAAGATCAGATAATTCCCCAAAAATAATAAACGATTATACGATGAAAAACTACTTTTAATCTCCAAAAATTAAAAGTAATAACTAAAGTCCAACATAGACCATTTGATGAATAATTGTCCTTGAAATTAATCAAGATAATACAAACTAATATTGAAACCCAAAAATTATAAGTACTGATCACATATTATTCTAGGAGAAGTTTTAACATTTATCTCCAAATAACATAAATCACTCTTAATGTCTTATACTAAAAATGTAATTTCAAAAATCTCATATTCTCCATAATAATGTATTTATTTCCATAAATATCCTAAATTTCTATAATACCACAATAAATACATAGATTCTTCCAAAATTAAATTCAACCATTACTCCTTAAATAAATTCCCATAGTATTGTATTTACCTTAATCATATAATGTTCCAAAAATAGTTAACATTGTCAAAAATAACATTTATCTATTAATTCCAAAATCATTTTCCAATACCAAGGATATCCATGTGATAAAAACATAAGTTCCCAAAATCCAAATATCAAATCATTTAACTGAAAAAAATGAAGTCGTACTAATAAGGGAATTCACATAGACCAGTGGTAGGCGATGCACCCTTGTCACACTTCGATTGTGGATTTGATCCCCACGGACTTTCCAAACATGTCGGGTTTTCACCCATCTTTCTGGTTGTCCCTTTTTATAAAACATAAAAAATAATCATAACCTATTTATACCTCAAATTTTATCTCATACTATTCATTTTTCATCCCAAATACTAATAACACATAATTTTCACAAAGGTGACGGACTTTAAAAATACATTTAGTAACATTAATATTTTATAACATAAAGACTCAAAATGGGTTTATAAGACATTGAACTCATTATAATCTTTAAAATTATAAACCCATGATGATATACCTAAATCTTAAGAAAAATCCCAATCTCAAAAGTAGTCTAAGCCAACCTCTAATACCAACTGTTAGGACCCAACATTAAAAATTACTTAATCTTGAGTTATCTTAATAATTAGACATTAATTCACATCATTTATCTTATCAAGTGTAAAGTTTTATAGAATTGGTCTATAACTATTACATAACAAAAAACCCATAATAAATAAAAGTGGACACTTCCAAACTTAATGAATTTTTTTAACCAAATGAAACCCTTATAAAATAAAACATGATTTCTTTTTAAGACATATCCTCAATTATTTCATCATGATATATTCTTTTCCCTTACCAATATTAAGATGTATGAAAAACAATTTAAAACATGGGATCATCATAAAAAGATAATTAAGGGATAAAAATAAGGAATGAAGCTTTTAGTTTATGAATATTTTATACCCATTAAAACATTTTCACAAAATCATAATTTTTACCCATAAAACAGAAGTTCTTTAACATACTTCATGAAATTATAAGATTCCTAAAAAACATATTGTTAATCATAAATCATAAAGGTAACTTGTGGCATTTATATCACACTTATATTTTATCTTTCACAGCTACATAGGGATTGACTTTCATGGTTACATTTGGAATACCAATCATAGAATATTCCCCAAATCAATTAGGAGAAACCTTATCGATTAAATTTATCTCATTACCCAATGAATTGGAGAGATATCATGGGCCCACACACCCTTGGTTTTTTATAAAACCAATCATATACATAAAAAATCCCCAAGAACCATAACATAATTATAACATATAAATCAAGCTTACGGGAATAATAAGTTTCCAACTTTTAAATCACATTTGACCTTTTTATATTTTAAAGAACTCATAAATGATAATAATTTTTTTGAAAATACGAGTGTAAACATGTAAAGAAGACATAAAAACATTAGAGTAAAATAAAATATAGAAATTCATTTCATGTTGTATATGTTAAATAAAACATTCCAAGTTATTGAAATAATCAATCTAATTTTTAAAAAAATCATTAAAAACATTTAAAAATAATATTTTTTAATCATATTTTCTCATACCAATTTATAATTTTTGAAATAAATTATAATTTTAAAAAATTCATGTTCATATAAATATATACTTAAAAATCATTTTGAAAAGGTTGACATAATTGAGAAGAATAAAACATTGAAACATTTAAAATAATGTTTTAGTTAAATAGTCTCTTATCACATAAGAAAAAAATGAATAAAAATAATTAAATAATAACAGTAAATAATATTTTAAATATGATGAGAATATACTAATTCATTATATAATTTATCAAAAGGGTTGTATATAAACCTTATAAGACAATAAATGTGAATAACATCAAGATATGCCTCAATAAAAAGAGATTGAGATGAAGTCTCTTACCTTGAGTCTGAGTCGTCACTTATTATCTATGTTTTTCCTGAATAATAAAATTAGAGAAATTTATACTTAATTAATAAAAATTTAATTTTTATTATTCATTTTAGATCATTAATTACCATGTTATAATAATGTTTTAATTATTTTCGTTCTTGTCGGACATTTTGTCGATATTCGATATTTGAATCGAAAATGAACATGATTTGATGTCACTATTCAATGTGGCCATAAGTCCTTAACACTCAGAATAATATTCATGAAATTATTATAATTTTTATACCTACATTTTAATTTAAATCAATCCATTATGTCTGGTTATGAAAAATGAACAATGTTATATTCATGGAGACCGTAAGTCGTATGTATGCATGAGTAACGTTTTCCATTTTTCGTTGATCGATATGGGAGGAAAGTAATTATTGATTTATATTTCCATAATGATCATAAAACTATTAATATAATATTAATCTTTTAAATAGATCGATATATATCATACGATGGATGTAATGAATAAAAATGAGTCACATCACTTCGTGGAGGTGATAGTTCACACGTACACACAAATGATGATATCATTTTTATGCGCATGGAAATTAAGAAATTAATTGATATATTATTATAATTTAATGATTAATATTTCATGAATATATCATATTAACATTAATTACATTATTATAACCTGTCATGATAGACAATTATGTAAAATGAATTAGATCAGTTCGTGGAGGTGATAGTTCACACGTACGCACGAAAAATTAATTCCTTTCCCATTTAATGGAAGTGGAGATGGATTTATTTTATGATATAAAAATAATAAAATCATAGTATATTTAGGATACTAGAGATATTATTTCACATTGGAATAATAATATTTGAAGGAAATGGAAGAAGAAATAAAATAGAAATAATAAAATAAAAACATTATCTTTTCTTCAGATGATCACCTTTCTTAACACCTTAACACCTATAAGAATGGTGTTATTCCTAAACTAATACCTCAAGAATATGGGGAGGGATTATAGGAAGGATTTTGGGTATATCTTGATCAAATAGAAATCTTTTTTAAGTGTGAGTAATAGAGAGGAATGGGTGCATTTTTATAGGAGAGGGTAGGCCACCCTTGAAATTATTAAAAGTGTTAAATTAATATTAAATCAATTTTGATTCCAAATGGGTAAAAAATAATTTTTTTAATATAATATGAGTACAGGTATAAATATAATCATACAATGAATATGAGAAAAATTTTATTATTCTTTTAGTCCTAATATTTTTTCTTTAACCTCTATTAACTCATTCCATCTTATCAAGTAATTTAAAATTAGTGGTTTAAAATAATTTCTAAATAATTTCAAATGACCCATTCATGAGTAAATAATGAAATAAGTAAACTTATGTCAACATTTTCGTGTAATATTATATTTTTATAAATTTTATATTATTAAATTAAGAAATTTATATTTTAAAATATGAATTATATCAATTTTAACACCATTCATTACATGACTTTTTAAAAATATCGTAAAAACGTGATTAATTTGAAACAAAAAATAAATAAATAAATCCAAAAATTTCATGTTCTAAAAAAAAGTGGATGGAAAAAATTTAAAGTATATTTATTTTAATATTATTAATATCATTTATTTGATTCTTTCTTTATTAAATATATTACTGCAACATCTTTCTCTCACTATTAATTTTATTTATTTAGTTCCTAAAAATATAAATAAATTAACCATATGTAGGTGATATATTTATATTTATAAGGAATATTTATAGTATAATATATCCCTTGTATAACTCTACATTAAAATACATTACTTTATAAAAACAAATGTGTAATAAAAATAACTAGTCATTGAATATAATATTATAAATGCATTACAGTCATCGAAGTTTCTCCCAGTGGTACTAAAATCAACCTAAGGATTCTCAAGGTCATAATAAACTCATAAAATTAAATTATTACAACTCTTAGGATATTTTTATATTATAATATTTTAATTTTACCTTTAATTACCCAATTTACCTTTAACCGTGGTAGTAAAAATAATTACCAATCTTATTATTCATAATTTGCCAAAATAAAAAGGATTTATTTAAATAATTTGGAACTTATAATTACAAATATATATTCCATTTTTTCAAATTCAAAACAAATAATTGGCAGAAATTAATTAAAAATTAATCTCGTCGACGTAATGAGAAAACTGTTGTTTAAAGTAAAACGTTCAAATATTGGCATAATTTTTCTATATAATATTTATTTTAAAAAGCATCCAATGAACTAAGTTAAATTATCTGAAAAAAACTTCATCTAATGATACATTTAAGCCACATAAAATGATAATCTAGCAATATTAATAAATTAGACTAAAATTTTGTTTGAATTAAAAATGCAGTATTTCTTATTATTCATTAAAATATAAATTTAATTAGAAAAATACCAAAAACTGCACCAAAGTAAATTTTTATATAACACATCCAAATAAGAAGTTTCTTTTTCAAATAGAACATATATAGGTGTCAAAAACTATATTTAAAATTGGTTCACTATCAAAATGTGGTAAAACTGTATTTTAAAAAAAAGAGTCATTTTTTCTGTAAAATAGTATTTGTTGTTATTTAATGTCTAGAAAACATATAGGATGAATTTTAAACATTATATTGAATTAATATTTCATTTATATAATCTAAATATATAAATTTTATTATTTTTCAAACAAAATTACTCACATTTAAATAGTTTTTGATAAAATAAATATGTCATTTATATTCGATTAGTTTTTAGTTTCATTTCATGTTAATTTGGTAACCAATGAATCATTATATAAAAATGTGTAAACCATATTTTAAAATTTTAGTTAACACTCTTCACTTCCTCCATTCTAATATCTAGACGATAGTTAAAATACTAAATAATAATATTTAGTTGTTTGTTTAAGCTCGATGCAGTGTATCATGTATGTTATCGAACACTGTGTTTCCTTTTTAAAACACGGCATGTTACAACCACACACCCCAAAAAATATCAAAATTAATGTAATAGAAAACATAATATATTGTAATCAAATATAATGTATCATAGAATAAAAATATATAAACAAAATTGATAATTAAAGATCTTAATCAAGAAAACATCATCTACATAATTAAATTTAAAACTATAATTAAAAAACACATACCTGATAATTTTGAATATAATCATTCATGGTTGTTGTTGATGAATTATTTTGATATAATTAGGTTCAAAAAAATATTCAAACAAAATAATTATTTTTTGAACACTTTTTATTAGGAAAATGAGATATTAATCATAAACATTAAAAGATGCATCCCTAATAATTAAAATTTCAGTCATACTTAACAAATAGTTCACAAAAAAAGATCAAAGATGAGTAAGTTCATCATTTATATACAAATTGGAATCATTGAACATCTAAAATATCATTTAATGTTATAATATTAAAAAACAAATTACTATGAAATAAAATACAAAATAATTAATATATCTAAACATGTCAAATTCAGTCGTTACCCATGTTTTAGTTATCTCAAACATGAATAGTTAAACATGATAAAAACATTAAACATTTCTTTACTAATGATGAAATTGAGTTTATAAAAAATTAACTTGATAATAAATAAAAACACACATATATATATATATAAAGTCATAGTACTATCTAATATAAAAAATTATAATTAGTTCCACATATTAGATTATATTTTGGTTCTTTATCAATAAGTGATCTTTGTTAATATTTTTCCATGACCAAAATTTTCATATATATCAACTAACAAAACTTGTATAAACAATATGAATTAAATATTAATAAAATATGAAAACATACTTTTCTAATAAGGTTCTTAATTATTTACAAACACCACCTCTAAAAGATAAAACCCAATATAATTTTCATTCGGTTGCGCTGAATATGTCAGACATCTAATACCCTATACATTACAAAAAGTTTGAAATTAATGACATTATAAGGAATATTAGTTCATAATTATCTAAGTGTTCTTAACAATCATGGAATGGAAAAAGCAACACCCAATCTCAATATTTTATAATCTTTCATATATATATGTAACTCTATCGGTTGTCTTCAAATATTTTACAGCTATGGAAATGAATTCTATATCTATAAAACCATAAACTCTATTGGTGTCATTTTGATTAAGAAACATGTGAAGATACCTAATTAAATATACAATATATTAAATCACATAAAACCATCTTTAATTAATGAAATAAAAAACCAAACCATAAACTTACATCATGGAAAACAATTGGAACACAGGCACATTGATCTCTTTAGAACTAATCAGATCAATGATATCTATTCAAAATATTTCCAATGGATAGTCTCTTTCGCATATATCAGACATCATCAAAAAGTCATTTAAATTCTCCATGGAAGAAGAATCCTGAGATAATCTTTGTATCTCAATAGAAATATCAGAATCATATAAAGTTATTTATTCCTAATACTTTTTTCCCCTTCGTGCCAATTATTTTGATTGTAAATACTCTTATATAAATTAAATTTTAGAAGACATTATATTTACTTTTCAATCAAATTTAATTATTATTCCGTAAAATTATTACTATGTATGAATGATAATGAAGAAGGATAGCTAGCCAAAGTAAAAAAATTGACTCATACAATCCTAAAATTTGGTAGCATATTTGGTAGGAAATGGAAGTAGATATTTATGATCAATAATATCATGTACTAATACTCTGACCTGATTCATATTTATAGTATGATGATTTACAGAAACCCAAAAAAATATATACATCTACATACGGTAAAATAAAAACATGGGGATCTCCAAAATACAACTCATAGTATAAGGTTGGGTCCAAATGAGGATGTGGAGGATCTGAGTATTCAGGTTAGAGAGGTTGGTCTAGCTGGGCAGTTTTTACAAGTTATGTAATAGGCTAGGAAGTGGGAAGGTTTCACAGACTATGACTATATCATCAATTGTTTTAACATAGCCTGCAAAACAGATTGAATTTTATTTCCCATGGACTATTTAATTTTCATAGATAAAATTTTATGTATTTGATTTATGGGTCTCTTTATTTCTTACTTTAATGACCAAAAACTTTTTGAATACTGACACCCACCTCATGTCACCTTATATGTATGGGGTGCTCTGGATTTCCAAAAGTAGTTTCTAGTATGTCCATTATACCCTTAGGGAAAAAATTTCCTTACGTCAATTAATCTAGAAGGACATCCAAAAATGAATAATGGAAGTTTTATATTAGTGTTGTTAATTTATAAAATAAAAAATATTCATGAAAAATAAAAAATATTTACTTAAAATTCTTTCTGTTACTTTCTTAGTCTTCTCTGTATGATAATTTTCTTTTCTATTTCTTCTTACACTTTTGTATTTTTCAGGTAAGGTGGGGGAGATGAAGGACCTTACAAGACCTCACCTAAATAAATTGTATACTGATCACTTAATTCTTCAAACGTTTCTCCAATGATTTTTTTTTCTATATTAAATGATACCCTATATATGATAAAATATGAGGGTATACATTATGAAACTGAATCTGTTGATGATATTTCTAGTTGTACAATTATATTAACATAAAAAAATAATTAAATAGGTAAATATATAATAAATTTTACAATATACAATAATTATTTTACCAAAAATGATTCATCATGTCGGCTGGATAAAATTTCTTTCATGTATATGTATCTAAAAACTCATACTTGAGGATGGGGTTTTCATTTTGTTTCTTTCCAAAAAAGATAACTTTTTGTCTTTTTTTAAAATATCTCTATCAAATTTTTACTAAAGAAATAAATATTTTCTTAATTACATTAATTTCTTCAACATTAAATATCATCTATAGTTTAATAAATTACATATTTGCTATTTAATGTATATAATATTAGAAAAATGAGATGAAATAAATCAATTCACATATTTTTCCATTATAACCCCCAAAATCTGATATATCGCTATCTTTGCAATGGATTTTCAATCAGGATATAAAATGATAATCCTGCATGGGCTCTTCATGGTGATATAGATGATAAACAGTATTGCATTCAGATTAATCGCATTATTATTATCATCAATACTAATATGAAATCTCTCATATACACATGAAGGTAATAGTTTTAATAAACATGTAATGCCACATTTTTTGACTCAAGAAGTCATCTTTTGAATACTAAAAGGAGAAGACATCACTGTTGAAGTCTCATCAGTAGTACTTCAGTTATCATTTGTAAATTAAAATTTCCTTTCATTAAATAATTAAATTATAGAATCATTAATAATATAAAAAAATACATATACCTTTGTACATGTTTCTTTGCCTCTATACTTGTATCTATCATTGTAATAGTGAAATGTAATAAAATTCTATGTTCCTTCATATTATTAGACAATTTTATAATTATAAAATAGGAAAAAACAAGTAAGTAAAAAAAGTGGCTCAAATTTGTAATTTTCAAAAACAAAATTATGATGTCATGATTCTTCTTTTGAGAAAATATACAAGATAAACTATTAAATATAAAAATTACTTCTAAAATGATATAAACATTAAAAAATTTAAGTATCACATCTATGAAAATGTCTTTTCGTATGTATAAATTTAACCAAAATATAATGGTGTACATCAGGTATTTCAATGAAAAAATATTCAACCATTACCATGGAATATAAAATTTAACATAAAAATCATATAAATAATCCAATATATATAATTAAATATCCAATATTTTTAAATATATATATTTTTTACACATGTAAATTTAGAAAAAAAATAAAAAATAAATATTTAAAATAATAATTAGAAAAATAATTTATCACTTTCCGATATCCCTTTATAATGATCACTTCATATTTCATTCACTATATCTACATTATAATCAGTATTGCCATTTGAAATTCATGTAATCGATGAAGAATCCAATTTTAAATCACTAACATGTTCATCATCCTCATCACCTGAATGAAATATTTTCCCTTGAAAAATGATTGACCATTTATTTTTGGATAGATCAATGGCATAAAATATTTTCTTTGCATATGTCTCTATGATAAATGGTTCCTCATTATAGCTAATTATTTTTAAATCAACCAATTTAAACCCACAATCATCATGTTTCACAATACTATTACTATCAAACCAATTACACATTAACACAGTGAATCAAAATTCAGTATAATGAATTTCCCATAAGTCTTCAAAAACTCAAAAATATGGAATTTATTGAAAAATTGTGTTTTTATCTTTTTCACTAAAAAATAAAGTTCTTCAGTGATGATCATTACCCCACTCTTTTGAACGGTACTCTTTTTATCCATATTTTTTGAGTAAAATGTATACCTGTTAATATCAAAACCATATTATGTGTTCACATTAAGAGATATCCCCCCATTAAACTGTTTCAACATTTATGATACAGATATATCTGTGATAAATTTCTCTTTACACCATGAAACAAAAGAGTTTTTATGATCAACCATAAACCAATTTTCATTTATTTTTTATATCATACCATTGATTCAACAATTTTTTATTATATATATAATTGAACATCATCTGTGTCGTTCAAAATGTATAAATGTTTTTGCTCCGATTCTCTGTGTGGAATGAACATTATAGTTAAGCCTTGAATCCCTCTACCTTCACTACCAACTATCATATGTCAAGGTATAAGGAGACCAATATTCTCCACATCATATAGATAATCACTACATAACTCAATCACATCTTTTGATACATATTTTTGTTCAATGTAGGCCTCCGTTCGATATATATTTTTAACATAGCCCTTAAATATTTTGATATTATATTCAAAAGGATATATCTATCATAAATAAAAAGGCCCACTTATTTGTATCTCACTTACCAAATTAATCACCAGATGAAAACTTATATAAAAAAACATTGATAAATAATACATTTTTATTTTAAAAAATTCTAATATGAAATTCATTATCCAACACATCTAACAAATTTGGATTAAATAATTTTATACCAATGGATTTGAAAAATTACATAACATTATGATAGTCTTTATGAAAAATTTTAGCAATATTCCATATAGTGAGACTGGTAGAAATTGTTGCATCAATATATAAAATCCATGATATTTCATACCTATTAACTTGTAGTCCTTTATTGAAACCAAATTATTCACATTTAAAGAATATACATTGGGTACTTTTATACCATACAGTCACTAAAAAATTCATTTTATCAATCTTTCTTAAAGTGTTACAAGCCAGGGAAAAATATATTTTTCTTCATTATATAGTGGGTGATAACTCCAAACATATTACCATTAATATCAACTCCAATCTAGTATGAAATCTATCGTTTAAATTTCATTTTATGTGTAACAACCTGAGATTTTATGAGAATTATTCTTTTTAATTTCATTGATGTCTTTTGTTATACGGTACACCAAATTTAGCTTGTGCTATACGCAACACCGTATTAGCTTGCAGTATAAGCAACACTATTCTTGGCTCGTGTTACACACAATTTCATGTTTGTTTTGTATAAATTATTCTATGAAACATTAATTATAGATTTTGTTTAATGTATAAATGAAATAAGTTTTGATTATGTTATACACAACACCAAATGGATCTTTCACTACACGCAACCTTGATTTGGCTTGCGTTACACGCAATCATGACTTTCCTCGATAGCGTGTGTAGTACGCAATACCAGGTTTCACTCAACAATGATATATTGTTATAATATTATTATGTACTAGCCATTATGAATATTATTAACTGAATTTTTAATGTTATAACATTATTATTCATCTTACACATTTTCTAGAACATCTTAAGAGAACAAAATAAATATTTCGGGTAAAATAAGTTTTTTTAAATGCAGTTTTGCCGCCTTTTGATGGTGCAACCAATTTAAATATAGTTTTTGATAGGTTTATAAGTTCAATTTGACAAAATATAATTCTTCTTTGGAATCAGGATATAAAAAATAACTTTGGATAAATTTTTCATATTATTCTCATAACTTTCATATTTTAATGAATAGTAAAAACATGCTATATTTTAATTAAAAACACATTTTTTCATCGTAATAATTTATATGGTTAAATTATAATATTTAATTTTTTTA
Source organism: Viscum album (assembly GCA_963277665.1). Lineage (NCBI taxonomy): Eukaryota > Viridiplantae > Streptophyta > Magnoliopsida > Santalales > Viscaceae > Viscum > Viscum album. Next base: position 377,175,802 of record OY728137.1, read on the forward strand.
AAGTATAAATAGAATATATTTTTACAATTTAATATAATTTATTTCATTACCATTTATTTTACATTGAATTCATAGGTAAAATCATTTCAATCTTTTGCAATGTTTTAACTTTTAAAACTCGTTTTTCATAACAACAGGATTGATTTTAAATTAATTTATACAAATTATATGATTTGAATTTGGAATAATTGATTCGATATTTTGAATAATTTGGTCCAAATTATGTTAATAAGATACTTTTTATTTTTAGTCATTACAAATAGTAACTACGGTAGATTTTATTTACCATAGTTAAAGGTATATCGGGTAATTAAGGGTAAATATATTATTATAAAATTACCCTAACACTTTACCTAATATAATTGGATGATTATATTTTATCCTAAATTGTAGTTGGGTCAAAATGGAATCTAATTTAACCCACTTGTATTTGATTAAGACCTTTTATTTATTTTATTTTAAGGAAAGTGAAATGTCTCACTCGAACTTTAATAATTAGATTATTTTTTATATAAGGTTATACAGAATATAAATTATATTATAAATACTAATTTGAAAGATAAAACGTTTTCTTAATAATGGTAATTTATTTTTAATTTTTAATAAATATTTAATTACCTTAATAGCTTATACATTAATGATGAAGAAATTATTTATTTAGTGAAAAATAAATAATATAGTTTTTATTAAAATAAAAATACCTATCAAAAGAACCATAAACTTGACCAAACATTATTTTTTGAGTATATCTATACCCTAAGAATCCAAGGGTCGATTTTTGGACCATTTGGAGCCTTATAAAACCGATTAGTACGTTTATATTATTTTATTTTAAATGATGTCAAAGATGTCACCTTCACAATTCAATAAATATAACAATTTAAATGTTGTGATTTTAAGATGATAAATTCTAGTAAAAATATTTTTATGAAATTTATTATATTTATCTTAAAAATAGGATTTTATTTTTAATTTTTATGGAAAAAAAATAAGTATATTAAATAATTATACAAAAATGTTGTTGTAATTATTTTATTAAGAGATATACCAAATAAATTGTTTTAAAAATATTAAAATAAATAATATATGAACAATTTAATGTTCCCCATGAATTTTTTTGATGGATATTACATTTTTTGGGTCTATTATATATATATTTTCGATCATATCTTCTGTGGGGTTTTTATTTAAATTCAAATAATGAATAGTGTAAAAATTGACACTATTGATATTTTATAAAAATAACATATTATTAAATTATTTAAAAATCAAAAATATATATATATATAAAAACTAAAAATATAAATTATATGGTCTAAAAGTGTATAAAGTATCCGATTATAGAAAATTCACAACATTTAACTATGTATTTATAACAATTTAAATTTTAGATTTTTATTGCCACAAATAAAATGAAATTGACTAAATAATGATAAATCAAGTTCATAAGGTTTAAAATAAACATAAAACATATCTAAAAATTATTGTTTGATGATATTACAACCCTATATTATCTCATATTTGAATGGAGTCATTTTTTAAGGTTTTTAAGTGGGGTTTTATTTTATTATTAATTAATATGTTTAAAGTTTCCAAAAGTGCCCCTCTCCTCCCTTATAAATGGGCACCTCCTACCTCTCCTATTTACCCAAAATAGAGCCATCAAGGTCGGTAAACCCCTACCTGTTACTCTTCTAAACTTCCTTAGTAAAATTCTAGAGGTTCTGGTCTTCTCAAAAGACCAACACTAGTCCCTTAAGAGGAAGTTTAAAGGAGGCACGTCGAGGAAGAGGTAATCTATTCTACTGATTCTTTCAAGTTTCTTCCTTCTTCTACTTCCTCTTATTTTGTTGTTTCATTATAAAGTATTAAAATCAGTATCACTCATACACTGATATGTTATTATAAATATGAAACAACCATATTTCATCTTCTATCCATCCTACGGAAAACGAAATCACCGCGCGTGCGTACGTACGGAATACCGTCTCCACGCCGAGGTGTAATAAGTTTTTCCACCACCACCTTACTTGGATGTATATAATGGTGTAAAGAATAAATATATATGGTTATTATAACATCATAATGATTCTGAGATATTATATCATCCACTCCAATTCTATTCAATAATTTTGGGAACGATATCATCACTTGTGCATACGTACGGAATACCATCTCCACGAACGCGCTGAGATTCATTTTCCATGATTAACCATTTAGGAATGATTATAAAGTATATATAATAAATAATCATGAAATATATTACATAATAATGATATTGGATTTATGTACATATATTTTTCATTTACTCAATTCCATTTAATTCATTAATGAAACGAAAACAGTGTTCATGCGTACGTACGGCCTACCGTCTCCATGAACGGTGTATTTCATTCCATTTATCGATCTATCATATATATTTATATGCTGAATATATATTATATATAAATAATGTTTTAAATTATGTAATTAAGTAAATCACGATATGATTAATAATAATATCAAGAACAACAAAACGAAACATGTATGATAAATGAAATGCTTTTACCCAAAACGCTGCTTTAACATGGAATTTACAAAAGAACGAGTAATATAAAGACATAAGTGAACCATATATTATATAATAATAATGAATATTATTTTTTTAATAATTCAATGACATTATTTAAATCACTATACATGATGTTCAGATACATATGAAGCATAACAGACATAAGGTAAGGGATAACTTTTCCAATCTCGTTTTTATCAGAGATTGATTATTCGTAAGTATTTACTGGGGTTATATTTATCATCCATGTCCCTATTGTCTAAAACTGGATTCATGTATGTTTAAATTAATTTTTACCCATTTTTTACTTTTACTGCATGGTACGTAAGCAATCATTCTTTTGTTTACCATATGAGGTACTTTTTGACTTTTTTGGAAAAAGTATGAGAAGAATGTTTTTTTAACTTATACGACATGAATGGATTTTTACAGTTTCATAACGCCTTATTTTCATGAATATTCCTCTACAATATTTCATGACAATTTTCAACAAAATCCTTTTCTTTTAAAATTTCATGGAATTTTGTGAAAAGAAAATGATTTTAAAGAAGAAAGGATATTTTCCTCAAGAATTCATTTCAAGTGTTTTATCAAAACCATTTTCCATTAAAGATGAGAATATTTCATATGTGTATGTTTCAGATATAATGTCTCTATGATTTACATGGTTCCACTTTTCTTATTATGAAATGATATCCATTTGTTTTATATGGATTATTTTATTATGGGAAGATGTTTATGAAACCCATTTCATTCTTTCGGTTATGATGAATGATTTATGTTTATGGTGTGGCACACGTAAGAAGGATTTCAATATGAGATGGGTGGGACCTATATCTCCCTAAAATGAATTGGGTAAAGATTTATATCTCATGAGATAGACATGTTTAGAATGGCAAGTTAATCTGGTTCAGTGATACAGGACTGGAATGAGGAGTGAACTCGATTCAGTAAGGGACTTTGTCCACTAAGATGGTCTTGCCAGCAATGCCTTGGATACTATGGAAATCATATAAAGTGCTTAATGGTTTTCCACAATTACATGCTTTATTCCCATTCTATTTTATCATGATTTATATTCCATTATGATCTATGCCTTATGTACTTCCATGTTTTATTTCATTGCTCATGATTTTTATGTTTAAACACTATGTTCATGTTTTTAAGTTCAAATGTATATGGTTTGTTTTATTTTCTCCATTCTTACCCTTACTGAGAATTTGATCTCACCCTTTATATGTTTTCTTTTCCCCAGGATATAGAGAAAGGTTTTAGGTGAGAAAACAAAATGGGATGATCTTTATGGGAGATGTTGAAGATCTTTCACCATGATTAGAAGATTATGTTCCGAGTTTCAAAAGACACTAAACTATTACGGTACTTGAGTGTTGGTTTTTGTTATTTATTAAGTATTCCTAAAAAGTAATGTAATTTCCATGTACTTCATGTTTGGGGTCTCTACAGTTGGCATCAAAGGAAAGGATTAGTTAATGGAAACTAGGATGTAAAAACTTTAGTGAGATCCCTAGATATATTTCTAATGTATGTCTAGGGATGTCTCTATGGTTAAGTATAAGTATATGTTATAGTCCTAGAATCATGGTAAAGATCTTAGAATTAAACTTAAGATGTTATATATTGAAGGTACTCTCCCTTTATTCTGTTGTTTTCCTAGAATGATTTTTGCCTCTTACACTATTCCTTTTGGGTTTTAGATGATGGCTGGGAACCTGAAGGAACTATGTTGATCAATGTAATGGGAAATGCAATGATTGTCCTCCTGAACAAACCAATGTTATGGGAGATAGAGTGCAGAATATTATTGCTATACTTACACAATATATGTATCATTCTAGACTTCCGAATGAGTAGAAAAGGGAACAATATTCTATTGAGTCCTTCATGAGGCAATGCCCACCTTCTTTCAGTGGGTCTTCTAATACACTTGTTGCTGAAAAATGGATTAGTACCATGGAAAAGGTATCTTCCATACTTTGATGTTCAGAACATGAAAAATTTATTCTGGCTATTTACCATTTAGATAGTGAAGCAGACCAGTGGTAGACTCTAATTAAGAATACAAGGCCCCAAGGTGAAATTGATTCCATGGAATGGGATGAGTTCAATAACTTATTTTTCAATAAGTACTTAGCTTGTATTCTTATAACAAAGATGGAAAAAGGAGTTCCTTGAGCTTAAGAAAAAGGATGATGAATCTGTTGGTATATACGAAGCAAATTTTTCAAGGCTTGCAAGGTATGCATCTGGCTTTATCATCCAACCTGAAAGTAAAGTTGATCAATTCTTTAGTGGCTTAAAACCAAGTCTTAGAAGGGCATCATCTATAAGAGACTTCAGTAGCTATGAACAAATTGTGCATTGTGCAATCAAGGTAGAAATGGAATTTGGTGTTATATATCCATCTCATGGTTTTTACAAGAAACGAAAGATGGATTTCAAGGAGAAATCTCATAATAATGGTGAAAAGAAGATGAATGTTTTTTTATGCTCAAAGTGTGGAAAGAAGCATAGTGGAGAATTCCTAAAAGGTACTAGAAAATGTTTTAAGTGTGTAAAAGAAGGTCATTGAGCAGTTGAGTGTCGAAGTAATGGGAAAAAGGTAGCTAATTATGTGAATAGAGAAAAGACTACAGAGAACGCTCCACCAACACTTCAATGCTTCAAGTTCAAGGAAATGGGGCATTATGCTAATCAATGACCTAATCCAAGGGTTAATGATGATCAACATGAGCAACCACTTAAGTCAAAAGACAAAGGGAAGTCACATGCGATCACTATTGGAGATGTTGAATATGAAAACGATGTGGTGGAATGATTAAGTGTTTATGTAATAGGATTCCAAAATAATGTTGTATATAGTATCGTGGAATATTGGAATATTTATGTATTGGTCTATTGTGGTTTTCAATAATTTTATGGTACTGGTAACCATGGAAAGTGATTGAGATATTTTTGGAAATAAGATGATATGCGAGAAAATGAAATGTTTGACAATATTCATGCGCTCATGACTGATATAAGGACAATGTAATATCATGGTTTGAGTATATAAATTTTTTGGATTTTGGTATGTGGAAATAGTTAACGTTTTACAGAATTTGTGTTTTCACAAAGGTTCAATGGGTATTAATTTTTCATGAAAATACAAGATTAAGGTATTAACATGATTGAAATGCGATCAACAAGATATATCTTGTGATATATGAGGGATAAATGATGGTATTCAAATGCTTGTTATATGACCTTTTTAGTAAACATTCTCTTTATACAATGAGTTTGGAAAGAAGTATTTTGGATAAGCCAAAATATTGGTATGGATTATGTTGAACATAAGTTAATATTATTTAAGGCTAGAAATTTTTTCGATATTATTGATAGAATGTTATAATAGTGTACTTTAAGAAAAGGGACAACCTGCAGAAGGGGCGACAACCCGTCGTGTCGGACGAGGATGTGGGAATCGAACCCACAACCGAAGTGTGACAAGCCTTTATCACCTACCACTGGCCAACAAGAAGTCCCTGGTTAGTAGAATCTAGTTTTATTTTATTAATTGTTATGATAGATGAATTATAAGTCCATTTTTGGAATCATATACGATTAATCTCAACATAGATGGACTTATGTATATTTAAAAAAAATTGATAAATTTTTTGCGATAGAAATAGAGGAATGACCTATCATTCTATCGCATAATCTACTAACACTTCACGAATGACAAATTCGACTTCATTTCTTTAAGAGATGAAGTGGAAATTGTTCAAGGCACGAAAAATGGTGAGATTGTACCAAAATCAAGTAAGTATTAAACAAATTTTCAATATTGGGGAAATGATCTTGAGAACTAAAAACGTTGTCCTGGTGTATTTATATCCGATGAATCAGATGGTGCCTTAAATCATCGCAAATTTATGGCTTTTTGATTGTTGGATTTTTCAAACCCATGTCCTCTACCACACTCCATCAGAACTTGATGGTCAGGTTTTTCTTCCATATCCATATTTCCACATATGTTCTCCTATGTGGAAACCCAGTGATGAGTTAATTTGGGTAACTGTTATGTTTCATACTTCACTTTTTTAAATTAAGTTTTAGTATTCCTTTTTATGATGTGGGTTTTATGAAAAAAAAACTTTCAAGTAGTAAATAATTTACAACCCCGATGAATTTCGAGGGAAAAATTCATTTTAAGGGGGGTAGAATGTAACAACCCGATATTTTATGAGAATTATTGTTTTTAATTTCATTGATGTCTTGTGTTGTATGCTACACCAAATTTATCTTATTCTATACACAACACCGTATTAGCGTGCAATATATGCAACACTATTCTTGGCTCGTGTTACACACAATTTCAAGTTCATTTTGTAGAAATTATTTTACGTAACATTAAGTATTGTTTTTTTAATGTATAAATGAAATAAGTTTTTATTATGTTATATGAAACAACAAATGGGTCTTGTACTACACGCAACCTTGACTTGGCTTATGTTACACGCAATCGCGACCTTCCTCGATAGCGTGTGTAGTACGCAATACCGTGTTTCACTAAACAACGATATATTGTTATAATATTATTATGGACTAGCCATTATAAATAGTATTAACTAAATTCTTAATGTTATAACATTATTATTCATCTTACACATTTTCTAGAACATCCTATGAGAATAAAATAAATTTTTTGGGTAAAATAAGTATTTTTAAAAAAAATGCAGTTTTGCCACCTTTTGATGGGACACCCACTTTAAATATAGTTTTTGACAGTTTTATAAGTTCAATTTGAAAAAATAAAATTCTTCTCTGTAATCAGGATGTAAAAATTTACTTTGGATAAATTTTTCATATTATTCAGATAAGTTTCATATTTTAATGAATAGTAAAAACACACTATATTTTAATTAAAAACAACTTTTTTCATCGTAATAATTGATATGGTTAAATTATAATATTTAATGGTTTTAAAGTATAAATACAATATATTTTTACCATTTAATATAATTTATTTCATTATCATTTATTTTATATTGAATTCATAAGTAAAATCATTTCAATCTTTTGCAATGTTTTAACTTTTAAAACTCTTTTTCTTAACAACGGGATTACTTTTAAATTAATTTATCAAACTTCTGTGATTTGAATTTATAAAAATCTATTCCATATTTGGAATCATTAGGTCCAAATTATTTTAATAATATACTTTTTATTTTTAGTCATTATGAATAGTAACTACGGTAAATTTTATTTACCATAGTTAAAGGTAAATCGGGTAATTAAGAGTAAATATAATATTATAAAATTACCCTAGTACTTGTAAAAATATAATTGGATGATTATATTTTACCCTAAATCATAATTGGGTCTAAATGGAATCTAATGTAACCCACTTGTATTTGATTAAGACCTTTTATTTATTTTATTTAAAGGAAAGTGAAATGTCTCACTCAAACTTTAATAATTACATTATTTTGTAATATAAGGTTATACAGAATATAACTTCGATTATAAATACTCATTTGAAATATAAATTTTTTTTTGTTACAATGGTAATTTATTTGTAATTTTTATGAAATATTTAATTACCTTAATAGCTTATACATTAATGATGAAGAAATTATTTATTTAGTAAAAAATCAATAATATAGTTTTTATTAAAATAACAATACCTATTAAAAGAACCAAAAACTTGAAAAAATATAATTGGTCGAGTATATATATACCCTAATAATCCAATGGAAGATTTGGGGACCATTTGGAGCCTTATAAAACCTATTAAGACATTTATATTATTTTATTTTAAATGATGTCAAAGATGTCACCTTCATAATTTATTAAATATAACAATTAAAATGTTGTGATTTTAAGATGATAAATTCGATTAAAAATATTATTATGAAATTTATTATATTTATATTCATTATAGGATTTTATTTTTAAATTTTATGAAAAAAATAAGTATATTAAATAATTATACAAAAATGTTGTAGTAATTATTTTATTAAGAGATATACCAAATAAATGGTTTTAAAAATATTAAAATAAATAATATATGAACAAATTAATGTGTCCCATGAATTTTTTTGATGAATATGACATTTTATGGATATAATATATATTTTTGTTCGAACATATCTTCTATGTGGTTTTTATTTAAATTCAAATAATGAATAGTGTCAAAATATACACTACTGATATTTTATAAAAATAACATATTATTAAATTATTTAAAAATTACAAAAATACTTAAAAACTAGAAATATAAAATTATATGGTCTAAAAGGTTACAAAGTATCCAATTATGGAAAATTGACAACATTTAAGTATGTATTTGTAACAATTTAAAATTTCGAATTTTATTACCATAAATAAAATTAAATTGATTAAATAATGATAAATCAAGTTGATAAGGTTTAAAATAAACATAAAACATGTATAAATTTTATTTTTTGATTATATTAAAACCCTATATAATCTCACATTAGGATTGAGTCATTTTTTTAGGATCTTAAGTGGGTTTTAATTTTATTCTTAATTAATATTTTTAAGGTTTCCAAAAGTGCCCCTCTCCACCCTTATAAAAGGGAACCTCCTCCCTATATTATTTACAAAATTTTGAGCCATCAAGCTCATAAAAACCCTTCCCATTACTCATATAAACTTCCCTAGTAATATTCTGGAGGTTATGGTCTTATCAAAATACCAACTCTAGTCCCTTAAGAAGAAGTTTAAAGGAGGCACGTTGAGGAAGAGATAATCTCTTCTACTGATACTTTCAAGTTTATTCTTTCTTCTACTTCATCTTATTTTGTTGTTTCATTATAAATTATTAACATTAGTATCACTCATATACTGATATGTTATTATAAATATGAAACAACCCTATTTCATCTTCTATCCATCCTACGGAAAACAAAATCACCACGCATGCATACGTACGGAATACCGTCTTCACGCTGTGGTGTAATCAGTTTTTCCACCACCACCTTACTTGGATGTGTATAATGGTGTAAAGAATAAATATATATGGTTATTATAACATCATAATGATTCTGATATATTATATCATCCACTCCAATTCTATTCAATAATTATGGGAATGATATCATTAATCGTGCGTACGTACGGAATACCGTCTCCACGAACGCACTGAGAATCATTTTCCAAGATTAACCATTAAAGTATGATTATAAAGTATATATAATAAATAATCATGAAATATATTAAATAATAATAATAATGTATTTATGTACATATATGTTTCATTTACTTAATTCTATTCAATTCAATAAGGAAACGAAAACATCGTCCATGCGTACGTACAGCCTACCGTCTCCATGAACAGTGTATTTCATTCCATTTATCGATATATCATATATATTTATATGATAAATATATATTATATATAAATCATGTTTTAAATTATGTAATTAAGTAAATAATGATATGAGTAATAATAATATCAAGAACAAAAAAACAAAACACGTATGATAAATGAAACGATTTTACCCAAAACACTACTTTAACATGGAATTTACATAAGAACGGGTAATATAAAGTCATAAGTGAACCATATATGATATCATAACAATGAATATGATTCTTTAATAATTAAATGAAATTATTTATATCATTATACAAGAGGTTCAGATACATACGAAGCATATCAGACATAAGTTAAGGGATAACTTTTCCAATCTCGTTTTTATCCGAGATTGTTTATTCGTAAGTATTTACTGGGGTTATATTTATCATCCATGTCCCTGTTTTCTAAAAAAAAATCATGTATGTTTAATGTCCTTTTTACCCATTTTTGACTTTTAATTCATGGTATGTAAGGAATCTTTCTTTTGTTTACCATATGAGGCACTTTTCGACTTTTTGGCAAAAGTACGAGAAGAATGTTTTTTTAACTTAAACAGCATGAACAGATTTTTATGGTTTCATAATGCCTAATTTTAATGAAGATTACTCTACAAGATTTCATGACTATTTTCAAAAAAATCCTTTTATTTTAAAATTGCATGTCATTTTGTGAAAAGAAAATTATTTTGAAGAAGAAAGGATATTTTCCTTAAGAATTCATTTCAAGTGTTTTATCAAAACCATTTTCCATCAAAGATGACATTATTTCATATGTGTCTGTTTTAGGTATAATGTCTCTATGATTTACATGGTTCCACTTTTCTTATTATGAAGTGATATCCATTTTTTTATATGGATTATATTATGATGGGATGATTTTTATGAAAGCTATTTTATTCTTTGGGTTATGATGAATAATTTATGTTTATGTTGCGGCACACGTAAAAATGATTTCAATATGAGATGGGTGGGATATATATCTCCCTCCAATGCATCGGGTAAAGATTTATATCTCATGATATATACATGTCTGGAATGGCAAGTTAATCTGGTTTAGTGATACAGGACTGGAATGAGGAGTGAACTCGATTTAGTAAGGGACTTTGTCCACTAAGATGGTCTTGGCAGCAATGCCTTGGCTACTATGGAAATCATATCAAGTGCTTAATGGTTTAACAAAATTACATGCTTTATTCCCATGCTATTTTATCATGATTGATGTTCCATTATGATCTATGCCTTACGTAATGCCATTTTTTATTTCATTGCTCAAGATTTTGATGATTAAACATCATGTTCTTATTTTTAAGTTCAAATATATATGGTTTGTTTTATTTTATCCATGCTTACCCTTATTAAGAATTTGAGCTCACCCTTTATATGTTTTCTTTTCCCCAGGATATAAATTAATGTTTTGGGTAAGAAAATAAAAGGGGAAGATCTTTATGGGAGATGTTGAAGATCATTCACCATGATTAGAAGATTGTGTTCTGAGTTTCCAAAGATACTAAACTATTACGGTCCTTGAGTGTTGGTTTTTTTATTTATTAAGTATTCCATAAAAGTATTTTAATGTCCATGTATGTCAAGTTTGGGGTCTCTACATTATGTCTAAAAAATCTCAAATCAAACTGTCACATATGTTTTTCTCAACATGCATCACATCAATTTCATGTTTTATGTCCAAAAATATCTAATAATGTAGTTTGAAAAAGATATATGATTTCGTCCAAATATTTTTTTAAGACTAAAAAAATTTTCATTCCAAAATTTGAATAATATTTTTTCCCATTTAATAATATTATTCAACTAAAAATAGATGTATGGAAAGATTATATTCCTGTAAACCATTAAATTATTTTTTTCAAACTATAACAAGAATAATCAATTAGAAAAAATATTAGATATCCCATGTACATTTTCTTTATTCTATTATATAATTGATAATATGAAGTATATTCTTCACTAATTTTACATGTTTTATGTCTCTTAAAACTACATATAGAGAAGTTTCCATATGCAAGAAATTCATTTATAGTGAACATTATCATAGTAATAAAAATAATATACTCATTATTGTATTCATAGAAAAAATTAACACTTGTCTCATATAGAAATTTCAATTCATCAGTCAATGGTGAAGTATATACATAAATATAATTTCTTAGTATTTTTGGTCCAGAACGCATCATTTTCATCAAAATGTATTTCATATTAATAAAAATCTGTGGGGAAAAGTTGTAAACTACCAACAAAATAGGTCATGAACTATGTTGTCTACTTAGGATCCGATATAGATTCATTCCATCACTACCCAATCCCATTATGATATTTCTAACTTCACTTACAAAATCATGAAATTATATATCAAGTCTCTTTCACTGTGGGGAATCAGCAGGGTTACATTAGTGAGGAGTCTGTAAGTGCATCCAAGAGACCCGAGAACAAATCCACATAGAGACATATTACTGGGTTACTGCAGCAATACTATAGCAGGCACTGTATTAGGAACTGTTTGGTATTATTTGGTACTATAGTAGCTAGAACTATTCATCCATCTTGGCCTCTGGGCCATCGATTTGGTCCTCGGGACCGAAAAGGCTTTCGGGCCTCCCATGTCCTTTGGTCCAGTTGTCTCTAAAGGACTTCAGGACACCTTAAGGCCTTAAGGCCACCTCAAGGCCTTCAAGAAACATGATTATGTAGATGTACAAGTAATACTATAAGGGAAAAGGCTCCAGGTAAGGATTTAGGGATGGAGAATTCTCTAGAGAAGAGCTGACTAGAATTGGAAAAATGAGAGAGTATGGAATTTCCATCAGTACCAGGGCCTCTGTATCTTGGAATAAGATAGAAGGTTGACTAGCCCTGTGAAGGTGGAGTGTTGATATCATGCAATATGGTGGGTAGGATCAGTTCCAAATTATCTTGTCTAGGTGATTCCCTATAAGACCTACGGGTCCTGTAATTGTCTCTAAGACTTTGGGCCTTGTAAGGGTTCTAACTCACCCCGTGAAAGGTGGATTATCATAAAAAATAAAAAAAATAATGGTATTTGGGATATTCCGACAAAAATTATTTACCATTAGATATGCACTCATCTAAATGAAATCTTAACCTTTTGGCATCAATTGAATTTTCAAATAAATGCTTCAAACGTGGAATTATTGGGAGGTATGAAATTTATTTTTCAGGGGCATCGATCCAAATACCTTAGAATGAATTAGAGTTTCATTATTAGAATTATATGACAGAATTATTGCAATTAATTATTTGATTTATCATGAGGTTAGATTATAGTACATAATAATGGATATGAGTTGAATTTTTCATCCATCTTATAGTGTGGTGTCCCACATGTAATTCATTTTGTTAAATATTCATATTTATTCTTATACAATACACATCCATTGGGGTAAGCATGTATCTTTTGATACCCTAATACCATTGGGAATAATATTTTCTTCACCTCGTAATTGGAATATGGAAGTTTGTTTTCTTCTAGAATTAGCTCATTTAAAATATTTAGTTATATAAATTTTTATCACTCTACCCATTTCATGATTTCATGGAAACCTATCTCAAAAATTTTGATAACACTATATATTAACTAAAAAATGGGAATAATGTTTTCTCATAATCTTCATAATATCAAAAATTATAGTTTTTTTATGGTTTCAACACCTAAATTGTGATCAAATTCTTCAATATGATCCTCTACATGATTATGAATATTTTCATCAACTTTAGATGATGAATTTTTTGTTATTTACCATTCCGTATACAACATATATAATTATATATAATATAATAAAAAATGAGATGATCATGGATTTCATTGGAATTTAAAGTTCTCATATTCAAATACTACACACATGGATAGAAATAAAAATATATGTTTTAATGGTTTTTTTAGAATATTCCAAGAAAAAACAACTATTTTTCCATATTCACTAGTGTTTATTCATAAATTTATCCAATTATGATCCATTAAATACCTGATATCATAGTATAATCAATGAATATATTAAAACATATAAAAATTTAAATATATATATATATATGAATTTTAAGCATAAAAACATATAATAAAAATGATTGTTAATCAGGTGAAAATTTAAAAAATTAGTAGGAATAAAATCAAAAATAAATTAATTAAGATGTTTATATTATTTAAATTATTAAAGATAAAATATTTTTAATGTTCCTTGTAATGTAATAGGGATATGTTTTTTATGTTTATATAAGGTTTTTAAATGACTATCACACAACACTGCTTCCGTTTTAACTCGACCCTTCAAATAGACACCAATATTTTACATTAGTTAAACTAGAATAAACAACATTAAATATAAATTTTTTATTTTCATTATCAACATTAAAGGTAGATTTCATAAGTTAAAAAAGATAGGTCAAATGAATCCTTGACTAGAATATAAATAAAATAAAAAACGCATCGATTAAAATCCCCAAAAACAAATAACATGGGTTAAAAGTAATGTATACGTGTGATCAAACTAATATCTTGAATTACCATGTTTAGGGTGAAGATTAAAAATAAGGGTGGTTATCATTATCATACAATATTGATTTTTGTTCAAATTATTGAAAAAAATATTACATATTAAGACAAAAAATGTATTGATATTATAACTTATATGACTCTATGTTTTCTTGAAGTGTGTCATGTTAATCCAAAAGTATAAAATTTGGTTAGAATCAAAAAAAAAAGATCATAGCTACTAATTTCAACTAATATATATATATATATATATATATATATATATATAAATACACACACACACACATATATATATATCATTTTTGGAAAAACAATTTTATAATTTATTAAAATAAAAAATTTAAAAAATTAAACAAACATTAATAACAAAACTTAAAATTAACAATCAAATACATATAAGAAAATAAATAAGTGAATCAAAATTATAACAAAATGATAAATAATTTATCTTCAATATTTAGAAAATAACTAACAAAATTCAGAATTCAATAATGAAAAATTTATCTATAATCTAGATTTTCTCCCCCAAATTAATTAGTAGTATTAACACTATAAAATATAAAAACAAATTGTATAAACAAACAATAAATAAGAAAAAATACAACCCCTATTCATCATCATCCATAATAGGGTTTTTGGAGACCAAATACTTTTGTGGATAGTGAAAAAATGACAGAAGACAAAATAATAAGGACCAATGATCATGAAATGATAATTAAAGACAAAGAAAAGTTGATTAAAATTGTCATCGAGGTTTCTCAGGAAGCCATAAGTGGAATCATTTATTAAGATTAAATGAGTTTAGAATGTCAAAAATAAGGTTTTTATGGTTCATGGTGTTTTTTAAAGGTTTTTGGCATCGATTTTTACAAAAAAACAATGCCAAAATCAATTTTTTATGTCAATTTTAGTAAAAAAAACACTAAATTTTAATTCATTAAACAAATTGGCACCATATAAGACTTAAACCAACTCCAAAAGTGTTTCATCATTGTTTTGGAGTCATTTTTTTTCAAAACTCACACCAAAACCCAAATTGGATCTATTTTGGTGATAGTTTTGGACAAAACCAATGAAAAAAATTCTTGATAGACTTATTTTTCATTAGTTTATACAAAAAGAACATCATATTTTTTTATTTTGAAGCCACTGTTGTTACTAGTTCCACTATAAACCATCTCATAATCTCACTCAAGAACACCTGGATCAACACATCTCACCTTGCCCAAAGACACTTGGTTCATCTCATCGCACCTCAATAGTGAAACTTTTCACTTCTGGTCATCACAACCAATTCATGTCATGATCTACAAGAAGAGGGATCTAGGAAGATCTGATATCCATCAATCCATCATCACCCCCTGGATGTTGGTAAAAACACCCCCAAAAACATGTTATTTTTTTATTAGTTTCTCAACATGGGTGGGGTTTGTATAGAAATTCAGAATAATATACAAGGTATATATAATCCACACACACATTTTTATCCTATGTGTTCACAACAAGCACTAACTATCTCACAAAATCCCCACTCTCAATATTGACAACAAATTCATAAAACCATTAAAATTCCATTAGTGAAAAACCAATTTATTTTTAATTTAAATCCAATTAATTTCCATATTTTTGTTACCAACCCATTTCATTACACATCCAATTCATTACTTTGTT
The DNA here is from genome assembly GCA_963277665.1 of Viscum album. NCBI lineage: Eukaryota > Viridiplantae > Streptophyta > Magnoliopsida > Santalales > Viscaceae > Viscum > Viscum album. Next base: position 377,191,929 of record OY728137.1, read on the forward strand.
CCATAATATTAATTAACATTTAAAATAGATCCCATTTTAGCACATAGAAAATTATTAAACGTTCATTAACCTTATTCATCTCATATCATTTTTTTAAACAATATAATTTATTTAATTGAATCACTACTTGATTAATTGGTATAACAAATCACAATGTAACATCATAAATCCAATAATCCTCATGCTAAAAGGCATACATATCCACCATCATAGTCACAACCACTTCTTCATCACAACCACGACATCACTACCACTTTCCATCACAATTTACCCATAGCATGGTTACATATCCCATCATCCCCACATACCATAACCGCACATCACACATTAGAAAATGCCAAAAAACTTATTTTCACAATCACATATAATTTTCAATATTTAACTAATGGAATTTTATTACATCCCCTTTTTTTATTTTATGGGTATTCTCACATAAGCCATATATCTTGGCACAGCCAATTTATTTTTTGAGTATAACTATTTCACTATTTTTTCATGGGGTGTAATAAAATCACACAACATGAAATTTACAACATATATTGAGACCATAAAATTAGTTTCTAATAATATTTATGATTTTCATTGATATAATAAACAAGGATATACTCATTATCGTAATATTAATAATCTATAAAATCTTGTGAAACATGCCCCTTACCATTTAATTCAATTAAACCAATTTATGATATTGATTAATCTATTGTATACTATCATCCCAAAAGATAATAGAATCATGAACCTCTTTTTCATGTTATAACTAATGAGAAATGAAGGAATACCCTACCAAGAAGATATAATCATTACACCATTTTGTTACACAAGAAATAGGGGGTGCATGAACAGGAGGAAACCACCTATAAGGAACACAAACCACAGAGTTTCATGACTCCATGGGAAAATTAATTATAACCTCCAATCTCATGATAATTAATTGTGGAAGGAAATAAGGATTTATCTTCACTTTATAATGATTAGATCCAAAACTAGTGGGATTTGATATGGTTATAATTGAGCATTAAAGGTATGTCTCATTAAATCCATGGGGAATAACCATTAAAAAGGCTAAAATAATTTTTTAAATATAGTATATAATTATCCTCCTTTAAAATGACTTTATATTAGATTAATTATGGGATTAAACTTATTTTTCATCAAAAAATATGTCGAATGGGAAACAATAAAAGTTTTTGAAAAAACCTGACAAACTTTTAGGATCTACCACCAAAGATATACCACTATTGTTCTATCACCAATGATCTACCACTAGTGATCTTCCTCTAGTGATATACCACCAGCGATCAACCATCAATGATCTACCATTAGTGATCTATCACCATTGATCTATTACTAGTGATATACCATCATAGATATATCACTAGTGATCTATTGTCGAGATCTACCACAAGTGATCAACTGCAAAATATATATGTATGGCGATCTACTACCAGTGATCTACCATTAGGTATATTCCACTACTAATCTACCTCCAGATATCTACCACTAGTGATCTATTTCCATTTATCTCCTAAAATTTATTTACCGATAATGATCTACTTCTAGGGATCTAGCACCATGATCTATTTTTAGTGATCTTATTCTAGATATTTACTTTCATTTTTCTACCTCCGGTGATCTAAAACCTACAATATACTACCATGATCTACCTTTATCCTCTAAAACACCCATTTTCATCCAAAACACCATAAAAATCCTCCCTTCCTCCACCATAAACCTTTGAAATTTACCCAAAAACCTCAATCACCTTATTTCCTATAATTTAACAGGGCTAATGTCCAAGTATATTACATCAAATACTACTAAAACTATACTCAACCATGAGAATTCAAAACAAACTCATAATGAATGAAATAAATGATCAAAATGACCATCCCTCGAGATACCTCTCCAGGATATCATTACATCTAAACACTACCACCAAAAAAACAATCTATCCACAAGCCATATATTTTCATCATGAACACTTAAAAACCCTTTCAACCCCAAAATAACCCTAATCCAAAAAACAGACGCACCCAACAAACAAAAGATCATCAAGTACACAAATCAATGAATTCAATCTCCCATGTTAATATTTTATCCTCTTCATTCATCATTGACTCCCCCTATGGTTTCAATTTCATTAAGGTGTTACACATTTTTATTGGGTATCTTGTTTTCCCATTTTTAGTAATTTATTATTTAATCATGCATCATGTCAACAAGTTATAATTTTACCTCATAAAAATAGTATGGTCCAAACATCACATAGATTCAAAAAAATGAATGATAAGGAATAAAATGACTCAAAACAACTCCAATTACTAGGCACACATCCACATATCACACTCCCTGGTACTCTAATCCATGCCACTATGCCTTCATAGCATATAAAACAAAGGAATTTTTCATCCTCACAACACCTTCTCTGAATGAATATGAATATCTAATTGCTACTCTATGAACATCATGCCATCCTCGATATCCAAATAACCTAATCAAATGACATGGGAATCTTCGTGAAGATACTGAAGGATCTAAGGGATGTGGATGACATAATGGATCTAGTATTTTTTGGTAAAATGTTCCAACCAGTAATCTACCTTTTCAACATGCCCCAGCCACAAGAGGGTCCCAAAAAATTGGGGAAAGAGCTTACTCCCTTTGTCAAACCTCTAATACCCACTACAAGGGTAATCCTTACAGAACACATGGTATCCAACCTCAAACTCCAAGGGACTAATCCTGTTATAAAAATAAGAATTGTTATTATCATGTTTTTATCTAATCCTATATCAACCCAAATGATCATTTTCTGTTTTCATCTACACCACATCAGGTTCAGAAACCAGTAACTCCAAAACCCCATCCCATCCCAATAGAGAATGACATGGAAACTTGTAAAAAAACTTAAATAGGGTCATTCCAATGGACGAGTAATAGATATTATTATATGAAAACACAACAAATTCCATGTTTCATTCCCATGATCTTATAAAAGTATAATACACACACTTGTAGTATGTTTACCAATGTTTGGATATTCTAATTTATTTTCTCACCCATCTAAGTGAGGAAAGAATTTTTAAGGCCTAACTGAGTTCCAAAAGATTACAAAAATCCCCTCATAAGTAACTAGGTAAAAAATTAGTATCAATTTGATATAATGAACCTCAATACACTATTCAACTATAGAAAAACATGAACATTAATTTTTTACCAAAAAAATCAACTATGCATGACTCCATGATTAGTATGAAGTGATCCAATTTCATCAATTAGTCCACAGTTACCCAGATATGATCATAAACTGCTAGGTATCATGTTAACCCTATGATGAATTCCACAAAGATGTCACCCAATTTCTACTTGAGAACATCCAAGGGCTGTAGCAAAATTCCAAGAACACAATGTCAGTCCCTAACCTACTATCAAACCTAACACATAGTTATAAACTCTTCCACTTATTATTTCATCTCAAACCATAAAATCTATTTCCTCAATCCATGGTGCATCTTGGAAAATCCTTGTTGAACCACTAAAGGTGAGATATAAAACACATGAAGGACTCCTTCACACATCGCTACTAGAATATACAATGTCCCATGAGACATAATATAGTTCTGACCATCCCTCTGGAGAATCTCCAGGACCAACAAAATCATGAATCACTACTTCCTCCAAGTATCCCCCTGGGAATATTCAAATAGATGCATCAATGAATACTTCATTGTTATCAGAAATAAGAAACCGCCCCCATCAACCACCTATTCATATAATTTCAGGTCTTCCAACTCCTTAATCACTCTCTAATCATCCTCAAACTCTTGAAACAACATCCTTTTTTCAATTTATACTCAAGGAGTCGGCCACAAAATTCTCCTTTCTTGTGATGTATGAGATCTAAAAACAATAACCTTGAATAAATTCTATCCCCTTTCATTTTTTTAGATTCATACCATGCTGATAAAAGATATAACTCAAAATATTATGATCCTTGAATTCTAAAAAGAACTCCCTAATGAGGAAATTTCACCACATCCTCATCAAAAACTCATCCAATTATATCTCCAAATCATGGTTGGAATAGTTATTCTCATGGGGAGACTAGTTACTAGACCTATAAAAGATCACTGCATGTTTCAACATAAACACACATCCCAAGACCAAATAGGACGCATGACAAAATACCTCAAACATACCCCCTCTTCTAGAAACTAAATCATTAGATCACTAACCAACATTACTTTCAGATAACTAAATATTTTCTAATACTGGTAAGTCCAAATGAAATCATGGTTCTTCCACTTCAACATAGTAAGAAAGGCTAAAACGTGATATAAAAAAGGCATGAAGCACTTGTAATAACCCACAAGACTTGTGAAATTTTGAACCTATTCCCCATTTTTAGGTTCTTCCCAAGAAAACACTACCTAAAACATTGAATAATCCACTATCATTCCCTGTTGATACACCACATGCCTATATAAATTAACCTCTAATTTCCAAAACTGATACTAAGAAAACTATCCATAAACCTGGTATTTTCAATGGTCTTGTAATGTACCTCTGAGATTCTCATCATGATACTCTATTGACTTCTAGTAGATTGATATGTCTTCAATGAACATGAATATTTTATATTACACAAATTCATGAAACATGTATTTTATGATCCACATGAATGCATCTTTTGTGTTCATGACACAGAACATCATGACCATGAACTCAATGTGCCCATACTTGCATCTGAAGGTAGTCTTTGAGATATCCCCCTCCTTCACCCTCAACTGGTAATACCTATACCATAGATCAATATTTTAAAACCAAATATCCCCTACTAATAAGTAAAAATTATCATTTATTTTTTAAATGTGATATCTATTATTGATCGTCAACTAATTTAGCCTCTAGTGGTCAATACACAACCTTAGAATAATATCTACCATCTTGGATAAAGGCAATAGGGAAACCCACTATGACACAATAATTTGCATGAATCCCTTTTTCTTCAAATAATTGATATCAAAATCAATTTACCATAAATAAAAGGTTTCATCCAATAAGGATCCATCAAAATTTGGGAATCACCAAGCTACAAATTTATACCAAACTCATCATCATGTCGATTGGGTAGTACCAAAACCTCTTTGGGGAGAACATACATGAACTCCCTGATGGCCTTAGGAACCTCCATTGTCCTTATGAATACTTATTCAATAGAAAAATCATTCATCAAGGAAATATGGGGCTCCACATGTCAACTATCCACCTAACCACACCTCTCACCAACAAAAACCACATGTTATTCATGAAAATCTGGGAACATGACTCTCCTTTGGAATAATTCGACGAAACCACACACATAATAAAAAAATTGATTCCAAGGATGAAATTTTATTTCTACATCTGAAGTATAAAAACTTCTCCATGGAACTGATGTGGACTCATAATCAATATAAATATCTGAACACATCAAACAAGATGGTCTGGCCTCTAGTTTGTGTAGTCAACAAAAAGGTCCAGGTAAGCCTCTCAACATATTATCCTAGAGAATGGAAACGAGTGGGTGAAAAAAATGAGTGTGAATAACCAAAATGAGATAATTCAAAAACAATTGTAGAAAATAAAATAGTGTACCATTAATGATATCTTTCCCCTCCAGTGATGTGTCCCTCACTTCCTATAATAGAAAATCCCCAACTACTCTATTTATCATTTGATGACCACCTCCATGACCATACACTGGTCAAGCTCCCTATAAAAAAGGTACATCCTGAGGTCACCCTCATCTGACCACAACTTCTATCATTAGTACTTAATAATAATGTCCCTAATTTGGAATTGGTATCATAGAAAATTGTTTTTGAAACTACCATTGAAACTTACCACCTATACTCCGATGATCATCATGAACCATTGGGCACTAATCCTGATGATGAAAATGGAATCCACGCATTAATAAAACATTATGAAAACTCCTTATAAGCTAGAAATGATGAACCTATTAATGACTTGTATATGGTCAAAACCTCGGCAACCCTAGTTCATAAGACCTCCCACTGATATCTATACTCCTCTAGGAACCCTGCTTGCTCCCTTAATACCATAAAACCACTCAAGATTGCAATATCTTGATCAATTATTCCTTCTTCCAAACCTCTATATATATTAGAAACATAAAAGGAGTAACTGAATACTACATTGATGGATAGAGTTCCTCCACAAGATACCTCACTCAGTAATCCTCATCTGGAAAAATATCTAGGGAAAATGTAGAAGGTTCTTAAACATGATCCCCAACTCCCACACTCTCCACTAAAAAGGAGAAATAAAATCCAAACTATTCACTAAATTCATGGTCGATTAAAGGAAACATTCTCAGAACTCCTTCTATAAATTTGATCCAAAAAACATCTACCTCCTTCCTCTCACCCATATATAGCGTCCACCACTGACATGAAACTCCCCATATATAGATAACTACCAAAGGGACCTAGTTCTCTACTAGGGCCCGGATCAAACTGAAGGCAATCCCAAGATCCTCCAACCATCTCTCAATATCCATATTTGAAACACTACTATCATATTTTCCAAAAGATTTATGAAAAAAATAGTACAAAGTACTCTTCCACTAATCATCCTCCTCAATTAGATAAACCCTCCAATAATCAATTGGTTCATCCTGTTGAACCTCGACTTCTTGTTACATATACAGATGATGAAAAAGATCCATAGATGAAAAGGGAAATAGGTATTTTCAAATCCTAGCATTATAGAATTTTATTATGTTTTATTTAATTCCATTTATCATATTTTAACATTCCAAGAACCAAAACCACCCAATTAAAATAATAACACATGTTATCATTATTCACATAACTCTACTAGGTCTCTACCTTACAAACAGGTCTACCATACTTGGTCATTCAATAAGATCATAGCCCATGTAATAAATCATGGTGGCCCGAAAGACTTATTTCCTAGATGTTATCCCTTGCCTATGTCACTTCCCTAGGTCAACTGAAACTATTTCCATACCATCCTATGAAATTCCCACATTTCCAAACTCTAAACCCATCTATCCCTCAACGATCACCTCAAATACCACTATAAAATGACCCCCTCCCACCAAATATACTATAAGGAAGAAGAAAGATAATGAACCATGAGTCATGCCACTAGAAGGACCTGGGTTTGAGACTAGAAGGAATGATATAAAAATATCATAAAATGGGAGGCATTACCCTTTATTATAATATATTATCATGAGGTAAGATGAATCAATCAAAAGAAACTCTATGATGTAATATAAATGGAAGCCTAAAACCTAGCCAAAATTATTGGTAAAATAAAATAGTATACATATTGAAGTCTCTAAAGTAAAATACCAAAAATTAAAGCTAATGTAGTGGCACAACAACTATCCAAATATCTGAGCTAGTAATTTCCAACACGGTCCATTTAGTCTTCCTAAAACCCTGAAAATCGGTTTATAAATGTGGGGTGAGAATATAGGTACACTCAGTAGAAAAAACAAAGTCTCCCATGAAGATGTAAAAGAGACATGATTATACACCCATGAGCATATATGAAAACAAGAATCACCGAAATAAGTCAATTATCCATCCCAAACCACACCAAGGAACACTGACCAAATAACACAACCCATATATAATAACATAATGTAAATAATATCGATAAAGGATACCCCAAACTTCTTTTCCAGTAGTTTTCAACCATCACATCCCAATGACGCATGTCCTTGAACTCCCACCTCTTATCTATATAACATCATGCCAATCACCCCACGTTCAACTGACTTTCACATCACTTCTCACCCAAATACACTTGATCCATCACATCACATCACATAACAATACAGGTAGGGTATCGTGAACATATAAGACATCAAATTTATGTAATCCTCCTACCATGCACAACCTTTACCATAAACCATCTCATCATATCACTCAAAAACACTTGTATTAACACATATCACCTCTCCTGAAGACACATGGTCCATATCATCACACCTCGACAGCATTACTATTGAATTCTGGTCATTATAGCATGTGTATGTCATCATCACCTAGAGGATAGTAAAGGGAAGATAAAATATCCATCCATCCATCTTCATCATTAGTAAGATGGAAAAAATACCCCCCAAAAAAGTATGTTGTCGACATTAGGTGGTCAACATTGGTGGTGTGCATATAGAAAATAACAAGAATATAAAATTTATATATAATATGCACACACAAGTTCATCCTATGGGTTCACAAAAAGCACTAAATTTCTCAAAAAATTACAACACTAGATATCAACTATAATTACATAAAACTAAAAAACATTCCATAAGATAACAATAACATTTTTTTATTTCAAGATAATCCATTTATAGATTTACATTACCAACCCATTTCATTACACATAAAATTCATTCCATTTTTCAATCCCATTAATTCACATTTATCATCAACCTCATTTGACCACACAACCTATTATTAACCATTAATTAAGCAATTTCATCTCGTAACATTTTTTTTCAATGTTATCAATTATTTAATTCCACAACTAATCAAAAAACTAGAAAAATATTTAACACATTGCAATATCATACAACCCATCATCCATAGGAAAACAAGCCCACACAGCTAGAATCATAGTCTCACCCACTTACTCATCAAAAATTCCACATCACAACCACTCTCTAACATAATTTCTTCATAACATGGTTACACAACCCATCACCCCAATATAACACAACTAGACATCAGATGTTCACACATGCCAAAAAACATATTCACATCATCAAAAAACATTTTCCAGGTTCAAACAAGTGATTCCATTATTTCCACTTATTTTATTTAGGGGTATTCTCACACAATCCATATATGTAGGTGAAACCAATTTATTTTATTAGTATAAGTGGTTTACCATTTATTATTGGAATGTTATAATAATAACAAAACATGGGATTCACAACATATATAAAAACTAAAAAAATTGGATACCAACAAAAATGATTTTCTTTGATTCAAAAAACATGGATAAACACAATATAATAATATAAAAAATGTAAAATCATGTGAAACATTCCAATTACACATTGATTTAATTAAAACAGTTTGTTATATTTATTAACCTAAGGTGTTATATCTTCGAAAAAGATCACAGAAGCATAAACCACCATCATATGTTACACTATGTGGGAAACAAAGGAATTTGTTACCTTGGAAAATGATCTTTACACCAGTTTTCTATACAAAAAATCAGGGGTCCGAAAACGAGAGGAAAGAACCTATAGAGGACTCAAAACACATAGTTTGATTACTCCAAGGGGAAAGGATCTACAACCTCTCATAGCAAGGGAAACAATTAATGAACAAATGAAATATCTTCACTTTAGAATGATCATAGCTGAAACTAGTGTGATTTGATATGGTTTTAATAAACCATTAAAGTAAGGCCACATAAAATTGATATAGTATGACCATTAAAAATAGATATGAATGTTTTATAAATAGTGGACATAATTATCTACATTTAAAATTGATTTAAAATATAATAATTAAGATATTTAATCTATTTCTCATCAAAAAAAACTTATCAAAAAAGAAAACCTAGAAATTATGAAAAAATCGATCTACTGCTAGGATCTTCCTTAAGATAACTACCACCAATGATCTAATTCTAGTGATCTACAGCCAGTGATCTATCACTAGTGATCTGAGGCTAGTTATCTTCCACTATTGATCTACTGCAAGTGATTTACCATCAATGATCAACCACAAGTGAACTATTATCACAGATATACCACCAGTGATATCCTGCCAGAGATCTATATCTTGAAATATACTAACAATGTTCTACCGCTAGTGATATACCATAAATGATATTACACCAGTTATCTACCGCCAATGATCTACCACCATAGACCTATCTCTAGTGATCTACAGCATGTGATCTACTACCGAACATCTACCTCCAGTGATTTACCACCAGGATCTACCATCAACGATCTATAGCTAGATATCTACCACCATTGATATACAAAAAAATATCTACCACCATTGATATACCACCAGCATCTACTATTGTTCTCTAAAACATCCTCCCTCTCTCCATAAAACACCACTATACTTTACTCGGACCCCTTAATTTCCATATTTATCACAATGCAATGGGATAGAAGGTCTAAAACATTACATTTTCATCATATTAATTAATATATTTTTATTTATAATGTTACCTAACATTTTTTGATACACATTTAACTTCCATCTAATATAATGATATTAATAATGAAGAAATTATGAATGTTTCCATATGGGAACCAACTTAGAATAGACATGAAACCCATTTTTATATAAATAGGTTTTTTCTATTATGAAATAAATCATGTGGAAAACACAATAACGGTTTTTATTATATTAAGGGTGTTGCTATAATTTTATTTCCTTATGATCAGTAGAAAATATTTTCATCTTATAGGATACCATATATGTTGTGCAATAAGTTATCCTAGCACACTATGTTACGACATCTTTGCAGTTCTTGAATTTTTGTTTTGATTTCATGATTTTTATTATTTCTTTAAATTTATGATTCCATGAACTTATTATATTAATAACTTATTTTATGTATCAATGCATATCTCACAATCTAATTCCATGGTATATGTTCGTCTATTTGGGATTACATGTTATGGTATCATTACGTATATACTACACTTTTTGTTACATATTATATTTAATAACATATTTCTTCCATATTTATTTTTTATAATATTATGATGATGAAACCCTTGTTGACATTTTTTCAGCTTTTCCCCTATTGGGTGTTAGAGATCACCCCTTTCTTGTGATTCAATTTCTTGGTTTATGAATAAGTGTATAAATTATGAAAAAATTACATATGAATTTTTTGTAGATCGATTATGGAGAAATATTATTATGTATTATAATGTTAGTTTATTTTGTATTAAATCCTCAATAACTTTTATCCATCGAATCATGGGGTTTTGTGTTTGTTTTGAGGTGTAATTTTTATCTTATGGAAATTATGTAATCTAAAGTTATGTTTAGTTTGGATCATGTCACTTGATTTCAATGATTATGTGAAAAATATTATTTTATCATAAAACATACGTATACAGGTTCAGGGTGCCTCAGTTTGTTATAGAAAAGGGTTTATTTAATTTTAAGAGTATTTTAGTTGTTTCTATGCAATAACATAAGATAACATTAGATAAAACACTTTGGATATGTTTAAAGGATAAGTAAAAGTGTTATATAAAATACTAATTTTTTGAGGATTTCAGTATATTGATTATTATGAAATTTAATCTCTATATTGATATTAAAATTTTTAAATGGATATGACATAGATACACTTTTGAGTAATCACCTTGAAAAGGATTGGTTGAGTGTTAACTTGATCTTAAATTGGTGTATGATTATTGGGGCCAAGACTGCATAATTTTTTAAACACCCTTCAGGAATATTTTTAGGTAAATAAAAATCACCCTGGGTTACATTATGAACTATTTATAACATTTGATAATTAGGGAATTATTTATCAAAGAACCGAACCAAATGAAACCTATAATTAATTGAGAGTGATTTATTTTGAACTGAAATATATTGTGTATGATTAAAGACTATATCATTTAAAGGTTGAGTTTATCATGGAATTACTTATGATAACTCTCTATTTATATCAATTTATCATTGCTATTTTTATTCCCCTTTAGGTTTTAGTAATATAATAACTTCTGAAGGAACCAGTCAATAATAGATTACATACACAATTCGAAGATTTTCTGTATTAGAAACCTAATGGGATATAATCTAGAGTTAGAAACCATAGGTATTTGAAGAATTAGCTATCATGAATAATCATTAATAAAATGAACATATTTACTATTCCAAGAACATTAATGTATTAAAGGATGGAGCATCGTTGAAATTCATGTGATAAAAATGACGAATGAATGATTTTTTAAATTTATTTTCAATCAAAAAAGTGGGAAGAGATACTAAGGGGAATGAGTCAATTTAACTATAATATAAATATTCATTGGTATATAATGTTTTCATTAAATAGAAAGTTTAGTAAAAATGAAGAGTTTATGTAATATGATGGAGAAAAATAATTTTCATCATAGGGATATTTTAGAAATTTGATGTTTTAAATGTATATAATTTGGGAACTATGAAAACCAGTGCACTAATCCAGCAGATTAAGATTAAAATCAAAACTAAAACCCTTGAAAACTATGTAATAAGAAAAGAAACTATTAAATGACTACTATTTTAGTGGATATTGATAATTAAGTTGTGGTAAGTACACTTATTCTTCACTCTAGATTTATGGGTCTCATATATCATGTGATTTATCACCAATTCTCAGTTGTTGAATTATAAATAAAAACAACTAATGGTATCATTATTGAATCAAATTTATGTGAATATCCATCACAGTTTGTGGAATTTTGATTCATGTTGGCCTTATTATCCTTCCTTTAGATAAATTCCATCTGACATTGGAAATATATTTTCAATCTCCATGTATAATCCATATTAATCAACAAAATAGGGTAATCAGATTTCATATCCTTAGTGACCAATAATTTTTATACATCCATACCATATCTTAACAGATGAGTATTCATTACATAACATAATGAATCATTCTAGAGTCATATAAGTCGATTATATTTGGAAACTCAGAAACATAAACAAATAATACATAAATAAACTACATTGCCTCCCACTTTGTTCTTCATAAATAATTCATTAATTAGACATAAAATTCCTAAAACTTGTCTTCATAAACTATTCAATGAAAACATAATAAGGGGTGATATCAGATGCTTAGTAAGGAAAAATAAGTGAGATATCAATGATCACATAATCATAACATGATCATATGTTTATGATAACATGATATTTACATTTGAAGTCTATAACCTATATTTTATATATCATAATCCGGAGTCAGGATATAAATCATGGAATTTTGTAAGACATGAATCTTTAATTAATTGAATAACATGATCCATGAGAGAATAACATTGACTTAATACATGATATTATGTATTAAAAAATAATATAAACCCATTTACATAGTAATCATGGATCATTTATAAGACTATCATAGTGGAATGGGTTTCATCCCCATACCATCATATTAGTCAAGGTTCACTCCCAATACTATCAAACATGACAAATTTCCTTTATAAAATTGTTTTACACCCTATTCTATTCTTTTCTATCACATTAGATATAAATTTTTACCAAATTTATTTTAGGGATATATAGGTCCCACAAATAAAATAATGAAAATAATAAATATTTATTCCATAATATTAAAATAATTTATCATATTATGACCCATGAAATGAAATTGATTTCATAAAAATTTCATCTAATAATAACCCATATAAAATAAATGGGTTTCACAAACATCTTTTCATAATATACATAGACCATCCAAATAAATAATAAGTATGGTATCTATGGTCATTGTCCCTATTAAATCATAAGTTTAATAAAGTTATTTTTTTCTTTGATGAATAGAAATACCATTGACATATCCTTTAATCATTCTTGATGAAAATAACCTCTCCCTTTTTAAATCACTTCATTAAAATCAAAACAATATGAAATATTATTCATAACATTTTATTTGAAAATAAACATGATAAATTTTAAAGGAATCCAAAAATTATTGAGTGGTTATTATGAAGGGAATTTCTTTTCATGCCAAATAAGTAAAAAAGAAAATATTCCTTTTGTACTTTTTTAATATGGTCAAAAAATACCACATTTGGAAACCAACAAAAATTTTCCCTCAAAAAAATTTTTTACGTAGTAAATTTTTTGTAAAATGAATTTAAAAAATTGTAAAATAGTACACACTTTACTTAAAATATTTTTTGAAAATGTGGGTGTTGAATAAAAAGGTGTTTAGATCAAATGGAGAAAAAAAGTTGATTTTCCATAAAAACGAATTGTTGGTCTCTTGAGTACATAGAATGTCAAAAAGTAATAGGAAAAATGAATGATATTTTAATTACCATACAAGAAGAAATATTTAAGAATTTTTTTAATGGTTTTTTATATTTTTCTCATCATTGGAAACTTAAACAAAAACAATCCCGGTAAACAATGGGACTGTAAAAAAAACCCTAATCACATTGGTATAATCTAAATCATGTTCAACATGAAAGGAATAAAATTTTATGGATATTTAAATCCCATAATTTTCATGACAAGAATAAAAAGATAAATTTAAGGGAATTATGTACCTCGTAAAAAATATAAAATTGTAACATATAAGGCTTGTATCCCACAAAAATAAAAGTGAGACGAAAATATCTTACCTTGAGTTCAACTTGATTCAAAGGCACCCTAACCTCCAGTATAATAAGTTTAAATTTATTAATATTATTTATTATAATCATTTATATACATTTTATATCATATTTATTGATTATATACTTTTAGATCCAATAGGATAGATACCCTAAGAGGGGGGTGAATCAGGGTATGACATATTAAACCAATTTCCCCTTTGATCTTGTTTCGTCATTAGACAAAAATCTATTCTCTCTCCTTCCTATTGAAGAGTATAAACAAAACTTAAAGCATGCATAGGACACATCAATTTTACTTGGTTCACCCTCCCTGGGCTATGCCCAAGGAGAATACACTAGCAATGTTCCAATGTACCAAATCCAATAAAAAGCACACTGCTATTTACAAATTTCAGAGCGGACTCACTATCCCTCCTAGTTTACAGGAACTCACAAAATGAAAGCTCACTGATCTCTCAACTGAAGTGTGCTCACTGCTTCTTTAGAAGATCCAATAATATTTTAAAGACTAGTAGTTCCCTTCATTATCACAAATGAATGCATCATTCTCTATATGTAGATGCTCTGTTGAGATCCAAATTTTACCCATAGGTGAATCTTACTTTGCACCAAAGGTACCGGGACATCATCCAACTTTCACAAAGCCCTAGAATGATAGGAATGCTTCTCTAAGCCTGAAACGATTCTCTATGATTTGGCGCCCTTCTCCAAGATTGGAGCGTAAGTCTCACCTAACCACTTGTGTGACACACCCTTCGCCAACTCCAAACATGGGTCACTCACACCCTTTTACACCCAAACCAATATTAGCATCCAACTATCAACTGGCACACAACTTCTGAATATCCTTTACTTGTGCGCCCACACCATCACTTGCGCGCCCAATCCACCTGCATGACTAGAGCTCCAATTTTCTCTAAGTGTTGAGCTTCATTAAAAATGATGAGCGGTAGCCCTATATTTATAGGAATTTTTACCACCCTGATCATTGTGTGCAGTTCTTCTCCCAGTGTACATGTCCAGCCACCATAGTCTTTGTCTCCCTAGTCACCCTGCGTTCCCAAACCAAAAATTGGGCACCCCTATTTACTTTCCCATAGTTTGACATTATGATCTTTAAAAAAATATGGCGTGCAACTTTACAAGCCTCCAAGGCACCGGAATGAAAGTCCCTTTTCCAAAAACATTGTTCTCCATTTGTCGATTTTGAAGCCCAAAAATTTGCAAAACACTGGAAAATGACGCCACCTTGTATATTCACTTTTTGTACTTCCTAAAGATCATCCATTTCTTTTTTGAGGTTCTTCTTTCAATCACAGATTATCAACAACATCTCTTAAACTCGGAAACTCTCTATGAAAACCCCCTTTTTTCAACAAACTGAACATCATGGTCTGATTTTTCAACAAATACAACATTGAGGGCCACTTTGTCAACAAACACAATCACCTCAAAAATGATTCAATGATATCATGAGAGATTTTTTCCCAACAATATCCCCCTTTGGGTTTGCTGACAACTCTTCTCAAAATGATTCCTTGTTAATGCTTTATCCACAATTTTCATCTTGCGATTCTGATAGAGATCAAGGATTCCCTAAACACATACTCTATGCCCATATGAGAAATGATTGGTGTGAGAAACAAGTGTCAATGAAAATCTCATCAATGAATCACTTCATTCCTGACACCAATTGTTGATACCCAACTGATACCAATTTCTGATTACTAGAAATTTTTTGACACCATTCTAATGCCACTCTTATGCTTTTATCACGATCCTCAGTTGTCGTGATATCTATTCTTTTATAGGTCACTTCTATCATTGTCGGATTAGATTCTCTCTGTCTTCACTTCTTGTGGTATTGTTTTGTCCAAGATAAGATCGGGGTGATCACTTCAAACACCACATTCTATCATAATGGTGCTCCAACTATCATCTTCCTCACCTATCTTGATAAAATCCCCCTATCTAATTGCACCACCTGTCAGCTTCTCTCCATGTCTGTAAAAAAGACACTATCTCCCTTATTTAGCCACAGTTTCTCCTCCTTCAGGAGTCACTATTTCTCTTTCTCTTACTTTGTTAATGAACCCAAAGGTCACTCCACTGTGGTCTGTAACAGAGTAGAGAGAAAAAAAATAGTACAGTAAAGAAAACACACCATACCTCAGAGAAAGGGGGTATCCCACATCCACACACTTACAAGTGAAGGGATTTGACTGGACTCCCAAAGCTAGTCGATGCCTATCAAATGCATCCTTGGGTATGGCCTTTGTCAGAATTTCCACAACCTGTAGCTCTTTAGGCACAAACTCTAATGTCACTATACCTTGCTCCACCTTATCCTTCATAAAATGATATTTCATCTCAATGTGATTTTTCCTTGAGTGATGTACTGGGTTTTTGCTAAGATTTATATCACTTTATTTATCACACTAGATTATGATTGTAGACTTCACCTCAACTCCCATATCATCAAGTTGATGCTTCATCCATAATAACACTATGCATGATTGGGTGGACACAATATACTCAGCTTCTGTGGTTCTTAATGAAATGAAATCTTGATTCTTTCTTATCCAAGAAATACACAATCCACCAAGATATAAAGAACCTTTTGGTGTTCATTTTCAGTCATCCGCAGAACGGAACCAATATGCATTAGTATATCCCAATAACTCTGGCTATGATTTTTCATTATATAGCAAGCCAAAATTCACCATGCCCTTGAAATACAGAATTATTCTTTTCACTTCAATAATGGGGATTTCCTTGGGATTACTTTGATATCTCACTGCTTGGAATGTGGAAAATACAATTTCAGGCCTTGTTATAGTCAAGTACAGTAAACTTCCAATAATTTGCCTATATTCTGTGATATTGACTACCTTGCCTTCATCATCATTTGATATTTTCATCTGGGTTGCAACTAGAGCCTTCATTTACATAGATTATTCTATCCCAAATCTCCTCAGAACCTCCTTGG
Organism: Viscum album; assembly: GCA_963277665.1. Lineage (NCBI taxonomy): Eukaryota > Viridiplantae > Streptophyta > Magnoliopsida > Santalales > Viscaceae > Viscum > Viscum album. The sequence goes on from OY728137.1 coordinate 377,209,301, forward strand.
GATATTTGTATTGAGAGATAAATGTGTCATTCCTTCCTTATGTAACCTGTAAACCATGGAAAAATGTCAGATCACCAATCATAGACATTTCTAACTCATGTTTCATGAATTTGGAAAACTTTATGCATTGTGCTTCATCTAATCAACCAAATATTAGGCCATAAACATAAACACGAACCATCATCCTTTTATTATTTTCATTATTGAAATAGATATTTTAATCAACTCCACCACGGTCAAAATGAATATTCTTCAAATAATGATCAAGCCTTGAGTACCATGCTCTCGGTGTTTTTTTTTTCATCCCATATAACTTCATTTTAAGCCAAAAAAAACCTTGTTATAATCCTCAAGAATGAGAAAAACATCTGGCTACTCGATATACACTTCTTCTTCCAGAACCCCATATAGGAATGCATATTTGACCTCGATCTCGAACAATTTGAACTTCTGTTGCACTGTAATGGCTAAGAATAATCTGATTGTCTCCAGCCTTGAAACTGTTGAAAATTTCTCATCGACATTTATTCCCACTATCTGGGTGTATTCTTTTCAAACTAGTTATGTTTTTTTTCTAATCATTGTTCCATATTCATTCATCTTGTTGCAATAGTCCCATTTAGTCCCAATGGAATTTTTATCTGTTGGCCTTGAAACAATCTCCCATGTCTGATTCTTCTCAGTCTGATCTAGTTCTTCATTCCTTCTCTGAACCCAGTTGTCATCTTCATCTGCTTTAGGAAAACATTTAGGTTCAACTAGAGGTAAAATATATTTCTACTGTAATTACTTCATTCATCTCATCTAAACTAGCATTGTCTAATCAACAATGATATTCTTCCCTTCAATTTATGCTCGACTATTTGGCTTCTTTGCAGATATAGACTTGACTTCTTCTGTTTCATCATTAGTATCATCTTCTGAGTCATCATATGAAACATATTCACCCCCTATGTTACATTCCTCTTCATCACTTTCACCAAGAAAATGTTCATTGTATTGTTGAGTATTCTCTTAATTTTCTACAACAGTGACATCATTTCTCTCAACTACTTTTTCCAACCTTGTTTTAAAGTATTTCTTTGAATTTATTTTTTTCTTAGTATCCAAGGAATATCCCCTCATCTCCACATGACTCTAAATTACTATGTTTTTATTTGTTGAGAATGTATCACTTACTTCTAAAAATTCGAAAGTATTTCACTGTTGTCTTCTTTCGGTACCACATCTCACACGGAGTCTTTCCTTCATTCACACACAATATATCATTGTTAGAAATATAGACCGATGTAAATACTATTTCCTTCCAAAATTTCTCTGGTAGTTCTTTTTCTATAAGCATCATTCTATCCATGTTGTTGATGGGCTAATTTCTCATTTCAACCTCTCTATTATGTCAGGGAGTTCTTACTAAAGAAAATTTATACATTATCCCATATTTCTTGAGATAGTCCTCCACCTGACTGTTTTTGAATTCTATACCATTATCTATACAGAACTTTATAATTTTCTGTCCAATCATCCTTTCACACTCCATCTAGTACTATTTTAAGTATCCTAACACATCAAACTTATGATAAATAACAAATAATCATGACATTCTATTATATTCATCAATGAAAATAACATAGTAGTGCTTTCCATCAATTTCCCTTGGTGTGATAGGCCCACAAATGTCACATGAACCTATTCAAGCACTCTTGTTGACTTCTTTTCCTTTGACTTATACGTCTTTCTGATGATCTTCTCTTATTGTAATGAATCACACGTGTGAGAATGATCCCATTATAGCTTAGGTAGGTCTCTATCTACATCACACATTACCAAATCTTCCAGGTATGGCTGTCATAGATGACTAAGTCATTTATGCCACAACTTGTTTTCTTCCTCTCTCAATAAAAATCACATATCTTCTTCTCCACTTACCAGGTAGAGATTTCCATTTCTCCTTTTTCCTGTAGGATCTTTGTACTATCTCTTCCCTTAATGACACGTGTCGTCTTGGTAAATCATATGGAATTCCCTAAGTCACACAGTTGACTAACGATGAGCGAATTATGACTGAGACCTTCTAAAACCAATACATCAGCTCATCTTATTACTTTCCCCCCAAACTTGGTCTTTCCCGATCCAATTATATTCAAGCCTTTATAGTTTCCAAACATTAAAACTCCTTATTTTCCATATTTTATTCCTATAACCAGATCCTTATTTCCTGTCACGTGAGACGTGAAACCACTATCAAGGATCTATACACCAGAACAGTCTAATGCTTAGAGGGAAATTTCATCAACCACTTCCTTCTCTACTCTCTTCTTCTTAGTCCATATTTTTGTCTTCACACTCTTCATAGATTGAGACTTTTGATATTTCTCAGAGTATGATGGATTAGATTCATCTTTCAAAGCTATAAATCTGTTTTTCATTTTCAAATCACATGTTGGTTCATTGATCTTCTTATTGTGAACATTTTGATTCTACTTTGGCACATTCCTATGTATGGTTGATGTACAGTATCTATCCATGTTCCCAAATCCTTCGCACTAAAAATAGTGTCCTTCGATATATGTTCTGGAGAACTATTCTCTGATTGGATTCCACCACTGTTCTTGTGCCCTTCGGTACCTACTAGATATAGAAGACAAATTTTAGTGAGTGTCCCATATTTCTACAAAAATAACACTTGATGAAAGGTTCATTCCTGTGTGTGACTTCTGGACATCTAATTTCCCCTTGGGTTCTCTGAATCTTGTGATTTTTCTTTATACCCAAATAAATATTCAATTTCAGAGTGGGTTCTTGCTATCTAACTTTGACTTTCACTATTTTATATTTCTTGTCAAGCCCCACATCAGTCTTAATATATTAACACAATTGATGCTTCTTTTATTCTTGGCTACTATGCTCTAGTTTCAACTTGTTAGTCTTCTAATGGACTTTCTTTGCTGGTATCGTACCAGGAGTCAAGAGTTTTTCTTCATCCTTTTCTTCTCTTCATAGACTGACAGCTTCTTTTTTATGTTCTTCGATACGCTTTATTTTATCTTTCACTATGTTATTCAAGACATCGATCTCCCTTTTCTGTTCTTGAACCTTGAGTTTATATTCATAATCCTTTTGTGAGCTCTCTAGCCTGGGGGACTTAAGTTTTTTAATTTCTTTTACCTGCTCAGACTTCTCTTCTTCCTAATTTTGTATATAGAGTTTGGCATCCTGTACCACATGGTAAGATTTATTTTTTCTCTAAACATATATTTTATCAAGAGTTACTTCTAATTTAGATTCCATGTCATCTTTTCCATTAACTTATTCTTCTTCTTCAGTGATGGTTTCTTCATTTTTTTAGAACCACTGAAAACTGACACCATAGCATTTTCTCCATTATCATTTCAGTTCTATATCTATTTAACCTCCTCAACCTCAGACTCATATAAACAACCACATTCTTATGAAATGAGATTCTTATTTTTAAATAATTTTTTCTTGAACTATTTCTTTCCTTTGACATATGCTGAAGACTTCTTCTTGGAAATTTTCAATTCATCATCATCATTATCTTCTTGGAACATTTTGGGAAACCATTCCACAATATGAAAAACCTGTTCACATATAAAGAATTCAATTGGAAGTTTCCCTTTAAAATTTCCTTTTACTCTTTGAGGATTTGAGGAAAGGAATGACATCACCCCATATTTCTCTTCTTCTTCTTGAGAATATTCAATAGTGAGCTTATTCACTGCTTTGAATTCCACCCCTTTGGATTTCCCCTTTTCCACAAATCATTATCATAATTTCCCATTTCATATGCAACAAGGGTACTGTGAAAGTTATCTAGTGTCATCTCTTTATAATCTTTTTCTTCCAATACTGAATCATTTGGATTGAAGCGAGCTGGAAGTTTCCTCAGGATTCACTTAACAATCTTTATGTCTTCAATGACTTCACCAAGACCTCACATGAATTACACTAAAACATTTACCTTGTTAAAGAATTCATCAACAGACTCATTCATGTTCATTCTCAGATCTTTATACTTGTTCTCTAACACTGGAAGCTTTGCTTCTCTAATATTTTAATCTCCTTCATATATATTCAAATGTTTTTTCTATGGGGCATATGATGTTTTTCATGACATCGCCTTAATATAGATAGAATTGGGTGTAACACCCTGATATTTTATGAGAAATATATTTTTTATGTCTTATGTTGTACTCATCATCAAAGAAATCTTTCACTACACACAACACTAGCGTGGCTTGCATTATACGCAAGAGCAACCTTCCTCCATAACGTGTGTTGTATGCAATATCGAGTTTCACTAAACAACGATATATTGTTATAATATTATTATGGACTAGCCATTATGAATAGTATTAACTAAATTTTTAATTTTATAACATTATTATTCATCTTAAAAATTTTCTAAAACATGGTATGTGACCAAAATAAATTTTTCGGGTAAAATAAGTATTTTTCAAAAAATGCAGTTTTTTCGCCTTTTGATGGTGCACCAACTTTAAATCTAGTTTCTGACATTTTTATAAGTTCAGTTTGAAAAAATAATATTCTTATTTGGAATCAGAATATAAAAATTTACTTTGGATAAATTTTTCATATTATTCTGATAAATTCCATATTTTAATGAATAGTAAAAACATGCTATATTTTAATTAAAAACAACTTTTTTCATCGCAATAATTAATATGGATGAATTATAATATTGAATGGTTTTAAATTATAAATAGAATATATTTTTATTATTTAATATAATTTAGGTCATTACCATTAATTTTACATTGAATTTATAGGTAAAAACATTTCAATCTTTGGCAATGTTTTAACTTTTAAAACCCATTTTCTTAACAACCGGGGTTAATTTTAAATTAATTACTCTAACTTCTATGCTTTGAATTTTGAAAAATGTATTCCATATTTGAATTAACTTGGTCCATATTATGTTAATAGGTTACTTTTATTTTTTTTTTGATATTATGAATTGTAACTACGGTAATTTTTATTTACTACATTTAAAGGTAAATCTGGTAATTAAGGGTAAAAATAAGATTATAAAATTACCCTAAAACTTTTCAAAATCCTATTGGATGAATAAAAGTCGACCCATAACACCTAAGGTTCTGACGAGATTCATTTCATGGACTTTTGACCATGAAATAATATAATTATTATTAAAACCAAAGAAAGTGACAACATTTCACTCTCTTAAATATTATAAGTGTAATAATTTAATTTAGTGATAAACTTCATTAAACTTAGGATATAAATAGTCCCCCGAAATCTAATAAAACAATATACATCATATTAATTTATTTATAATTTTTAAGGATTAAATAATTATCATTAAGTATGACACAATAGTGATGTTGAAATTATTTTATTGATTGAAATATCAAATAAATGATATTAAAAGTATTAAAATAAATATTATATGAACTATTTAATGTGATCCACTAATTTTCTAGAAAAATATGACATGTTATGAATCTATTAAATCTTTTATTTCAAACATATCTTCTGTGTATATTTTATTTAAATTCAAATAAATGAATAGTATCAAAATTGACACTATTGTTATTTTATAAAAATTACATATTATAAAATTCTTTAAAAATAAAAAAAATATTTAAAATTTATAAATTAAAATTTATATGGTCTAAAATGTAATACAGAATATAATTATGGACAATTCACAACATATAGGTAATTATTTATAATGATTTAAAATTTAGAATAGTATTGCCACAAATAAAATTAAATAGATTATATAAGGATAAATCAAGTTAATAATGTTTAAAATAAATTCCCAACTTGTCTAAATTTTATTGGTTGATGAGATTAAAACCCTATATCATATAATATTCTGATTTGAGTCATTTTTTGAGTTTTTTATGTGGGGTTGGAATTTATTATAAATTAATATTTCTTATAATTCCAAAGGTTCCCCTCTCCTCACTTAAAAAAGGGAACCTCCTCCCACTCCTCTTTACATAGCATTGAGCCTTCAAGCTCGGCCAAACCCTACCCATTTCCCTTATCAACCTCCCTAGAAACATACTAGAGGTCCTTGTCTTATAAAAAGACCAATTTTAGTATCCTAAGAGCAGGTTTCAAAGAGGCGTGTCGAAGAAGAGGTAATATCCTTTACCGATTCTTTCAAACTCATTTATTCTTCTACTTCCTCTTATTTTGTTGTTTCATAATAAATTAATAACATAAATATCACTCATATACTGTCACGACCCGTCCTCGGGGCCCGTGCCGTGACTACCCCAAGCCCGCCTTCCATAGGCCAGGGGCTGGTGACTAGCACCAAGGCATAAATCCCGGTAAAAAGGGAAGGCATTGCCTTTGTAAAGTAAACAAGCACCACAGAGTAAGCAAGCGGAAAGGTAAACACTAAGTAAAAACAGAGTATAACTAAAAGTGCGGAAAAGTAAATGGGCCAGTATACAAACCCAAACTGAAAGTAAAGTACAACTCGAAAGGGAAAATAACAACTGTAAAGTAAAAGTCGTTACACCGAGCTGTCCACTGGAGATCCCACCTGAAGGGTGGGTACAGATTGCTCCACTGCTCCTCGGGTCTCACCGTCCGCTCCGAGTACGTCCCGCCCAGTGGTCCACCTCCAGGTACCGTCCTGCTCTGCAAGCCTCAACCACGATCAACGCTGTCCGTTGTCTGCAACCAACACAACGTAGTGCGGGCATAGCCCGTGCAGGGGTGAGTATAAGCTACTCAGTAGGGACCCCGAGACCCCTGAAGGTTTCCCAAAATCCACAATGGATAAACCACAAAGGTGAGATACAAACATGAAGTAACAACCGACACTTCTTAGGTATATGCCCATACATATACCTAACTCATCAATTCCAATACGCTCCAACCTCCGAGCCCAAGTACAACTCAGTCCACACAGGAAAGTAAACGTATTCCACACAGGAAAGTAAAACGAAATCCACACAGGATAGCACAACTCAATCCACACAGGAAAGCAACAGGATTCAGCTCACACAGCTATACTTCTTCGAAAGACGATAAATATGATCTCTGATCCATCTAAGTCGTCGGACCCACGAAGGATCGATAGGTAACTAACCCCCATAAAGACCCACACAGGATCGGGCCCACACAGGACCTGTAGGCGCTGGTTCACACAGGACCGCTGAGCGCAATGACCCACACAGGATCGGACCCACACAGGATCGGGCCCACATAGGACCTGTAGCACTGATCCACGTAGGATCGCTGAGTGTTGTGGTCGTCGTCGAATCCACCAAGGATCTCTGCACTGTCGTCGTCGCAGTCACAGTAGCAGTAGCAGAAGCAGTAGCAGTCACAGTCGCAGCCAGCTCTAGGGTTCCCGTACACAGCAAGCTCGTTCGGAGGGTCCGCTCCATGAGCCGAGAGGCTGATACATCAACTGTCACACAGTCCAGAGGTGATGTATCCAGAAGTTTCGTATCGTCAACAGGAACTCAACGCAATAGACGGCGCGTCGATCGGACGCCCGGTCTGAGAGTTATTGGATTTTTCGTCCCAGGGGCCCGGTTGGTTTTTAAGGCAAAACCAACCCGACCATACTCCACCTACGTTCAAACCTCGGGCGGAGTATGCCAAAAGATCCGTCTCACTAAGAGGAACACAACAAAGTTGACGGCACATCAATCGGACATTCGTAGCTCAAGATATGAGCGTTTCCGCACCGAGGGCCCGGTTGGTTTCGTGTACGAACCAACCCGGCCGAACTCAAAGTAATCTGAAACCTTAAGGGCGATATACCGAATCGACCATCTCGATCCAAGGATCGTATCTCCCCTGACGGTTTGTCGATCGGAGGTCCGTAGCTCATGTTATGGGTAAAAGACCGAAGTCGATTTGAAAACGGGGGGTCCGGGTCCGGGCTGACCCGGCCCGACCCCCCCCCCCCCCCCTGGGTCGGCCCGAACCAGGTCGACCCGACCCGGGTTCGACACGGCCCGGCCGGCGGCGCGGCGGCGTGGCCTGGCGCCGCTCGGTGCCACGCGCAGGGGACATGGCCCCCGCTTCCCAGCTGGCGGCGCGGCTGAAGCCACGCCTTTGGAGGAAATCGGCCCCCCTCATGGGGGCCTGCCTTGAGGAAAAACGGGGGGCCGCCTGCCCCCCTTAATGAAACCGGCCCCCTCATAATGGGGGGGAAATTAACCTGGCCGGGGGAATTTAATTCCCCCGGTCTTTCATCTTCCGGTCGGCCCACCTGGTCGGCCGGTTTTTCTTCAACGGGACCGGGTAAGCCGGTCCCCTTCCGGCTTCCGACACCGGCGGCCCGAAGAGCCGCCGGTCCTCTCGTCCCGCCGCGGCTCGGAACCGGCCGCGGTGTTCGTCGTCCGGCACGTTGCGACGGCACCGCACCCCTCCGTCACGGCCCCTCTCCGGCCGCGGTGCCTTCGGTTTTCTTCGACGCGGCGCGACGGCGTCGTGTTCATGATGATCCTTCCACGGCGCGACGTGATGGCGTCGCACAATATAACCGTGCGAATTTCCGCGTGGTGCGACGGCACCACACCATCTCGTTCATCCACAAGAAAATCATAATCAAGAACAAAGGAGGGGGAATTCGGCCGTGTTTGTGCGGTCCGACCCCCCCCCCCCCTCTCGTTAGATGATAACACATAAAAAATTATCCTCACGTTTGTCATGCAAGAACCAAGAACGAGAATAAATAAATAACCAACAACAACCCCTACCTTGGTTTCAAGATCGAAGATCGTCAACGACCCGTGGAAGACAACATCGCGGAGGTCGGGCGTCGCGGTAATTGTTCGTCAAATCCGTTGACGAAGAGGTACGTCCGAAGAGGTACGTCGTTGGCGAATCTTCGTAAGCCGACGAAGGAAGTCCGAGGAGGAAGCGGCGTTCCCTTTCGTTGACTCGGAAGACGTCGTCGATCTTCGGAAACAACCGGCTATGAAGAAGAGAGGTGCGGCGTTCTTCGTTGGAGCTCGAAGGTTCTTCGCGTTCTTCGTCAAAGTTTAAGAAGAAGAAGAAGAAGAAGGCTTCAAAATCTCTCAAGAGGCTAGAGAATTATAACCAAATAAAATAAGCTAAGGGCTTATTTTATTTACTCAACCAAACCTTTTGAAATTCAAAGGTTTGAAAAATTATACAACTCAACCCATTTAATAAGCTATGTTGTCAAGTTCATTTTAAAGGGAGTTATAGGGGAGTTTTGAGAGAAGATGAGTAGTTGGGGTTCGTGTGGGCCCCACCACACTTAATCCTCCCAAGGGAGGTTAAGTGGATGTGGGTCCCACCTTTAACTCCCTTTGGGAGAAGTTAACCAACAAAATAAATATAAAAAGTGTTTCCACATTTTTATTTAACTTCTTATAATTTCTCCCAAATCTAACTTTCGTCCTGCAATAAACGCAACTTCGGAAAAGGTCTCCTTAAGCGAATATCGGCGCTGCGAGTTCATTAGTGCCCTCGGATTTCAATTCCGACCACCGGATCAAAAGTTAGAAATTCTCGCTTGTTCGTTCACTGAACGTACCCGAGCCAAACTTCGGAAATTGATTCCAGGCACTTCGGGCCTCGGAATCAGGTGCCATCAGAAACTACGTTCTTGTAAAATTCCAAAGAAAATTAAGAAAAAATTTCCCTTGAATTTTACGGGTCTTTACATTACTCCCACCTCAGGACATTACGTCCTCGTAAAGATACATCAAAAACTAGGGAAACAAATGAGGGTACTGAGCACGCATCTGAGCCTCCCGCTCCCATGTGCTCTCCTGGAGGTTCCCGTGCTGCCATCTGATGCGCACAAGAGGAATCAATCACCCACGTAGGACCCACTCTTGTCGATCCTCTATCTCCACTGGGACCTCCGTAAAAGTCGCCCTATAGTCAACATCAATCTCCCCATGGTCAATGATGTGCGTCGGGTCGTGCACGTATCTCCTCAGCTGAGATACGTGGAAGACGTCATGCACCCGGTGCAACTGAGGTGGCAGAGCCAGACGATAAGCCACCTCACCAATCCTGCTGAGGACCTGGAAGGGTCCGATGATGCGCGGAGATAACATTCAGCCTCGGCCAAATCTCTGAATACCACGTCGAGGTGAGACCCGCAAGAAGACGTGGTCGCCATCCTCGAACTCTAGTGGCCTCCGCCTCCTGTCATCGTATGACTTCTGTCGGCTCTGAGTTGTCCTCATCCGCTCCTGGATGACCTGGACCTTCTCTGTCGTGGCCTGGACCATCTCCGGTCCCACAAGTGCTGACTCCCCTGGGTCTGTCCAGCACAAAGGAGATCTACAAGTTCGGCCGTACAACGCCTCATACGGTGCCATCCCGATGGTGGAGTGGTAGCTGTTGTTGTACGCAAACTCCACCAAGGGTAGGTGGTCCTCCCAACTACGACCAAAGTCGAGGAAACATGCGCGGAGCATGTCCTCGAGAGTCTGAATGGTCCTCTCCGTATGACCATCCTTCTGAGGGTGAAAAGCTGTGCTCAGACGTAGCAGCATCCCGAACGCCTCCTGTAACCCCTTCCAAACCCGGGAAGTAAAGCGAGCGTCTCGATCGGAGAAGATAGATGATGGCACGCCGTGGAGCCGCACAATCTCCTGAACGTAGAGACGTCCCAAGCTCTCCACTGAGCCCTGCTCTCTGATGGGTAAGAAGTGTGCCAACTTGGTGAGTCAGTCAACAATCACCCAAAAAGAGTCGTGACCTCTGGAAGTGTGTGGAAGTCCAGTCACAAAGTCTATAGATATGTCGTCCCACTTCCACTCCGGGACTTCCAAGGGCTGTACCAAGCCTGCTGGTACCTGATGCTCTACCTTCACCTGCTAGCAGGTGAGGCATCGAGAAACAAACTCTGCTTAAGCCTTCTTCATGCCCGGCCACCAGTGTTGTCGTCTGAGATCCTGGTACATCTTCGCCACTCCAGGATGTACCGCTAAAGGAGAAGTGTGAAACTCTCTCAGCACCTTCTCTCACAAAGTGACTGGTTCCATGGTACGTCCTCTGAAAAGGATGTCGTACTCTGCTCCAAGGGAGAAACCATTAGGTGCCTGTCCCGAGGATATCTGTGCACGTTGTGTCTCATAGTCAGCATCATAACGCTGTGCCTCTCTGACCCGCTGTAGTAGTGGAGGGGTGACAGTGAGAGACTGGAAGAAGGATGCTCCATCTCTATCCATGAAGGATATCTGCAAAGAGGTTAGCTGCTTCGTCGCCTCCTCAAGTAGCTGAATGCCCGTCCTCCTGCTGAGGGCATCAGCTACTACGTTCCCCTTCCCAGGAGTATAGACTATCTCAAAGTCATAGTCCTGGAGGAACTCGAGCCATCGCCGCTATCTCAGGTTCAGGTCCTTCTACGAGAAGATATACCTGAGACTCTGATGATCAGAAAATGCTGTAAAGTGCTCGCCCATTAAATAGTGCTGCCATGTATTCAGAGCGAAGACCACCGCTGCCAACTCCAGGTCATGGGTAGCGTAGTTCTGCTCATGTGGCCTCAACTGTCGTGATCCATAGGCGATCACTGCCCGCTCCTGCATCAGGACGCAACCGAGTCCGGTCCCTGATGCATCGCAGTAAACTACGTACCCTACTCCCTCCTCAGGAAACCTCAAGATAGGTGCGCTAGTCAATCTCTGTCTCAGCTCCTGGAAGCTCTGCTGACATCTGTCTGACCACACTAAGGGTTTCCCCTTCTTCGTCAAAGCTGTGAGTGGTGCCGCAACTCTAGAGAAGTCTGGCACGAATCTCCGATAGTATCCAGCAAGTACCAAGAAACACCGAACCTCAGTCACGCTCCTGGGTGGCTCCCATGCTAACACAGCCTCGATCTTCGCAGGATCCACTGCAACTCCCGCCTCAGAGAAAACGTGTCCCAAGAAGTGGACCTCACGTATCCAGAACTAGCACTTCGAGAGCTTACCATAAAGTCGGTGCTCTCGGAGTGTGTCTAGTACAACTCGCAAGTGATAGGCGTGCTCCTCCTCAGTCGTAGAGTAAATCAGAATGTCATCGATGAAGACCACGACAAACCGATCAAGGTATGGATGAAAGATCCTGTTCATGAGGGCCATGAACACTGCTGGAGTATTGGTTATGCTGAAAGGCATAACCAAGAACTCATAGTGGCCACACTGACATCTGAAGGTTGTCTTCTGCATGTCCTTGTCTCTGACTCTGAGATGATGATATCCTGACCTGAGGTCTATCTTCGAGAACCACCGTGATCCCTTGAGCTGATCAAAGAGGTCATCAATCCTCGGTAGCGGATACTTGTTCCTCACTGTCACCTGGTTCAGGCGACGATAGTCAACACAAAGTCGCAAGCTCCCATCCGCCTTCTTGGAGAACAATATCGGGGAAGCCCAGGGTGAAACACTGGGTCGGATGAACCCCTTTCCCTACAAGCCCTCCAACTGTACCCATAGCTCTCGAAGCTCGGTGGGGGCCATCCGATATGCTGGAGTGGATATCGGGGCTGTCCTGGGGTACAAGTCAATATAAAAGTCTACCTCTCTGCGAGGAGGTATCCTTGGAACGTCGTCGGGAAAAACATCCGCAAACTGATCCACCACTGCAGGAAAACCAGGACTCCGCACGTCAACTGCTCCAAGGATGAGGCTAGCCAACTGATGAGTGATGGGTTGTCCTCTCCTCCGCGGAAGTCTATCATGTGCTGCAAATGCTCCCTTCTCGCCGGTGAAGATGAACCTGCTCCCGCCGGTGCGTAAACATCGCACCTTGCGCCTAAAATAGTCAATCTGCGCATGGACCGTAGATAGCCAATCTATGCCCAAGATGACGTCGTAAGGCCTCGACGCTGCTACAAGAAGATCCCAGCCGAAGCTCACGATCAAAAGGGCCAGCTCCAGTACTCCTGTCTGAGTCGGTATGCTGAGAGAGATCAGCGATGCCCTGATCTCGTGTCTCAAACCCTGCTCGAAGGTTCGGGCCCGGAAGAATGGGTCTCGTACCATGTCGGTCGAGTAGCGCGAGAGATCAGTAAATCTCGCCGAGTACTGAGCGACCGTCATGCTGCCCTGCCACAGCTGAAGAAGCTTCTGAATATGCACCGCACGAAGGGTGGCTGGGACGAACTCCGAGCAGAAGAGGCTCTCAAAGTCCGTCCAAAGTAGAGATGTCTCATCGTGCACCTGGAGCATCAAGCTCCACCATCGGCCCGCTACTGCGTGCAGTAGGCTCGCAGCGAGGATCACCATGAGGTCTGCTGGTGTTCTCACTAGCCTGAAAACTCAGACGACTGCCTCCAGCCATTCCTCGGCTGCCTGGTGGTCCGCCTCCCCATGAAACCTGGGTGGTCGCTGGCCCTGACACTCATGCAGTGCGCTGAGGCGACGTGCATCGTCAGCGGCTAGTGCTGGAAGTATCGGTGGCTCGACGGGTAGTGCTACCGCCGGTGCCACTGCTGAAAAAGGGCCCTGCACAGAGGCCTCGTCGCTCGGTGGGCTGTCGTCATGCTCAACTCTCGGAACCCTAGTTGGCTGTCGTCGTGGGGCCATCCTGAAAAGGAAACAGGTGCGCCACGGTCAGAACAGTATACCTGGTGAGCTGATATAAAGTAATCACAAAGAAAACTTTGAAACACACACGCAATCAACGTTTTCGTGCATTAAGTCGGAAATCAGTAGTCAGGGTCCTGGTGTACGGATACGTCGGTCGCCGCACCAACACTGGACTCCCTGGACTGATAACCACACTCAATACGCTAAACATTATTGCTTCACATAGAAAAGATCAGAGTTCGCAGTAGAACCGAACTCCTCTGATACCAATTTGTCACGACCCGTCCTCAGGGCCCGTGCCGTGACGACCCCAAGCCCGCCTTCCATAGGCCAGGGGCTGGCGACTAGCACCAAGGCATATATCCCGGTAAAAAGGAAAGGCATTGCCTTTGTAAAGTAAACAAGCACCACAGAGTAAGCAAGCAGAAAGGTAAACACTAAGTAAAAATAGAGTATAACTAAAAGTGCGGAAAAGTAAATGGGTCAGTATACAAACCCAAACTGAAAGTAAAGTACAACTCGAAAGGGAAAATAGAAACTGTAAAGTAAAAGCCATTACACCGAGCTGTCCACTGGAGATCCCACCTGAAGGGTGGGTATAGATTGCTCCACTGCTCCTCGGGTCTCACCGTCCGCTCCGAGTACGTCCCGCCCAGTGGTCCACCTCCAGGTACTGTCCTGCTCTGCAAGCCTCAACCACGATCAACGTTGTCCGTCGTCTGCAACCAACACAACGTAGTGCGGGCATAGACCATGCATGGGTGAGTATAAGCTACTCAGTAGGGACCCCGAGACCCCTGAAGGTCTCCCAAAATCCACAAAGGATAAACCACAAAGGTGAGATACAAACACGAAGTAACAATCGACACTGCTTAGGTATATGTCCATACATATACCTAAGTCATAAATTCCAATACGCTCCAACCTCCGAGCCCAAGTACAACTCAGTCCACATAGGAAAGTAAACATATTCCACACAGGAAAGTAAAACGAAATCCACACAGGATAGCACAACTCAATCCACACAGGAAATCAACAGGATTCAGCTCACACAGGTATACTTCTTCGAAAGACGATAAAGATGATCTCTGATCCATCTAAGTCGTCGGACCCACGAAGGATCGATAGGTAACTAACCCCCGCAAAGACCCACACAGGATTGGGCCCACACAGGACCTGTAGGCGCTGGTTCACACAGGACCGCTGAGCGCAATGACCCACACAGGATCGGACCCACACAGGATCGGGCCCACACAGGACTTGTAGCACTGATCCACGTAGGATCACTGAGTGTTGTAGTCGTCGTCGAATCCACCAAGGATCTCTGCACTGTCGTCGTCGCAGTCACAGTAGCAGTAGCAGAAGCAGTAGCAGTCACAGTCGCAGCCAGCTCTAGGGTTCCCGTACACAGCAAGCTCGTTCGGAGGGTCCGCTCCATTAGCCGAGAGGCTGATACATCAATTGTCACACAGTCCAGAGTTGATGTATCCAGAAGTTCCGTATCGTCAACAAGAACTCAACGCAACAGACGGCGCGTCGATCGGACGCCCGGTCTGAGAGTTATTGGCTTTTTCGTCCTAGGGGCCCGGTTGGTTTTTAAGGCAAAACCAACCCGACCGTACTCCACCTACGTCCAAACCTCAGGCGGAGTATGCCAAAAGATCCGTATCACTAAGAGGAACACAACAAAGCTGATGACACGTCAATCGGACGTTCGTAGCTCAAGATATGAGTGTTTCCGCTCCGAGGGCCCGGTTGGTTTCGTGTACGAACCAACCCGGCCGAACTCAAAGTAATCTGAAACCTTCAGTGTGATATACCGAATCGACCGTCTCGATCCAAGGATCGTATCGCCACTGACGGTTTGTCGATCGGAGGTCCGTAGCTCATGTTATGGGCAAAAGACCGAAGTCGATTCGAAAACAGGGGGTCCGGGTCCAGGCCAACCCGGCCCGACCCCCCCCCCCCCCCCCCCTGGGTCGGCCCGAACCGGGTCGACCCGACCCAGGTCCGAACCGGCCCGGCCGGCGGCGGCGCGGCCTGGCGCCGCTCGGTGCCACGCGCGGGGGGCATGGCCCCCGCTTCCCAACTGACGGCGCGGCTGAAGCCGCGCCTTTGGAGGAAACCGGCCCCCCTCGTGGGGGCCTACCTTGAGGAAAAACGGGGGGCCGCCTGCCCCCCTTAATGAAACTGGCCCGCCCTCATAATGGGGGGGCAATTAACCTGGCCGAGGGAATTTAATTCCCCCGGTCTTTCATCTTCCGGCCGGCCCACCTGGCCGGCCGGTTTTTCTTCAACGGGACCGGCAAAGCCGGTCCCCTTCCGGCTTCCGACACCGGCGGCCCGGCGAGTCGCCGGTCCTCTCGTCCCGCCGCGGCCCGGAACCGGCCGTGGTGTTCGTCGTCCGGCACGGTGTGACGGCACCGCACCCCTCCGCTGCGGCCCTACTCCGGCCGCGGCGCCTTCGGTTTTCTTCGACGCGGCGCGACGGCGTCGCGTTCATGATGATCCTTCCATGGCACGACGCGACGGTGTCGCGAAATATAACCGTGCGAATTTCCGCTTGGTCCGACGGCATCACGCCATCTCGTTCATCCACAAGAAAATCATAATCAAGAACAAAGGAGGGGGAATTCGGCCGTGTTTGTGCGGTCCGACCCCCCCCCCCCTCTCGTTAGACGATAACACATAAATAATTATCCTCACGTTTGTCATGCTAGAACCAAGAACGAGAATAAATAAATAACCAACAACAAACCCTACCTTGGTTTCAAGATCGAAGATCGTCAATGACCCGCGGAAGACAACGTCGCGGAGGTCTGGCGTCGCGGTAATCGTTCATCAAATCCGTTGACGAAGAGGTACGTCCGAAGAGGTACATCGTTGGCGAATCTTCGTAAGCCGACGAAGGAAGTCCGAGGAGGAAGTGGAATTCCCTTTCATTGACATGGAAGACGTCGTCGATCTTCAGAAACAACCGGCTACGAAGAAGAGAGGTTTGGCGTTCTTCGTTGGAGCTCGAAGGTTCTTCGCGTTCTTCGTCAAAGTTGAAGAAGAAGAAGAAGAAGAAGAAGGCTTCAAAATCTCTCAAGATGCTAGAGAATTCTAACTAAATAAAATAAGCTAAGGGCTTATTTTATTTACTCAACCAAACCTTTTGAAATTCAAATGTTTGAAAAATTATACAACTCAACCCATTTAATAAGCTAAGTTGTCATGTTCATTTAAAAGGGAGTTATAGGGGAGTTTTGAGAGAAGATGAGTAGTTGGGGTTCGTGTGGGCCCCACCACACTTAATCCTCCCAAGGGAGGTTAAGTGGATGTGGTTCCCACCTTTAACTCCCTTTGGGAGAAGTTAACCAACAAAATAAAAATTAAAAGTGTTTCCACATTTTTATTTAACTTCTTATAATTTCTCCCAAATCTAACTTTCGTCCCGCAATAAACGCAACTTCGGAAAAGGTCTCCTTAAGCGAATATCGGCGCTGCGAGTTCATCAGTGCCATCAGATTTCAATTCCGAGCACCGGATCAAAAGTTATAAATTCCCGCTCGTTCGTTCACTGAACGTACCCGAGCCAAACTTCGGAAATTGATTTCAGGCACTCTGGGCCTCGAAATCAGGTGCCGTCAGAGACTGCGTTCTTGTAAAATTCCAAAGAAAATTAAGAAAAAATTTCCCTTGAATTTTACAGGTCTTTACATTACTCACACCTCAGGGCTTTACGTCCTCGTAAAGATACATCAAAAACTAGGGAAACAAATGAGGGTACTGAGCACGCATCTGAGCCTCCCGCTCCCATGTGCTCTCCTGGAGGTTCCCGTGCTTCCATCTGATGCGCACAAGAGGAATCGATCGCCCACGTAGGACCCGCTCCTATCGATCCTCTATCTCCACCGGGACCTCCGTAAAAGTCTCCCCATCGTCAACATCAAGCTCCCCATGGTCAATGATGTGTGTCGGGTCGTGCACGTATCTCCTCAGCTGAGATACGTGGAAGACGTCGTGCACCCGGTGCAACTAAGGTGGTAGAGCCAGACGATGATCCACCTCGCCAATCCTGCTGAGGACCTGGAAGGGTCCGATGAAGCACGGAGATAACTTGCCGCCTCGGCCAAATATCTGAATACCACGTCGAGGTGAGACCCGCAAGAAGACGTGGTCGCCATCCTCGAACTCTAGTGGCCTCCGCCTCCTGTCAGCGTATGACTTCTGACGGCTCTGAGTTGTCCTCATCCGCTCCTGCATGACCTGGACCTTCTCTGTCGTGGCCTGGACCATCTCTGGTCCCACAAGTGCTGACTCCCCTGGGTTTGTCCAGCACAAAGGAGATCTACAAGTTCGGCCGTACAATGCCTCATACGGTGTCATCCCGATGGTGGAGTGGTAGCTGTTGTTGTACGCAAACTCCACCAAGGGTAGGTGGTCCTCCCAGCTATGACCAAAGTCAAGGACACATGCGCGGAGCATGTCCTTGAGAGTCTGAATGGTCCTCTCCATCTGACCATCCGTCTGAGGGTGAAAAGCTGTGCTCAGACGTAGCTGCGTCCCGAACGCCTCCTGTAACCCCTTCCAAAGCCGGGAAGTAAAGAGAGCATCTTGATCGGAGATGATATATGATGGCAGGCCGTGGAGCCGCACAATCTCCTGAACGTAGAGACGTCCCAAGATCTCCACTGAGCCCTGCTCTCTGATGGGTAAGAAGTGTGCCGACTTGGTGAGTCGTTCAACAATCACCCAAATGGAGTCGTGACCTCTGGAAGTGCGTGGAAGTCCAGTCACGAAGTCCATAGATATGTCGTCCCACTTCCACTCCGGGACTTCCAAGGGCTGTACCAAGCCTGCTGGTACCTGATGCTCTGCCTTCACCTGCTGGCAGGTGAGGCATCGAGAAATGAACTCTGCTACAGCCTTCTTCATGCCCGGCCACCAGTGTTGTCGTCTGAGATCCTGGTACATCTTCGCCACTCCAGGATGTACCGCCAAAGGAGAAGTGTGAAACTCTATCAGCACCTCCTCTCGCAAAGCGACTGGTACCATGGTACGTCCTATGAAATGGATGTCGTGCTCTTCTCCAAAGGAGAAACCATTAGGTGCCTATCCCGAGGATATCTGTGCACGCCGTGTCTCACAGTCATCATCCTCACGTTGTGCCTCTCTGACCCGCTGCAGTAGTGGAGGGGTGACTGTGAGAGACTGGAGGAAGGCTGCTCCATCTCTATCCACAAAGGATATCTCCAAAGAGGCTAGATACTCTGTCGCCTCCTCAAGTAGTTGAATGCCCGTCCTCCTGCTGAGGGCATCGGCTACTACGTTCCCCTTCCCAGGAGTATAGACTATCTCAAAGTCATAGTCCTGGAGGAACTCGATCCATCGTCGTTGTCTCAGGTTCAGGTCCTTCTGCGAGAAGATATACCTGAGACTCTGATGATCAGAAAAGACTGTAAAGTGCTCGTCCATCAAATAGTGCCGCAATGTATTCAGATCAAAGACCACCGCTGCCAACTCCAGGTCATGGGTAGCGTAGTTCTGCTCATGTGGCCTCAACTGTCAGGATCCATAGGCGATCACTGCCCGCTCCTGCATCAGGACACAACCGAGTCCGGTTCCTGATGCATCACAGTAAACTACGTACCCTACTCCCTCCTCAGGAAACCTCAAGATAGGTGCGCTAGTCAATCTCTGTCTCAGCTCCTGGAAGCTCTGCTGACATCTGTCTGACCACACGAAGGGTTTCCCCTTATTCGTCAAAGCTGTGAGTGGTGCCGCAACTCTAGAGAAGTCTTGTACGAATCTCCGATATTATCTAGCAAGTACCAAGAAACTCCGAACCTCAGTCACGCTCCTTGGTGGATCCCATGCTAACACAGCCTTGATCTTCGCAGGATCCACTGCAACTCCCGCCTCAGAGATAACGTTTCCCAAGAAGTGGACCTCACGTATCCAGAACTGGCACTTCGAGAGCTTACCATAAAGCTGGTGCTCTCGGAGTGTGTCTAGTACAACTCGCAAGTGATAGGCGTGCTCCTCCTCAGTCGTAGAGTAAATCAGAATGTCGTCGATGAAGACCATGAAAAACCGATCAAGGTATGGCTGAAAGATCCTGTTCATGAGGGCCATGAACACTACTGGAGCATTGGTTACGCCGAAAGGCATAACCAAGAACTCATAGTGGCCATACCGACATCTGAAGGTTGTCTTTTGCACGTCCTTGTCTCTGACTCTGAGCTGATGATAGCCTGACCTGAGGTCTATCTTCGAGAACCACCGTGCTCCCTTGAGCTGATCAAAGAGGTCATCAATCCTCGGTAGCGGATACTTGTTCCTCACTGTCACCTGGTTCAGGCGACGATAGTCAACACAAAGTCGCAAGCTCCCGTCCGCCTTCTTGGCAAACAATATCGGGGAAGCCCAGGGTGAAACACTGGGTCGGATGAACCCCTTGCCCTGCAAGTTCTCCAACTATAACCGTAGCTCTCGAAGCTCGGCGGGGGCCATCCGATATGATGGAGTGGATATCGGGGTTTTCCCGGGGTACAAGTCAATATAAAAGTCTACCTCTCTGCGAGGAGGTAGCCCTGGAACGTCGTCGGGAAAAACGTTCGCAAACTGATCCACCACTGCAGGAAAACCAGGACTCCGCATGTCAACTGCTCCAAGGATGAGGCTATCCAACTGATGAGTGATGGGATGTCCTCTCCTCCGCGGAAGTCTATCATGTGCTGCAAAGGCTCCCTTCTTGCCGGTGAAGGTGAACCTGCTCTTGTCGGTGCGTAAACATCGCACCTTGCGCCTAAAACAGTCAATCTGCGCATGGACCGTAGATAGCCAATCCATGCCCAAGATGACGTCGTAAGGCCTCGACGCTGCTACAAGAAGATCCCAGCCGAAGCTCTCAATCAAAAGGGCCGGCTCCAGTACTCCTGTCTGAGTCGGTATGCTGAGAGAGATCAGCGATGCCCTGATCTCGTGTCTCAAACCCTGCTCGAAGGTCCGGGCCCGGAAGAATGGGTCTCGTACCATGTCGGTCGAGTAGCGCGAGAGATCAGTAAATCTCACCGAGTACTGAGCGACCGTCATGCTGCCCTGCCACAGCTGAAGAAGCTTATGAATACGCACCGCACGAAGGGTGGCTGGGACGAACTCCGAGCGGAAGAGGCTCTCAAAGTCCGTCCAAAGTAGAGATGTCTCATCGTGCACCTGGAGCATCAAGCTCCACCATCGGCCCACTGCTGCGTGCAGTAGGCTCGCAGCGAGGATCACCATGAGGTCTGTTGGTGTCCTCACTAGCCTGAAAACTCGGACGACTGCCTCCAGCCAGTCCTCGGCTGCTTGGGGGTCCGTCTCCACATGAAACCTGGGTGGTCGCTGGCATTGAAACTCATGCAGTGCGCTGAGGCGACGTGCATCGTCAGCGGCTAGTGCTGGAAGTATCGGTGGCTCGACGGGTAGTGCTATCGCCGGTGCCACTGCTGACAAAGGGCCCTGCACCGAGGCCTCGTCGCTCGGTGGGCTGTCGTCATGCTCAACTCTTGGAACCCTAGCTGGCTGCCGTCGTGGGGCCATCCTGAAAAAGAAACAGGTGCTCCACGGTCAGAACAGTATACCTGGTGAGCTGATATAAAGTAATCACAAAGAAAACTTTGAAACACACACGCAATCAACGTTTTCGTGCATTAAGTCGGAAATCTGTAGTCAGTGTCCTGGTGTACAGATACGTCGGCCGCCGCACCAACACTGGACTCCCTGGACTGATAACCACACTCAATACGCTAAACATTATTGCTTCACATAGAAAAGATCAGAGTTCGCAGTAGAACCGAACTCCTCTGATACCAATTTGTCACGACCCGTCCTCGGGGCCCGTGCCGTGACTACCCCAAGCCCGCCTTCCATAGGCCAGGGGCTGGCGACTAGCACCAAGGCGTAAATCCTGGTAAAAAGGGAAGGCATTTCCTTTATAAAGTAAACAAGCACCACAGAGTAGGCAAGCGGAAAGGTAAACACTAAGTAAAAAACAGAGTATAACTAAAAGTGCAGAAAAGTAAATGGGCCAGTATACAAACCCAAACTGAAAGTAAAGTACAAATCGAAAGGGAAAATAGCAACTATAAAGTAAAAGCCGTTACACCGAGCTGTCCACTAGAGATCCCACCTGAAGGGTGGGTATAGATTGCTCCACTGCTCCTCGGGTCTCACCGTCCGCTCCGAGTACGTCCCGCCCAGTGGTCCACCTCCAGGTACCGTCCTGCTCTGCAAGCCTCAACCACGATCAACGTTGTCCGTCTTCTGCAACCAACACAACGTAGTGCGGGCATAGCCCGTGCAGGGGTGAGTATAAGCTACTCAGTAGGGACCCCGAGACCCCTGAAGGTCTCCCAAAATCCACAAAGGATAAACCAAAAAGGTGAGATACAAACATGAAGTAACAACCGACACTGCTTAGGTATATGTCCATACATATACCTAAGTCATCAATTCCAATATGCTCCAACCTCCGAGCCCAAGTACAACTCAGTCCACACAGGAAAGTAAACGTATTCCACATAGGAAAGTAAAACGAAATCCACACAGGATAGCACAACTCAATCCACACAGGAAAGCAACAGGATTCAGCTCACACAGGTATACTTCTTCAAAAGACGATAAAGATGATCTCTGATCCATCTAAGTCGTCGGACCCACGAAGGATCGATAGGTAACTAACCCCCGCAAAGACCCACACAGGATCGGGCCCACACAGGACCTGTAGGCGCTGGTTCACACAGGACCACTGAGTGCAATGACCCACACAGGATCGGACCCACACAGGATCAGGCCCACACAGGACTTGTAGCACTGATCCACGTAGGATCGCTGAGTGTTGTAGTCGTCGTTGAATCCACCAAGGATCTCTGCGCTGTCGTCGTCGCAGTCACAGTAGCAGTAGCAGAAGCAGTAGCAGTCATAGTCGCAGCCAGCTCTAGGGTTCCCGCACACAGCAAACTCGTTCGGAGGGTCCGCTCCATGAGCTGAGAGGCTGATACATCAACTGTCACACAGTCCAGAGTTGATGTATCCAGAAGTTCCGTATCGTCAACAGGAACTCAATGCAACAGACGGCGCGTCGATCAGACGCCCGGTCTGAGAGTTATTGGCTTTTTCGTCCTAGGGGCCCGGTTGGTTTTTAAGGACAAACCAACCCGAGCGTAATCCACCTGCGTCTAAACCTCGGGCGGAGTATTCCAAAAGATCCATCTCACTAAGAGGAACACAACAAAGCTGACGGCACGTCAATCGGACGTTCGTAGCTCAAGATATTAGCATTTCCGCTCCGAGGGCCCGGTTGGTTTCGTGTACGAACCAACCCGGCCGAACTCAAAGTAATCCGAAACCTTGAGTGCGATATACCGAATCGACCATCTCGATCCAAGGATCGTATCGCCGCTGACGGTTTGTCGATCGGGGGTCTGTATCTCAGGTTATGGGCAAAAGACTGAAGTCGATTCGAAAACAGGGGGTCCGGGTCCGGGCCGACCCGGCCCGACCCCCCCCCCCCCCCCCCCCCGGGTTGGCCCGAACCGGGTCGACCCGAACCGTGTCGACCCGAACCGTGTCGACCCGAACCAGGTCGATCCGACCCGGGTCCGACCCGGCCCGGCCGGCGGCGCGGCCTGGCCCCTCGCTTCCCAGCTGGCGGTGCGGCTGAAGCCGCGCCTTTGGAGGAAACCGGCCCCCCTCGTGGGGGCCTACCTTGAGGAAAAATGGGGGGACGCCTGCCCCCCCTTAATTAAACCGGCCCCTCCTCATAATGGGGGGGCAATTAACCTGGTCGGGGGAATTTAATTCCCCCGGTCTTTCATCTTCCGGCCGGCCCACCTGGCCGGCCGGTTTTTCTTCAACGGGACCAGCAAAGCCGGTCCCCTTCCGGCTTCCGACACCGGCGGCCCGGCGAGCCGCCGGTCCTCTCGTCCCGCTACGGCCCGGAACCGGCCGCGGTGTTCTTCGTCCAGTGCGGTGCGACGGCACCGCACCCCTCCACCGCGGCCCCGCTCCGGCCGCGGCGCCTTCGGTTTTCTTCGACCCGGCGCGACGGCGTCGCGTTCATGATGATCCTTCCACGGCGCGACGCGACGGCGTCGCGCAATATAACCGTGCGAATTTCCGCGTGGTGCGATGGCACCACGCCATCTCGTTCATCCACAAGAAAATCATAATCAAGAACAAAGGAGGGTGAATTCGGCCGTGATTGTGCGGTCTGACCCCCCCCCCCCCCCTCTCGTTAGACGATAACACATAAATAATTATCCTCACGTTTGTCATGCTAGAACTAAGAACGAGAATAAATAAATAACCAAAAACAACCCCTACCTTGGTTTCAAGATCGAAGATCGTCAACGACCCGTGGAAGACAACGTCGCGGAGGTCGGGCGTCGCGGTAATCGTTCGTCAAATCCGTTGACGAAGAGGTACGTCTGAAGAGGTATGTCATTGGCGAATCTTCGTAAGCCGACGAAGGAAGTCCGAGGAGGAAGCGGTGTTCCCTTTCGTTGACACAGAAGACGTCGTCAATCTTCGGAAACAATCGGCTACGAAGAAGAGAGGTGTGGCGTTCTTCGTTGGAGCTCGAAGGTTCTTCGTCAAAGTTGAAGAAGATGAAGGAGAAGAAGAAGGCTTCAAAATATCTCAAGAGGCTAGAGAATTCTAACCAAATAAAATAAGCTAAGGGCTTATTTTATTTACTCAACCAAACCTTTTGAAATTCAAAGGTTTGAAAAATTATACAACTCAACCCATTTAATAAGCTCAGTTGTCAAGTTCATTTAAAAGGGAGTTATAGGGGAGTTTTGAGAGAAGATGAGTAGTTGGGGTTCGTGTGGGCCCTACCACACTTAATCCTCCCAAGGGAGGTTAAGTAGATGTGGGTCCCACCTTTAACTCCCTTTGGGAGAAGTTAACCAACAAAATAAAAATAAAAAGTGTTTCGACATTTTTATTTAACTTCTTATAATTTCCCCCAAATCTAACTTTCGTCCCGCAATAAACGCAACTTCGGAAAAGGTCTCCTTAAGTGAATATCGGCGCTGCAAGTTCATCAGTGCCCTCGGATTTCAATTCCGAGCACCGGATCAAAAGTTAGAAATTCCCGCTCGTTCGTTCACTGAACGTACCCGAGCCAAACTTCGGAAATTGATTCCGGGCACTCCGGGCCTCGGAATCAGGTGCTGTCAGAAACTGCGTTCTTGTAAAATTACAAAGAAAATTAAGAAAAAATTTCCCTTGAATTTTACGGGTCTTTACATATACTGATATGTTATTATAAATATGAAACAATCATATTTCACCTTCGATCCATCCTACGAAAAACGCAATCACCGCACGTGCGTACGTACGGAATACCTTCTCCACGCCATGGTGTAATCTGTTTTTCCACCACCACCTTACTTGGATGGGTATAAGAATGGAATAAATAAATATATATGATTATTAATTGATATTTATTCTAAAATATTATACATCATACACTTCAATACATTTCCACAATCATGGGAATGATATCGTCGCTCGTGCGTGCGTACGGCTTACCGTCTCCACAGTGTGATGTGATTCGTTCTACATGATCTTAACTAAACCATGATTATATAAATGAATTGAATGAATAAATATGATATATATTATACAAATACCATTCTCTAAATGATGTATCTATGACCTAAAAATAGGAAGGAGAATTTATTCGACAAAACACACATAAGAACACAAAGCAATAAACACTCGAATAATAAGTAGTAATGACATATTACTAATAAGAAGATAAGAATATGACCATATATGATATGTTTACAATGAATATGATTCTAGAATATGTCAATGACATTGTTTAATCATTATACAGGAGGTTCGGATACGTATAAAGCATATCAGGCCTAAGGTAAGGGAAAATATCGCAATCTCAGTTTTATCCGAGATTGTTTATACTTTAGAATTTACTGGGGAATATTTATCATCCATATCCATGTTTACTCAATATTTAATATTATTTCTATTCTACTAAAATTTGTTAAATCCAATTTTACCTATTGGTGAATTTTTAGTAAAATATATGAAAGGAATCTTTTGTCGTTTTCAGTACGAGATACTTTTTGACTTTTTCGGCCGAAGTACGAGAAGAATATTTTTCTTACTTATATGGCATGAATGGATTAGTATGATTCCATATAAAATTATTTCCATGAAGCTTCCTTTACAAATTTTCATGTTTATTTTCAATTAACTTCTTTTAGTTGAAAATTTTATGACATGTTAAGAAAGGAAAAATGTTTTTGAAGTAGAAAGGATATTTTCTTCAAGAATGGAGTTCAAGTGCTTTTAGAAAAAATATTTTCCATCTAAGATAATATAGGGTTCTGTTTATATCCTTATTATTACATTCTTTTTATTATGTTGTGATGGAATTATTTTTATGAAGTCCTTTATCTTATATGAATTGTTTTATGATGTCACGATGTTTAAGAATCCCATTTTTATTACATGGGTTATGCTATGATGTATGATTTATAATTTTGTGGCACACATAATAATGGTTTCATTATGAGATGGGTGGGACCTATATCTCCCTCAAATGCATTGGGTAAATATTTATATCTCTTGATATAGACATTGCTGGAATGGTAAGTTAAATCGGTTCAGTGATACAGGACTGGAACGAGGAGTGAACTCATTTCCAAAACGGACTTTGTCCGCTACGATAGTCTTGGCAATGAGTCTTGACTAATAAGAAATGATTTTCTATGATAAAGTGTGTATTCCACAATGTTTCATGTTTTAAGTTATGATTTTTGGGATTACATTTCACTACTATGATTTATCCCATGTCATGATATTATGATCTCTTTTGCAGGATAAGATTCTCAAAATGTTATGTTCTTATGAATATGAAATGATTGTTATTTATTTTGATTACCCTTACTGATCATTTGAGCTCACCCTTTTGTATGTTTTCTTTTCCCCGGGCCAGGAAGAAGGGTACTAAGTATGATATGCTAAAAGGGACTCTAGATATGATGAAATAAAAGGGAGAAAATTTATATTCTTTATGAACCAGTTGTTTATGTTTCCCAGTTTCTAAAGACACTATACCTATACGGTCCTACCATAGTTTTTTTATATGTTGTAATTAGTATTCTTCAATTCTGAAGTAATAAAAATGTATGTAAAGTATGGGTCATTATAGTTGGTATCAGAGGAAAGGTATAGTCAACCTTTGGAAAATAGGATGTGAAAGCCTTAGTAAGAACCCTAAGGATATGACTAAGAATAGAACATAATCCTATTATTCTAGAAATGTCCATGAATAACCTATGATAAGACATAAAGTGTGAAATTTTATTACTGATTATGTGGTTTTACTATTGTAATTAGTGTTTCTCAGACTATACTTCTTGGTTTTAGTCAATGGTTGGAACCCGAAGGAACCGTGTTAATGATGAATGCGACAGACAATGCAATGATTGTCCCCCTAAGAAACCAAACATTATGGGAGCTGGAATGAAAAATCTTGTAGCCATGTTCACACAACTTTATCAAGCTATGAATCATACTGGATTTCCAAACGAGCAAAGGAAGGAGAAAAATTATGTTGAATCCTTCATGAGGCAGTGTCCACCTTCATTCAGTGGGTCTTCTGATCCATTAGTGGCTGAACAATGGATCAGTACCACTGAAAAGATATTTTCAGTTCTACAATGTTCTAAATATGATAAATTCATCTTAGTAGTGTATCGTTTGGAAGGTGATGCTGATCAATGGTGGAATCTTATCAAGAATAAGAGGCAAAGGGATGAAATTGAGTCCATGTAATGGGATGAGTTCAAGAACTTATTTTTCAATAATTACTTCCCTCGTATTCATCAAACAAAGATGGAGAAGGAGTTTCTTGAACTGAAACAAAAGGATGATGAATCCGTTTGTACCTACGAAGCAAATTTTACTTGACTTGCAAGGTACGCTTTTGGAATTATTATCCAACCTGAGAGTAAGATCGATCTATTATTTAGTGGATTAAAACCAAGTCTTTGAAGGGCGTTATCCATAAGGGACTTCAATAGCTACGAGGAAATTGTTCGATGTGCTCTCAAGGTTGAGATAGAGATTGGAGTAACCCATCAGTCATATGGGTTTGATAAGAAGAGGATAATGGAATTCAAAGGAAAATATAAAGACCACACTGAAAAGAATATGAGTTTTCCTTTATGCTCAAATTGTGGAAAGAAACATGGAGGAAATTGTCTTAAAGGGACAAGCAAATGTTTTAAGTGTGGAAAAGAAGGTCATCGAGCAGTTGAATGTCGAAATAATGGGAAGAAGATGTCTAATGATGCAAACAAAGAAAGGGATACACAGAATGCACCTCCAACACTTTAATGTTTCAAGTGTAATGATATGGGGAATTATGCCAATAAATTCCCAAATCCAAGGGTTTTTTTTTTATGATCGACGTCAACAAACTATTAAGGCCAAAGACAAAGTAAATTCACATGTAATTACAATCAACGACGTGGAGTACGATAACGAAGTGGTGAAAGGTACACTTACCATCCAATCTAAAGTAGAAAATATTTTATTTGATTCTGGATCCACCCACTCTTTAATTTCTGAAGAATTTTTTAATGTTATTGTCGTATTACCTCAAAATTTAGATGTTGAGTAATCTATGACAACTTCTAATGGCACAGCGGTTGCATCAAAAGTTTAAAATTCTTCTCTAATTGAAGTTTGTGGGAAAGTGTTTTCTACAAATCTTGTGATCCTTCCTATAGTGGAATTTGATGTGATTCTTGGCATGGATTGGATTTCTTTATATGGAGC
Organism: Viscum album; assembly: GCA_963277665.1. Lineage (NCBI taxonomy): Eukaryota > Viridiplantae > Streptophyta > Magnoliopsida > Santalales > Viscaceae > Viscum > Viscum album. The sequence continues at coordinate 377,237,692 of OY728137.1, forward strand.
TCATATCAATTGACAAATAAGGGAAGTCACATTTCCAGATCAATCTATGATTATCTATCGATGAAAGGATGAACATGACCTTCCAGTGGAAATTTCTTCCATCTTATGGGTCTAGATTACAATAAATGAAGGTTATTTATCTCAAATAGTTGGTGAGAAACTCAAGATTAATAATATTCCCATCATACGGGATTTTGATGATGTCTTTCTGGAAGAATTTCCAGGTCTTCCACCAAATCGTGAAGTTGAGTTTTCAATAGAACTCATACCGGGTGCTATGACCATTTCAAAGATACCTTATAGAATGGCCCCAATTGAGTTGTAGGAATTGAAGAAGAAACTCCAAGAGAATTATGATAAAGGATTCATATGCCCCATTGCATCACCTTGGTGAACACCGGTTCAATTTTTTAAGAAGAAAGATGGATCAATGATACTCTGCATTGATTATCGAGAACTTAACAAGATCAATATCAAGAAAAAATATATTCTCCCACGCATTGATGACTTCTTTGACCAACTACGTGGAGCTCAATTCTTTTCTAAGATTGATCTCCATTCAGGGTATCATCAATTAAGGGTCAAAAGGGAGGATATATCAAAGACAGCTTTCCGTACAAGGTATGGACACTATGAATTTATAGTGATGCCATTTGGACTTACTAATGCCCCTGCTATCTTCAAGGATCTAATGAATAGAGTCTTTAGATACTATCTTGATCAGTTTGTGGTAGTCTTTATAGACAATATTCTTGTCTATTCAAATAACAAGGAAGAACATGAAGATCACTTGAAAATTGTATTAAAGACCCTAAGAAAGGAGAAGCTTTATGCCAAATTTACCTAGTGTGAATTTTGTCTTCAAAAAGTTTCATTTTTGGGTCACATAATCTCAAAAGATGGGATATCTGTGGATCCACCAAAAACAGAGGTTATCAAAAGATGGTCGAGACTAACAATAATAACTGAGATTAGAAGTTTTCTTGGCTTGGCTGGATATTATCGACGTTTTGTGAAAGATTTTTCAAGGTTATCTAATCCACTCCCCAGGATGACTCGAAAAGGAGGTTAGTTCGTTTGGACGGAGGAGTGTGAAAAAAAGTTCAAGGAGTTAAAACGAAGGTTATCCAGTGCACCTATGCTCACACTACTGTGCAGTGTAAATAGGTTTGTGATCTATAGTGATGCATCCAAGAAGGGATTGGGGTGTGTTCTCATGAAAAATGATATGGTGATAGATTATGCCTCACGACAGTTGAAAATCCATGAGCAAAATTACCCAACTCATGATTTGGAGTTATCTTAGGAAATCTTTACATTAAAGATTTGTAGGCATTACCTTTACAGTGAAAGGTGTGATATTTATTATGATCATAAAAGTTTAAACTATATTTTCACACAAAAGGAGCTAAATATGTGACAAAGTAGATGGCTGGAGTTGATTGGGGATTACGACTGCTCAATTCATTATCACCATCGGAAAGAAAACAAGGTGGTGGATGCATTAAGTTGACAAGACCATGCTAGCTTATAAATGATGAGGATAAAAAAGATCCAATATTTATGGATTTACAAAGGATGGATCTTGGAATTATAATGGAAGGGGAAAATCTTATCTTTCTCAAATGAATGTTCAACCATCTATACATATGAAGATTAAAGAGGCGCAGAAAGAAGATGTAGAGTTACAAAATAAGGTGAGAAATGTTCCTAAATTTCACGTCTATTGTGATGAAATAATAAGGTTCAGGAATCGGGTTTGTGTTCCTCCCATCACAGAATTAAAGAAGGATCTTCTGGATGAGGATCATAGTTCTTCATTCTCTATTCATCCTGGAAGCACGAAGATGTATAGGGACCTGAAAGAGTACTTCTAGTGGGATGGCATGAAAAGAGATGTTTCTAAATATGTCTCTCGATGCTTGGTTTGTCAGCAAGTTAAAGCTGAGAGACAGAAGTCTAAGGGGATGTTTGAACCATTTCCCATACTCGAATGGAAATGGGAAAACATCACTATGGACTTTGTCACCGGACTTCCTAAAACATCCAAAGGCAATAATGTTATCTGGGTCATAGTTGACCGTCTTATGAAGTCGGCACACTTCATTGCTATTAAGGAATATTTCTTTCTAGATCAGCTTTCCAGGATATATGTAAAGGAAGTGGTAAGATTGCATGGAGTACCACTTTCCATTATAACTAATTGGGATCTGAGTTTTACCTCAAACTTCTGGAGAATTCTTCATCATACTCTAGATATAGAGTTGAGTTTCAGCACTGCTTATCATCCTCAGACAGACAGTCAATCTGAGAGAACAATTCAAACTCTAGAAGACATGTTAAGAGCTTGCTCTATGGATTTTAAAGGTGGTTGGGATCAACACCTACCTTTAGTGGAATTTTCTTATAATAATAGCTTTCACTCCAGTATTCATATGTCTCCTTATGAATCTCTCTATGGAAAGAAATGCCAAACTCCAACTTCCTGGGATAAAGTTGGGGAAAGAAAGATATTAGGACTTGCTCATGTTGATGATATGACATAAAAGTTCTGATCTATTCAGCAACACATAAGAGCATCTCAGAGTCGACAAAAAAGTTATGTCTATAACCGATGAAAAGACCTAGAGTTTGAAGTGGGTGATAAAGTGTTCTTATGAATATCTCCTTGGAAGAGAGTAATGAGATTTGGAAAGAACGTAAAGTTGAGCCCTAGGTATATCGGTCCTTTTGAAATATTGGATCATGTTGGGAAGGCATCTTACCGATTTGCGCTTCCACCGAATCTCTCTCAAGTTCACGATGTGTTCCATGTATCTCTCCTAAGAAAGTACATACCTGATCCTTCACATGTACTAAGCTCAGAAGTTATACCGATGGAGTAAGATCTTTCTTATGAAGAACAGCCGATAGAGATTCTGCATCGTAGTGAAAAAGTTCTATAGAACAAGACCACTCGCTTGGTGAATGTTTTATAGAGGAACCACCAATTAGAAGAAGCTACATGGCAGCTTGAGGATATGATGAGGGAGAGGTATCATCATCTGTTTGTTACGAAGTGACAAATTTTGAGGGAAAAATTCACTTTAAGGGGGATAGAATGTAACACCCTGATATTTTATGAGAAATATATTTTTTTATGTCTTATGTTATATGCAACATCAAAGGAATCTTTCACTACACACAACACTAGCATGGTTTGCGTTATACGCAAGAGCAACCTTCCTCGATAGCGTGTGTTGTACGCAATAACCAGTTTCACTAAACAACGATATATTGTTATAATATTATTATGGACTAGACGTTATGAATATTATTAGATACATTTTGAATTTTATAACATTATTTATCATCTTACACATTTTCTAAAACATGGTATGTGAACAAAATAAATTTTTCGGGTAAAATAAGTATTTTTCAAAAAATGTAGTTTTGCCGCCTTTTGATGTCGCACCAACTTTAAATATATTTTTTGACATGTTTATAAGTTAAATTTTACAAAATAAAATTCTTCTTTGGAATCAAGATATAGAAATTTACTTTGGATAAATTTTTCATATTATTCTGATAACTTTCATATTTTAATGAATAGTAAAAACACGCTATATTTTAATTAAAAACAACTTTTTTCATCGCAATAATTTATATGGTTAAATTATAATATTAAATTGTTTAAAAGTATAAATAGAATATATTTTTACCATTTAATATAATTTATTTCATTACCATTAATTTTACATTGAATTCATAGGTAAAAACATTTCAATCTTTGGCAATGCTTTAACTTTTAAAACTCGTTTTCTTAACAACGGGATTAATTTTAAATTAATTACTGCAAATTCTGTGTTTGGAATTTTGAAAAATTGATTCAATATTTGAATTCAGTGGGTCCAAATTATGTTAATAGGTTACTATTATTATTATTTTGATATTATGAATAGTATCTATGGTAATTTGTATTTACTAGAGTTAAAGATAAATCAGGTAATTAAAGGTAAAAATAAGATTATAAAATTACCCTAACACTTGCCAAAATCTTATTGGATGAATAAAAGTCGACCCATATCACCTAAAGGTTGGACTAGATTCATTTCATGGACTTTTGACCATGAAATAATATAATTATTATTAAAACCAAAGAAAGTGACAACATGTCACTCCCTTAATTCTTATAAGTGTAATAATTTTAATTTAGTGATAAACTTCATAAAAATTCGGATATAAATAGTACCCAGAAATATAATAAAATAATCTACATCATATGAATTTATTTATAATTTTTAGGGATTAAATAATTATCATTAAGTATGACACAATAGTGATGTTGAAATTATTTTATTGATTGAAATATCAAATAAATGATTTAAAAAGTATTAAAATAAATATTATATGAACTATTTAATGTGATGCACTAATTTTATAGATAAATATGACATGTTATGAATATATTAAAGATTTTATTCCGAAAATATCTTCTGTTTATATTTTATTTAAATTCAAATAAATGAATAGTGTCAAAATTGACACTATTGTTATTTTATAAAAATTACATATTATAAAATTGTTTAAAAATCACAAATATATTTAAAATTTATAAATTAAAATTTATATGATCTAAAATGTAATAAATTATACTATTATGGAAAATTCACAACATATAAGTAATTATTTATAATGATTTAAAATTGAGAATAGTATTACCACAAATAAAATTAAATAGATTATATAAGGATAAATCAAGTTGATAATGTTTAAAATAAATTTCAAACTTGTCTAAATTTAATTGGTTGATGAGGTTAAAACACTATATCATCTAATATTCTTATTTGAGTCATTTTTGGAGTTTTTCATGAGGGTTTGGGATTTATTATAAATTAATATTCCTTATAATTCCAAAGGTGCCCCTCTCCTCCATTATAAAAGAGAACCTCCTCCCTCTCATATTTACACAACTTTGAGCCTTCAAGCTCAGCCAACCCCTGACCATTTACCTTATCAACCTCCCTAGAAACATACTAGATGTCCTTTTATTCTTCAAAGACCAATTTTATTATCCTAATAGGAGGTTTCAAAGTGGTGGGTCGAAGAAGAGGTAATATCCTTTACCATTTCTTTCAAATTCATTTCTTCTTCTACTTCCTATTATTTTTTTGTTTAATAATAAATTAATAACATCAGTATAAATGATATACTAATATGTTATTATAAATATGAAACAACCATATTTCACCTTCGATCCATCCTACGGAAAATGAAATCATCACGCGTTCGTACGTACAGAATATCATCTCCACGCTGTGGTGTAATCTATTTTTCCACCACCACCTTACTTGGATGGGTATAAGAATGGAATAAATAACTATATATTATTATTAAGTGATATTTATTCCAAAATATTATACATCATACACTTCAATACATTTCCACAATCATGGTAATGATATCGTCGCTCGTGCGTACGTATGGCTTACCGTCTCCACAGTGCGATGTGATTCGTTCTACATGATCTTCACTAAACCATGATTATATAAACAAATTGAATGAATAAATATGATATATATTATACAAAAAACCATTATTTAAATAATTTATCTATAACATAAAAATTGGAAGAATAATTTATTCGACAAAACACGCATAAGAACATAAAGCAATAAACACCCGAATAACAAGTAGCAATGAAATATTACTAATAAGAAGATAAGAATATGACCATATATGATATCATAACAATGAATATAATTATAGAATAATTCAATGACATTTTTTACTCATTATACAGGAGGTTTGGATACATACAAAGCGTATCGGACCTAAGGTAAGCGAAAATCTCGCAATCTCATTTTCATCTGAGATTGTTTATACTTTAGAGTTTACTGGGGAATATTTATCATCCATATCCTTGTTTACTCCGTATGTAATATTATTTCTATCCTCCTACAGCTATTTAAATCCAATTTTACCTATTGTTGAATTTTTATTAAAAGATATGAAAGGAATCTTTTGTCGTTTTCAGTACGAGATACTTTTTTACTTTTTCGGCCAAAGTATGAGAAGAATGTTTTTTAACTTATACGGCAAGAATGGATTTTTTTATTCCATAGAACATTATTTCCATGAATCTTCCTTTACAAATTTTCATGTTTATTTTTAATTAACTTCTTTTATTTTAAAATGTTATGACATGTTAAGAACGGAAAAATGTTTTTGAAGTAGAAAGGATATTTTCCTCAAAAATGGAGTTCAAGTGTTTTTATCAGAATTATTTTCCATATATGATAATATAGGGTTCTGTTTCTATCCCTATTATTACATTGATTTGATTATGTTGTGATGGAATTATTTTTATGAAGTCCTTTATCTTATATGAATTGTTTTATGACTTCGCGATGTTTAAGAATCCCAATTTTATTACATGGGTTATGCTATGATGTATGATTTATGATTTTGTGGCACACATAAGAATGGTTTCATTATGAGATTGGTAGGACCTATATCTCCCTCCAATGCATTGGGTAAATATTTATATCTCATGAGATAGACATGGATGTAACGGAAAGTTAATCCGGTTTAGTGATACAGGACTGGAACGAGGAGTGAAATCAGTTCATAAAAGGACATTGTCCGCTATGATAGTATTGGAAATGAGTCTTGACTAATAAGAAATTGTTTTTTATGATTATGTTTGTATGACACAATGTTTAATGTTTTTATTTATGATTATTAGGATTACATTTCACTACTATGATTTATCCCATTTTATGATATTATAATCTCTTTTGCAGGATAATAGTTTAAAAATGTTATGTTATTATGAATATGATATGATTGATATTTCTTTTGTTTTCCCTTAATGAGCATTTGAGCTCAACTTTTTGTATGTTTTCTTTTCCACAGGTCAGGAAGAAGGGTACTAAGTAGGATACGCTAAAAGGGACTCTAGATATGATGAAATAAATGGGAGACAATGTAGATTCTTTATGAACCAGTTGTTTATGTTTCCTAGTTTTTAAAGACACTATACCTATACGGTCCTACCATGGTTTTGTTATATTTTCTAATAAGTATGCATCAATTTTGAAGTAATAACAGTGTATGTAAAGTATCGGTCATTATAGTTGGTATCAGAGGAAAGGTATAGTCAACCTTTGGAAAATAGGATGTGAAATCCTTAGTAAGAACCTAAGGATATGTCTAAGCATAGAACATAATCCTAGTATTCCGGAAATGGCCATGAATAACCTATGATAAGACCTAAAGTGTGAAATTTTATTACTGATTATGTGGTTTTCCTATTGTAATTAGTGTTTCTCACACTATGCTTCTTGGTTTTAGTCAATGGTTGGAACCTGAAGGAACCGTGTTAATACTGAATGTGAAGGATAATGCAATGATTGTCCCCCTGAGAAACCAAATGTTATGGAGGCTGGAATTCAAAATCTTGTAGCCATGCTAAAACAACTTTCTCAATCTATGAATCATGCTGGACTTCCAAACGAGCAAAGGAAGGAGCAACATTCTGTTGAATCCCTCATGAGGCAATATCCACCTTCATTCAGTGGTTCTTCTGATCCATTCGTGGTTGAACAATGGATCAGTACCACTGAAAAGATATTTTCAGTTCTACAATGTTCTGAACATGATAAATTCATCTTAGCAGTGTATCTTTTGGAAGGTTATGCTGATCAATGGTGGAATATTATCAAGAATACGAGGCAAAGGGATGAAATTGAGTCCATGGAATGGGATGAGTTCGAGAACTTATTTTTCAATAAGTACATCCCTCGTATTCTTTGAACAAAGATGGAGAAGAAGTTTCTTGAACTGAAACAAAAGGATGATGAATCAGTTGGTACCTATGAAGCAAATTTTACAAGACTTTCAAGGTACGCTTCTGGAATTATTATCTAACATGAGAGTAAGATCGATGGATTCTTTAGTGGCTTAAAACCAAGTCTTCGAAGGGTGTTAGCTATAAGGGACTTCAATAGCTACGAGGAAATTTGTCGATGTGCTCTCAAGGTTGAGATGAAGATTGGAGTAACCCATCAGTCATATGGGTTTGATAAGAAGAGGAAAATGGAATTCAAAGGAAAATCTAAAGAGTACACTAAAAAGAAGATGAGTTTTCCTTTATGCTAAAATTGTGGAAAGAAACATGGAGGGAATTGTCTTAAAGGGACAAGAAAATGTTTTAAGTGTGGAAAAGAAGGTCATCGAGTAATTGAATGTCGAAATAATGGGAAGAATATGTCTAATGATGCGAACAAAGAAAGGGATACAAAGAATGCACCTCCAACACTTCAATGTTTCAAGTGAAAGTATATGGGGAATTATGCCAATAAATTCCAAAATCCAAGGGTTGTTGATGATGATCGACGTCAACAAAATCTTAAGACCAATGACAAAGTAAAGTCACGTGAAATTACAATCGGTGACGTGGAGTAGGATAACGAAGTGGTGAAAGGTACACTTACCATCCACTCTAAATTAGAAAATGTTTTATTTGATTATGGATCCACCCACTCTTTTATTTCTTAATAATTTTCTAAGGGTATCGTCGCCTCATCATTTAGATGGTGAGTTAGCTCTGACAACACCTAATGGCACAAACATCGCATGAAAAGTATACAATTCTTCTCCGATTGAAGTTTGTGGGAAAGTGCTTCCGGCAAATCTTATGATCCTTCCTATAGTGGAATTTGATGTGATTCTTGGCATTGATTGGAAATCGTTATATAGATCTCATATCAATTTCCAAATAAAGGAAGTCACATTTCCAGATCTATCTATGATTATATTTCGATGCAAGGATTAACATGACCTTCTAGTGGAAATTTATTCCATCTTATGGGTCTTGATTCCAATAAATGAAGGTTATTTATCTCAAATGGTTAGCGAGAAACTCACGATTAAAAATATGCCCATTGTACAAGAGTTTGATGATGTCTTTCTAGAAGAATTGCCAGGTCTTCCACCAAATTGTGAAGTTGAGTTTTCAATATAACTCATACCTGGTGCTATGCCTATTTCAAAGACACCTTATAGAATGGCCCCAATTGAGTTGCAAGAATTGAAGAAGAAACTCCAAGAGAATATTGATAAAGGATTCATACGCCTTAGTGTGTCACCATGGGGAGAACCTTTTCTATTTGTTAAGAAGAAATATGGATCAATGAGACTCTGCATTGATTATTGAGAACTTAACAATATCACTATCAAGAACAAATATCATATCCCATGAATTGATGACTTATTTGACCAACTATGCGTAACTCAATACTTTTCCAAGATTGATCTTTGTTTAGGGTATCTACAATTAAGGGTCAAAAGGGAGGACATACCAAAGAAGGATTTCTGTACAAGGTATCGACATTATGAATTTATAGTGATTCCATTTGGTCTTACTAATTTCCCTACTATATTCATGGATATAATGAATAGAGTCTTTAGAGACTATCTTGATAAGTTTGTGGTAGTCTTTATAGAAAATATACTTGCCTATTCAAAGAACAAGGAAGAACATGAAGATCACTAAAGAATAGTATTAAAGACCCTAAGAAAGGATAAGCTTTATGAAAAATTTACCAAGTGTGAATTTTGGCTTCAAAAAGTTTCATTTTTGGGTCACATAATCTCAAAAGAGGAGATATCTATGGATCCAGCAAAAAAAGAGGTTATCGAAAGATGGTCAAGACCAACAACAGTAACTGAGATCAGAAGTTTTCTTGACTTGTATGGATATTATCGAAGTTTTGTGAAAGATTTTTCAAGGTTATATAATACACTCACCAGGTTGAGTCGAAAAGAAGTTAAGTTCGTTTGGATGGAGGAGTGTGAAGAAAATTTCAAGGAGATAAAATGAAGGTTATCCTTTGCACTTGTGCTCACTCTTCCATGTAGTAGAGAAAGGTTTGTGATCTACAGTGATGCATCCAAGAAAGGATTGGGGTGTGTTCTCTTGCAAAATGATACGGTCGTAACTTATGCCTCACGACAGTTGAAAATCCATGATCAAAATTACCCAACTCATGATTCGGAGTTATCTATGGTAATATTTGAATTAATGATTTAGAGGTATTACCTTTACGGTGAAAGGTGTGATATTTATACTGATCATAAATGTTTAAAGTATATTTTTACACAAAAGGAGTTGAATATGCGCCAAAGAAGATGGCTAGAGTTGATTAAGGATTACGACTGGTCAATTAATTATCACTCTGGTAAAGCAAATAAGGTGGCAGATGCATTAAGCGGACAAGACCATGCTAGCTTATCCATGATGAGGATCACAAAAGATCCAATATTTATGGATTTACAAAGGATGGATCTTGGAATTATAATGGAAGGGGAAAATATTATCTTTCTCAAATGAATGTTCAACTATCTATACATATGAACATTAAAGAGGCACAGAAAGAAGATGTAGAGTTACCAAAGAAGGTAAGAAATGTTCCTGAATTTCACATTGATTTTGATGAAATAATAAGGTTCAGGAATCGGGTTTGTGATCCTCCCATCCCAGAATTAAAGAAGGAGCTGATGGATGAGGCTCATAGTTCTTCATTCTCTATTCATCCTGGAAACATGAAGATGTATAGGCACCTGGAAGAGTACTTCTGGTATGATGGCATGAAAAGAGATGTTACTGAATATGTCTCTCGATGCTTGGTTTGTCAAAAAGTTAAAGCTGAGAGGCAGAATTCTAAGGGGATGTTACAACAATTACCCATACCCGAATGGAAATGGGAAAACATCACTATGGACTTTGTCACCAGACTTCCTAAAACATCCAAAGGCAATAATTCAATATGGGTCATAGTTGATCGTCTTATGAATTCGGCACACTTCAATGCTATTAGGGAATATTTATCTCTGGATCATATTGCCAGGATATATGTAAAGGAAGTGGTAAGATTTCATGGAGTACCACTTTTCATTATATCTGATCGGGATCCTAGTTTTACCTTGAAGTTCGGAGAATTCTTCAGCATACTCTAGATACAGAGTTTAGTTTCAGCACTTCTTATTATCCTCAGACAGCCGGTCAGTCTGAGAGAACAATTCAAACTCTAGAAGACATGTTAAGAGCTTGCTCTATGGATTTCAAAGGTGGTTGGGATCAACACCTACTTTTGGTGGAATTTTCTTATAATAATATCTTTCACTCCAGTATCCAGATGGCTTCTTATGAAGCTCTCTATGGAAAGAAATGACAAACTCCATCTTGATAAAATAAAGTTGGGGAAAGAAAGATTTTAGGACCTGATCTTGTTGATAAGATGGCAGAAAAGGTCTGGTCTATTCAACAACACATAAGAGAAGCACAGAGTCGACAAAAAATTTATATCGATAACCGAAGAAAAGTCATAGAGTTTGAAGTGGGTGATAAAGTGTTCTTACGAATATCTCATTGGAAGAGTGTAATGAGATTTGGAAAGAAGGGAAAGTTGAGCCCTAGGTATATCGGTCCTTTTGAAATATTTGATCATGTTGGGAAGGTAGCTTATCGATTGGAACATCCACCGAATCTCTCTCAAGTTCACGATGTGTTCCATGTATCTCTCCTGAGAAAGTACATACTCGATCCTTCACATGTACTAAGCACAGAAGTTGTACCATTGGAGCAAGATCTTTCTTATGAAGAATAGCTGATAGAGATTCTGGATCGTAGCGAAAAATTTATATGGAACAAGACCACTCGATTGGTGAAAATTTTATGGAGGAACCACCAATTAGAAGAAGTTACATGGGAGCTTGAGGATATGATAAGGGAGAGATATCCTCATCTATTTGTTACGAAGTAATGAATTTCGAGGGTGAAATTCATTTTAAGGGGGTAGAATGTAACACCCTGATATTTTATGAGAAATATATTTTTTTATGTCTTATGTTATATGCAACATCAAAGGAATCTTTCACAACATACAACACTAGCTTGTCTTGCGTTATACGCAAGAGAAACCTTCCTCGATAGCGTGTGTTGTATGCAATATCGAGTTTCACTAAACAACGATATATTGTTATAATATATAATGGACTAGTCGTTATGATTAGTATTAACTAAATTTTTAATTTTATAACAATATTATTCATCTTACACATTTTATAAAACATGGTATGTGAAGAGAATAAATTGTTGGGGTAAAATATTATTTTTCAAAAAAATGCAGTTTTGCCGCCTTTTGATGGAGCAGTAACTTTAAATATAGTTTTTAACATGTTTATAAGTTTAATTTGACAAAATAAAATTATTTTTTGGAATCATGATATAAAAATTTACTTTGGATAAATTTTTCATATTATTATGATAACTTTCATATTTTAATGAATAGTAAAAACACGCTATATTTTAATTAAAAAAACTGTTTTCATTACAATACTTTATATGTTTAAATTATAATATTGAATTATTTTAAAGTATAAATTGAATATATTTTTACCATTAAATATAATTTATGTCATTACCATTAATTTTACATTTATTTCATAGGTAATAACATTTCAATCTTTGGCAATGTTTTAACTTTTAAAACCCGTTTTCTTAACAACTGGATTAATTTTAAATTAATTACTGCAACTTCTGTGTTTTGAATTTTGAAAAATGGATTCCATATTTGAATTCAGTGGGTTCATATTATGTTAATAAGTTACTTTTATTTTTTTATATTTTGAATAGTAACTACAGTAATTTTTATTTACTACAGTTAAAAGTATATCGGGTAATTAAGGGTAAAAATAAGATTATAAAATTACCCTAACACTCGAAAAAATCCTATTGGATGAATCAAAGTCGACCCATATCACCTAAGGGTCAGACTAGAATCATTTCATGGACTTTTGATCGTGAAATAATATAATTATTATTAAAACCAAAGAAAGTGACAACATGTCACTCTCTTAAATCATATAAGTGTAATAATTTTAATTTAGTGATAAACTTCATAAAACATCGGATATAAATATTCCCCATAAATCTAATAAAATAATAAATATCAATGTAATTTATTTATAATTTTTAGGGATTAAATAATTATCATTAAGTATGATACAATAGTGATGTTTAAATTATTTTATTGATTGAAATATCAAATAAATTATTTTAAAAGTATTAAAATAAATATTATATGAATTATTTAATGTTCTCCAATAATTTTATAGATAAATATGACATGTTATGAATCTATTAAATCTTTTATTCCTAATATATCTTCTGTGTATATTTTATTTAAATTCAAATAAATAAATAGTGTCAAAATTGACACTATTGTTATTTTAAAAATATTACATATTATAAAATTGTATAAAAATAACAAAAATATTTAAAATTTATAAATTAAAATTTATATGGTCTAAAATGTAATAAAGTATACAATTATGGAAAATTAAAAACATATAAGTAATTATTTATAATGATTTAAAATTTAGAATAGTATTACCACAAATAAAATTAAATAGATTATATAAGGATAAATCAAGTTGATAATGTTTAAAATAAAATCCCAACTTGTATAAATTATATTGGTTGATGAGATTACAACCCTATCTCATCTAATATTTTTATTTGAGTCATTTTTGGAGGTTTTTATGTGGGGTTTGAATTTATTATAAATTAATATTTCTTATAATTCCAAAGGTGCCCCTCTCCTCCCTTATAAAAGGGCACCTCCTCCCTCTCCTCTTTACACAAATTTTATCCTTACATCTCGGCCAACACCTGACCATTTCCCTTATCAACCTCCCTAGCAACATATTATAGGTCCTGGTCTTCCCTAAAGACCAATTTTAGTATCCTAAGAGGAGGTTTCAAAGAGGCGTGTCGAAGAAGAGGTAATATCCTTTACCGATTCTTTCAAATTCATTTCTTCTTCTACATCCGCTTATTTTGTTGTTTCATAATAAAGTAATAACATCAGTGTCACACATATACTGATATGTTATTATAAATATGAAACAACCATATTTCACCTTCGATCCATCCTACGAAAAATGAAATACAGCGCGTGCGTATGTACAGAATAACGTCTCCACACCGTGGTGTAATCTGTTTTTCCACCACCACCTTACTTGGATGGGTATAAGAATGGAAGAAATAACTATATATTATTATTAATTGATAATAATTATAAAATATTATATATAATAAACTTCAATACATTTCCACAATCATGGTAATGATATCGTCGCTCGTGCGTACGTACGGCTTACCGTCTCCACGGTGCGATGTGATTCTTTCTACATGATCTTCACTAAACCATGATTATATAAACGAATTGAATGAATAAATATGATATGTATTATAAAAATACCATTCTGTAAATGATGTATCTATAACCTAAAAATAGTAAGAAGAATTTATTCGACAAAACATACATAAGAACATAAAGCAATAAACACCAGAATAACAAGTAACAATGAAATATTACTAATAAGAAGATAAGAATATGACCGTATATGATATCATAACAATGTATATGTTTCTAGAATAAGTCAATGACTTTGTTTAATCATTATACATGAGGTTCGGATATGTACAGAGCATATCGAACCTAAGGTAAGAGAAAATCTCGCAATATCATTTTTATCTGAGATTGTTTATACTTTAGAATTTACTGGGGAATATTTATCATCCATATCCATGTTTCCTCAATATATAATATGATTTCTATCCTAATACAATTGTTTAAATCTAATTTTACCTATTGGGGAATTTTTAGTTAAAGATATGAAAGGAATCTTCTGTCGTTTTCAGTACGAGATACTTTTTGTCTTTTTCAGCCAAAGTACGAGAAGAATGTTTTTTTAACTTATATGGAATGAATGGATTTTTATGATTCCATAGAATATTATTTCCATGAATCTTCCTTTAAAAATTTTCAAGTTTATTTTTAATTAACTTCTTTTAGTTTAAAATCATATGACATGTTAAGAAATGAAAAATGTTTTTGAAGTAGAAAAGATATTTTCCTCAAGAATGGAGTTCAAGTGTTTTTATCAAAATTATTTTCCATCTAAGATAATATAGGGTTCTGTTTCTATCCCTATTATTACATTTATTTGATTATGTTGTGATGGAATTATTGTTATGAAGTCCTTTATCTTATATGAATTGTTTTATGTTGTCACGATGTTTAAGAATCCCATTTTTATTACATGGGTTATGATATGATGTATGATTTATGATTTTGTGGCACACATAAGAATGGTTTCATTATGAGACTGGTGGGACCTATATCTCCCTCAAATATATTGGGTAAATATTTATATCTCATGAGATAGACATGGCTGGAACGGCAAGTTAAACCTGTTCAGTGATACAGGACTGGAATGGGGAGTGAACTCGGTTCAGAAATGGACTTTGTCTGCTATGATAGTCTTGGAAATGAGTATTGACTAATAAGAAATGATTTTCTATGATTATGTGTTTATGAAACAATGTTTCATGTTTTAAGTAATGATTATTGGGATTAAATTTCTCTACTATGATTTATCCCATGTTATGATATTATGATCTCTTTTGCAAGATAAGATTTTCAAAATGTTATTTTCTTATGAATATGATATGATTGATATATATTATGTTTACCCTTAATGAGCATTTGAGCTCACCCTTTTGTATGTTTTCTTTTCCCCCGGTCAGGAAGAAGGGTACTAAGTAGGATATGATAAAAGGGACTCTAAATATGATGAAATAAATGGGAGACAATGTAGATGCTTTACGAACCAGTTGTTTATGTTTCCCAGTTTCTAAAGACACAATACCTATACGGTCCTACCATGGTTTTGTTATATGTTGTAATAAGTATGGTTCAATTATGAAGTAATAACATTGTATGTAAAGTATGGGTCGTTATATTGGATAAGGATCCCCCTAAAGCATTGATTCCCTTAGCGTTTGCATCCAATTATCTTCATTAGGCTTCCGATAATGAACCAATGTTAATATCAGTTGTTATACCATGAATTGTTGTTGTGAACACATCCATTCCCAATGATCGTAAGTAGTGTTGAATCTGGTTCTTCCATAGTTGAAAATGGTTCATGTTAACGTTCAGAATCCATTTTTGATTGGTGACCTGCATTTGAGAGAGAACCACTGATATTAACCTTTCCCTTTTGATCCCAATTTGTAGGTCCAATAGGCTAGATACTCTGAGAGGGGTGTTAATTAGGGTATGAAATATTAAAACCCCTGCCCCTTTGATCTTGTTTCATCGTTAGAAAAAACTCTATTCTCTCTCTTTCCTATTACAGAGTATAAAGAAAAATTAAAGAATGCATAGGACACAACAATTTTACTTGGTTCACCCTTACTAGGATATTTCCAAGGATCATACACTGGAAATGTTCCAATGTTCCAAATCCACTAAAAAGTTAATTGTTGTTTACAAATTTTGGAGTGGATTTAATGTCCCTCCTAGTTTACAACAACTCACAATATGAAATCTCACTCCTCTCTCAATTAAAGTGTGCTCACTACTTCTTCAGAAGATCCACTCACAGTTTAAAGACTTGTAATACCCTTCATTATCAAAAAGGAATGTGTATTTCTCTGTATGTAGATTCTCCATTGGTGTCCAACTTTCAACCATTGTTGAATCTCACTTTTCCCCAGAGGTACCAGGCAGTCTTCTATATTTTGCGCAGCCCTAGAATGACAGGTGTGCTTCTCTAATTCTAGAGCACATGTGTCACCTAACCACTTGTGCGACACACCCTTATCTAACTCAGAACTTGGGTTACTCACACCCTTTTACGGCCAAACTAATATTGGTGTGCAACTATCAACTGGCATGCAAATTCTGAATAACCTTTTACTTACGCGCCCACGCCATCTATTGCAAGCCCAAACCACCTGCGCAACTGAAGCAAGAATTTTCTATAAGTTTTGAACTTGATTACAAATGAGGAGGGGTATCCCTCTATTTATAAGAATTTTTAGCACCCAGGGCACCATGCGCATGTCTTCTCCTAGCGCGCTAGTCTAGCCACCCTAGTCCCTATCGCCCAAGTCACCTTGCATGCCCAAACCAAAACTTGGGAACCCCTCTTTCCATTTCCGTATTTTTATGTTCTAATCTAGGAAAAAATATGGCGTAAAACTTTCAAAGCCTTCAATACACCGGCACACAAGTCCCTTTACCAAAAACACTTTTCCCCATTTATCGATTTTGAGGCCCAAAAATTTGGCAAACACTAGAAAACGGCGCCACCTTGTATCTGCACTTTTTGTACCACCTCCAGATCATCCATTCCTTTGTCAAAGTTCTTAATTCAATCATGGATTGTCAACAACATCTATTAAACTCTAAAACTCACCATGTAAACCCCCTTTCTCAACAAAATGAACATCATGGTCTGCTTTGTCAACAAACACAACATGGAGTCCTGCTTTGTCAACAAACACAATCACCTCAAAAAATTCTTAATGGTACTATAAGAGACATTTTCACAAAATATACATATTTATAATCATTTATAAATGGTAGAAAAAAAATTGAAGTATACAGATCATGGATATGGTAGTTCATACGTATACTTTAATGTTATTTTCATTTTTTCGATAGACGAAACATGAAAAAAGGTAAATAATAAATCACCTATAATGAATAATTATTATATCATATATATAATATATATTAATTAAATCCATTAATATTACCATATATGTAAAACATAAATGAAAAACGAATAACATCGCATCAGGGAGGTGGTAGTTAACACATACACACGAACGATATTATCATTTTACAACAGTTTGTAAGGTAAGAAGGTAGATATTATATTATAATTAACGAATTATATTTATTTCGTAATTATTATATATAAATATTAAACCCATAATAATACCCATAAATAAAATAAGGTGATGAGAAATTAATTGTATCACTCTGTGGGGATGGTAACTCATACGTATGCATGAGTGATACATTCACTTCCAATTTGATAGAAAGAGGGTGAATAAATGTGAATCTGTATTCATAATAAAATATGAGATAATCGTGGATACTAAATATCTTATTTTATGAATAATATAAATGATTTATTAGAGTTAATAGAATAATTAAATTAATGTGATTGATTAGGGTGATTACCTATTCTTTGAAACGACCCATTTTGATATCATCACAAGGGATCTAGGTTTTGTATTATGGGAACACCAGAACCTCTATAGTGTTTCTATAGAAGTGTATAATGGAATTTGTAAGAGTATGATCTATATAAAAGTCCCAATGAGGTTTTAAGAATTGAATTTTGAGGTACCCTTTTATAATTGGGGGGATGGGAACTCTTAGAATTTCCAAAAATACTAAATTAATATATATTAATTTTGATTTATAAAATGTTCCATGTTTATATTATTTGAAGATAATATGAGTATGATTATATATCCTCTCATAAAATATAATTTAGAAAATTATGGATAAAATTTTTACACATATATTTTAGTTCAAACGCTTTTATTAACCCTTTTGACAATTATTGTGATACTAATGTATTATACACACTAAAGGTTAATAATGTCACTATAAAATTCCAACAGACACAAAAATGTACCACGATTGATTTTTAAAAAATATCCCATTAATTTGCTTGAATCTAATATTTTTATCAATTTTATATCATTAAATAATATATTATTTATTATAAAATATCAAAAAATATAAATTTTAGAACTATTCATTACCTTAACTCTAGAAAAATATAGATAATAAATTAAATTTGAACGCAATATTTAAATAAATTCCTAAAATGTTATATTGGTGTATAAAATTAGTGGATCACATTGATCCTAAAAAATAAAATAACTTTTAATAATTTTCATATTATTTATTTTGTTATTCAATTAATTGAATAATTACCATGTTTGAGTTGTGTAAGAATATAATGTTGTTTTATATTTTCTAAAAATTAAAAACAAATTGCCATGTTTAAGATAATATTTTATATTTGAGATTATTATTTATAACCAAACATGTTATTTATTTTTCCCCATTTTAAAAATATCACCGTTACTAAAAAAAGAGTGAGAAATTTTTTTCATTTCTTTACATAAAATATTTTAAAGGTAATAATCACATAAAAATGCGCACAAAAGGCCATACAAAAAACTAGAATTGATAAAATAGACCCATCCAATAAAATCGATGCTATTTTTATGGTCATTTAACAGTGTTTATCATATTATTTTTAACCATTAATGGCCCAATTTACCCTTTTCCATGATAACAAAATTTACTAAGGTTACAATTTATAATGTCCAAAAAATAAAATGTACCTATCAAAAAAATTGGACCTCCAAATTGAAAATATGGAATCAATACCATCAAAATAAATTTCAAAAAAATTTAGAATTTATTTTGAAAATATGCGCACAACAAGTGAAAGAAACCACTTTTTTGAAAAAAAAAATAAACATAAAACATTTTTATTATTTTATCATTATTAGAAAAAATATTAATGGAATATTTAAAAAGTTTATTGAATATTTAACATGTATAATTCATTAAAATAATTCAAAAATAATGAATAATTTAATTTATTATTATTAACATACATTACATGCGGAAAAAATATTTTTCATAATTAATATTTCATTTTATTTTAAATATTTCAATTTTAATTTATATAAATTGATACCCAATAATTTAATTTTATATTTATATAACCAAAAAATAATTATAACACCCATAGTTTTTAAAAGAAGAAAATTATGATTGATTGTTTAAACTAACACGCAACACTGAAGCTAGAAGATAACGTAACATCATGAGACTTTACGATATCATTATTTTTAAATAAATTTAATATTTTTATATATTTCAGTAAATTAACCCTAATATGTTTTTTGTTTTATTGTGTATTCAACATGAAACACCGAACTTAAATAACTCACGATATATATATAACCATTATAACATATCCATTAAATTGGTAGGTATGAATAGTATTAACTAATTTATGAAATATATATATCCTAATCAATATATATTATTATTAAATTTTTAGTAAATAAAAATTAAATTTTTTGAAAACTAATTTTATTCTTAAAAAACATGTTTTCTTTAAAATAATTTTTATTTATTTTCAAGAAAAAAATTATAATTTATTTTTGGATATTTTATAAAATTTATTTGATAAATGAAATTAATTTTTTAAATTGGTATATTTTAGTTTACATTAGTTTCATTTTTTATATTTTTCAAAAAAATATAGATTTTTCAGTGAATAGTGAAGCATAACGATTTTTGAAAAAAAATTGTTATCTCTTTTCAATAAATTTAGTAATTTTAAAATAAAATTCTGTTTTGAATATGATTTATTGTAAAATAAGTATTATTTAGATATATTTAATCGAATTAAACTTATTTTAATCATCATTATATTGTATTTTAGTATTTGTTTGTATTAGGATTAATAAGAGTATTTTTCTGATAATTGTTTTAAAGTACATAATATTTCCATATATTGATTAATTAAAACAACCCTCATGAGGAATTATATAAAGGAAAATTATTGATTATATATAAATAAACCTTAATTTAGATTCTTAAAATTATTATCATTAGACATAGAGTTAATCTAAAATCATTTTGTGATGGAAAAAAATACACTTCTCAAAAACATAATTTTCATCGCATTAGCGGGTTTTATTTTAAATTTAAATTTATATAATTTTACAAATTTATTTTGAAAAATAAATATATTTTTTTTAAATCAACATGTAAAAATTATATGAGGTTTAATTTTTTATAATTTTCTAAAAATATAAATGTTTTTACTCATAGTTACAAATACTAAGTTTTAAATGAAAAATTCTTTTTCATTTAAATTATTTCTAATATTAAATTATATTTTTAATTGATTATAAATTTAAATTATTTCCAAAATATATCTAATAATAAAATTTATGTAATTTTAATCAATTTTATAATGAAATTGGATATAAAGACTTTTTAAGTATTTGAAAAGTTTCTCTTTAAATCCTCACTTTCTCATCTCATCTGCGAGTTTAATTTTAAATAAAAAATTTACACTAAAGTGAATTGAATTTTTAAAAATAGATTAAATATTTGGAATCGGAATAAATTATATAATTTAATATTTTCATTTTCATTTTTTACTAAAATTAATATTGAAAACATAAAAAATTAAATATCGTGGTTAATGTAAAAATGGATTTATTGGGCTTAAACTTAAAAGATAAAGGTTAAAATGTCCTAAACACTATTCAAAGATATATTTTATAGAAATAAATTTACTTTATACCATATGGTATCTTTAACTAATAATTATTGGTGCCTTGTGACATGAAAAAATATTGTTTAAATTCATTATTTTCAAACAATTGCAAGTGTGCCTCTCACACACTTAAAAAAAGTCTACACCCTCTCCTCCTTTAGTCACAAAATAAAAAAAATCATTATTTCAGCCAAGACCCTTAAAAATAATATCTATAATTCCATACTCTAATATAATAATGCTTATTTTGGTCATAAATTCAACCATTAAGGCCTTTTGTGTAAACTAGAAGAAGTTACCTGAAAAAAGAGGTAATGTTCTTCAATGAGCATTTTTATTTTATTTCTTCCTCGGCCTCATTCAATTATTCTTCAAACATTACTATATAATAAAATAATTATCATAAATTTACTTATATGTTATTATGTTGATGAAATAATCTAAATAATCCCCCTATTTTATAAAATGTGTTATCAAATCATCATTCAAATGTACGGCGGACTACTACCCAGTGAACTGATGTCATTCGTTTTTCAATTACCACCTCTCACGGTTAGGTATGATGATGGATATAATGGTTAAATATGATATTTATAACTTTATTATACCTATGGTTTAATTATATTTTATATAAATTTTTACTTTCCATTCTATAGTGGATATGATATTGTCGCTCTTGTGTACGGTGGACTACCGTCTCATGAAGGGATGTGATAAATTTTCACTAATTCTTTACATGTGAAATAGTAATGATAAAGTTAATAAATATATATTATATACATGAAATAATTATTATATTAATTTAATATTTATATTTCATAAATTATAATATATCATTTTATTTATTATATTTTACCTCACTGAATGATGATAATGTCGTTCGTGTACGTGTGGAATATTTCCTTCGCGAAGTGATGTGACTCTCTCTTTATTCACCAAACCAAAATGATTATATATATAAGTATATTTTAATAAATAAATATTCCTTTATTATATTAAAATAATTCTATAAATATAAAATATTTCTTAACTCCTTCACATAATTATCACTTAAAAATGGAAACATTACTCATGCGTACATATGGCCTACTGACTCAATGATCATAACGTACTTCATTTTTCAAAACCATCTAACATAATTTATTTTAAAAGTATAATTGAAACAAAATTATTATAGTTATTTAATTATTGATATTTTTAATATGATATATCTATATAATATGAACAAGAAATATAACTTTAATAATATTACATGAATGAGAACATAAGGTAATTAACACCTGAAACAGTGAAAATAATGAAGGATTATTAAAAAAACAGGTGATAATATGTCATAAAAGAATCATATATGATATTATAAATATCAATATAGTTCTTTAATACTTTAATAACACGTTTTAAACCACTATACATGAGGTTATATCATCTTCACCCAAAAGGAAGCATGAGGTAAGGGCTTTCATAACTCGATTTCCATTTATTGGGTTAAACTTGTAATACATTTATTATATCATTCTAAGATTATGTTAATAATGAAATTTTATTATTTTATGATATATTTACAAATTTTTATTAGGATTTACATTTTATACACATAATAAATTCATTTATTAATCCCCACATTAAAGATATGGTCATTTTATGGGATTTTAGTCTTAATTTTATTTCCTTGAGACTCAGGCCATGTTATTCACCTATCTTGTTATTTGATGCATATATACAGCCCCATTAAAATTTAATATCATGAATTTATTTATTCTCATGATATTATATATTTATTTTAATATTTTCCTTTCAAGGGGCTTACAGATCAAATTTACCAAGTTCTTAAGAGTTTTATGTTACAATCTTATCATTTATTTGGATTAACAATGATTAATTCTATAATGTTGAAATATTTTGATCTACCACTCATTAAGTATCACTATTTTACTTGTTCTCCTGCAATTCATGATATTTTCAAGTAATAGTACTATTTTCCACTATTTGGTAATTAAAATAATTGTGAAAGCATTTTTAAGAAAAATATAGTTCATTTATATCCTCCATCAAAACCCCTTTTTTTCTTCAAAAACCATTTTTCTAAAAAATCAAAAATATATCATTCTTCAAATGAATTATCAAAATTAATTTTTACCTATTTTTAAATTTTTAACAAATTGAATTGAATTTTCATTTCATTTTCTAAACAATGAACATTTGGATTTTACAAAAAATGTGAATGGAATATTTTTTTAATCTGTAAGATATAAACATAATTTTCCACCTTAATTTTACTTGAATCTTATTTTATATTTTTTCAAGATTATTTTCAAAAAAATTATTTTTCAAATGTTTTTAGTTTTAGAACGTTTTTTCAAAGTGAAAATGATATATTATTAAATAAATGTTTTAAATTATTTATCAATTTTTCTTTTATATGATTCTAAGAATATTTTCAAATAAAATGATTTTCAAAATATATTTTTTTATTTTTATTTTTTAGAAGTAATTTTTCAAAATGAAATGGTCATTTTACTCAAAATTTATTTAAATATATTTTGATTGTGTTCTTATCCATCAACATTAAAAACCCTTATTATTACTTATTCTATAATAGTGATATTTTGTAATTATATAATTAGGATTATTTATTTAGTGGATTAGGATTATTTCAAATAGATTTTTATGGAACCTGTTTCTTTTCCATAGGTAAACCATATTTCTAATTTATTTTTATAAAGATCATTTCTTTTAAATGGGATAATAATTTCTCGATGATATTATTATTGAACCCATTTATTTTCTATAGGTTAATCTTGTTATGAAATAGATAATGTTTTTTATGAGTTTTATGGTGAAATGCAAGATCTATGTACTTACTTCATGTTGTGTCTTTCTTATACAATGGGTGCACCTATATAGCACTGAATGATCTTGATATAGCTTAAAATATGGGGAAACCAAGATATCCCACCAATTCATTGGGTAGTTATTATGTATTTTGGACAATTATATTAGAAGCTGAATGTATGGTTATTCCATTTGAAATGGTTATATATGGGTTCTATAATTGTTCTATTGAGATGATGTTCTAATATACCAATACATTTTATCTATTCCTTCCATTAGTTTATAATGTTTCGTATGAATAAGATTGATATCACATGGCTCAGGATTATTGATTATTATGACTCTTTCCTTTATTAAAGACATATGCCATATTTCAAGATTGATGATTCGGGTATTTATGGGTATGATTTCTTTTATTATTTTGTCATACATTATGATTATGTCTACATGTTCTAGTGCTCTTCTTATACTCAATTATTACATTAAATTGTTAATGATTATGTTTACACTTACTGAGAATTTTCTCTCACCCTTTTTTGGTTTCCCTCTCCCTAGGTCATCGCATATGATGTTGATGACCTAATATGGAATATGAAAAGTTAGGAATAGTTGGAAAGGTAATATCTGGAATTCATGATTGTTGTTATTTTAAGAGTTTCTCCTAAACCTCTAAAAATCTAAACCTAAAATAACCTTGATAATATAAGTGATCTAATGTTTCTTTTTGATATTGTATGTTCTGTATGGTGAAACTTTGGTCACCTCCATCGGTATCAAAGGTGGAATTGTATAGTATACATTTTTATGGGTTGGTACCATAGTGATTGTTATATGATGTTATATTATTCATAATTTATTTAGTCCTATTCACACCCACTAATAAAATGTCTAGGAGATAACTATCAATTTAAATAATAATATTTTTATTGTATATCATTGTTCATTGAAACTTGATGTTGTGTATAACATAAGATATAAAACTTAGATTTAATCGAAAAAAATATTTCATAAAATCTCACAGAGTTACATTCAACCCCTAATAAATTGAATTTTGTCCTTGAAATTCATCACTCTAATACATTAAAATAAGGATATATTTATTTAATTAAATCCTTGGGTTTCCAAGTATCTTCATTTAATTTTTTATTTCACCAAAAAAACCTTCACTAAGTGAGTAATCTTTTCCCATTTTACATTTTCCATATGATCAAAGACTTATACCAGTTCTTCTTTATAAGAAATAACATGATCTAGTTGTATAAACTCCGAGTTCTGTATATGTAGTGGATCTGGTTTGTACTTCCTTGAGAGAGATACGTGGAATACATTTTGAACTTGAGATATTTTTGGTCAACGTTCCAAATGATAAGATATTTTCCATTCTCAATCAAGAATATCAAATGGGTAAATATACCTTGGGATCAACTTTCCATTATTTCTTAATTTCAAAACCTTCTTCTATAAAGAAATTCATAGGAAAAACTTCTCACCAACTAAAAATTCCAAATAACATCAATGATTGTCTATATAACTTTTTATTTCAACTATTATCATCCTTGATTTGATGTTATAGGGTTTTAATATTCTTCTTAATTTACTCAAATAGCTCAGGTACCAATAACTTTCTTTCTCCAACTTCATCCTAACACATTGTTGTTCTAGACTTCCTTCCATGGATAGCTTTATATGGATCTATCTGAATTCTTTATTGAATTATATTGTTAGGAAAACTAACTATAGTATTTTGTTCATCCTAACCTAATTTGAAATACATAGAACAATATCTCAACATATCCTCTAGGTTTTAAATATTTCTATTAAAAACACTATCTGTCTAAAAATGATAAGTTGATATGAAATTCAACTCCATATCTTGAGCTTGCTGGAGGCTTCACCAAAAAATCAAGGTAATCCATGGATCCTGATCAGATACAATATAATATGGTACATTATGAAACCTTTCCACTTCCTTGATTTATATCCTAGAAAGCTGACCCTTATAGAAATCATCTTTGATAGCAATGAATTTTGATGAATTCATAAGGTGATGGACTACAACCCATGTAGTATTATTCCCTTTAGATATTTAGTGGAGTCCAATGAAAAAATAAATGGTGATTCTTTCCATTTATGATTTCGATATGGGTATGGTTGTAACATCCCCTTATATTTTTTTCTATCATCATTGACTTGGAAACATACCAAGAACCGAGATACAAAATTTTCAATATCTCTCTTTATACCATCTCAATAGAAATTCACTATTAGATATCTATACATATTTATACATCGAGGATGAGTAGAAAATGAATAATTATGATCTCACTTCAGTATATTATTCTTTAAATTTGGTATGTATGGAACACATATACGGTTCCTGGACCTTATCATCCCATCAATATCAATGTTTAACTCAAGAAATTTTCTAACCTTCATTTACATCCCATTTTCCTTTGTTTATGCCTCTTTAATATTTACTTAGATATATGGTTAAACACTCATTTGTGAAATAAAATATTTTTTCCCTTCATTTAATAATTCTTGATATATAATTGGTAAATCTATAAATATTTTCTCTTTTATGATCCTCAACATAGATAAACTTTCATGGTTCTTCAAGTTAAATAATCTGAAACCTTGTCTTCTTTCCTCGAATGCTAATGTATTGAGAATTAATAATCATTAATCATCTCCAACCATATAATTTAGTGCATATTAATCTATTTTTGTTCAAAAATATACATTAAAATTTTATTATTAGTATATATATCACACATTTCTCATTAACATCCCAACTCGATTGCCACTAAATAGTTCACCTAACCAATAGGTCACATGGCCTCAAGCGTGCCTCCTTGTATACTAGAGGTTGCTGACTATGGAGAGATGATTCCCTCTTGTTAGAGTATAATACAGTGGTAGCAATTATACAAATCAGTACTAAAAGTAGATAGATAACCGGACATGAGTTAAACATCCAATACATGAATATATATAAAAATTCCAGAATAAATCATATATAAAATGATGTTACATGTTATGTCTCTCTGAAGTGGAAAAACATGTATTCATTCATCCAATAAAATACATCTATCAAAATAAAATTAAATACTAAAAATAACAATCCTTGATAGTATCATGAGCCTCATCTCCATCCTATTCTCCCCTAATCCTATGTATGTAAAAAAGTCAAGCATCAAACTATGAGTTCTTTACTAGATCTCTATAACGTCCTGGTCCCAGGTGCCTCCCAAAGAAACCCTGAACCCAGTTGGTCACATAACCTCAAGCAAATTTCCCCAAATTCTAGAGGCTGCTGACTAGTAGAGAGGTCCAAGGTAAGACATTAGGGAAACTATGTCCTCATTGGTAGAATATGCACAACTGAATCTAAATATAAAACAATAGCGAAAAGAGTAATACCATACAACAAAAGTAAAAAATGAAAGACTGATAGTAATAATACAACTAGAGCACATATATATAAATTATGCATGTCACATGTGTCTAAGAAGGTATCCAAACAGTCACAATGCTATAAATACAATACTAAACCAAAGTACAGAAATGCAGTAAAATCAGACATGAATCACAAGCCTCATCTTGGTTCCATACTCTCCAGCTCCAACAACAATCATGTACCTTATGTAGAAGGGAACTTTCCCTCATCTATACCTGCAACCATATAATCTATTTGGGTCCAAAACCATGACCCAAACAGGGTGTGATATGAATCCCAATAGGTAGCCACCAAAATATCTATGCCTAACTGTTAGTAAATATATATTGTAGGAAATATGAAAAATGAATCAGTAAACTCGGAATTACTCAAAAGTATACAATCCTATAGTTTCCAATTACATTCATTTACATTTTATTTATTATTCAATCGATTTAATAACATAACCTTGGGATCTAGCCTAAGCTCTATACCCCCTTGTATGATAATAATAAACAAACTTCTCAAAAGACCATCTAAACATTCAATTAAGATCGAGTCAAAGCTTGTGCTTTGGCTTGGAAGAATCATCACAATCATTCAGTAAATTATAAGAAACCCTCTGTAAAAGTTATCGCATTCTTACCACTATGGTTCAATATATCATAAATTCAATAAATAATGACCCTCTGGGAATCCTCACATAGTCTAACACCTTTGGTCCCACATAGCACTAATCAATTACAAATGACCGCCTAGGCATCACTCACAATCAATACCCCCTTGGTCTTCATAGAAACAATAAATTATAATGAACACCTAGTATCTCTCATAGGCAATGCCCTAGGGCCCAACATTCACTTAATAATTACCCTCTGGGTAGCTATCACGATCTAACCCCACTGGTCTATGACCACTTGGAACCTCTCATAGTCAATACCTCTCAGTCAACTTAACTACAATTCATACATAAATAACCCTACTTTGGGAAGCTCTCACAATCAATTCCCCTTGGTCAAACATTCAAAATGTAAAACACGTGCATCTCATATAATCAGTCAAACTCCATCCTAAACAATTCATGGAATAGAAACAAGGTATTCCTCATAGGCAACCTAGGAAAAACAGCTTGAAATATTCAATCCAATGAACGCACCCATGGGGTGTCCCATAACAAGGGATAAAACCTTATGCATAAGAAATAACCCATTTCTAAATCAAAAAACCATACCAGGCATTAAATAGGGTTAAATAACAAAACACACAATACCCTAAACATGGGTATTCGGCACTTTAAGCATATATATAATCTAATGACAATCAAATAAATGCACAAACCACCTACCTTGATGTTGTACGATGAACACTCTGGAACGTCGACCCTTGAATCGTTCTAAAACTACATAGATCTATAAAAATGGTAAACATGATCAACCTTGAAACAATCACAAAAGGGGAGGAATTAGGAAGAAAATCTCTAGGGAAAGATAGAACTCACCAGTGGGAATCCAACGCACCAGACAACATCTCAATTA
The DNA here is from genome assembly GCA_963277665.1 of Viscum album. Lineage (NCBI taxonomy): Eukaryota > Viridiplantae > Streptophyta > Magnoliopsida > Santalales > Viscaceae > Viscum > Viscum album. The sequence goes on from OY728137.1 coordinate 377,266,741, forward strand.
GATCTCAGACGATAAACCGGGAGGAGATTGAATTTCATTGGTTGTTTGTCTCTTTACTGTACGAACCGAGGGAAGAATAAGTGAGTTAGGGGGATGATATGCGACGACGCTCTGATTCATAAATTAAAAGTAAAATTACAAGACAAGTTCATTTAATGTACATACTGTGTACTAGCCTCAATTGTCCCACGCTTTAGGCGGTCTTCAATGTCACCAACATAGCCATGTACTCGGCCATTACACGGCCAGTACACAGCTACACGCGGCAACCAGGTACATGACATGTACTCAAAAGTACATGGCATATACTTATAAAATTTACCGATTCTACCTTTTTCCTAAAAATAACTTGAAATAAAGATCCAAACCTGAAATGAAGATTTTGGTTCTTATAAACTTCCCACCTTAAATCATTTTGTCCCCAAATTTCTCTTCCAAGGATAGTGAAAAAAGAAGATTCAAACAACTCTAGCCACTCTGATCGTACGTTGACCTCCTTTCCTGAAGTCTCATTCTGTACTCACCCATGCTAATATATTACCTGTACTAGAGGAATAGATTGGTCATGGGTAACCTTTGTGTTGTGATCCAAAATCCAAATAGGGTGCTCCTCGAAGGATGCATCCACCTCCAACTTAATCTCCTCAGGTTGGAAAACATGAGACAATTCCAAAAAGTAACATCATAGCTGAGAAAAATGAAATATTTCATGCATATCCAAATACCCCTTAGGTAAATGAAACTGGTAGGCAACTGTCTTGACTCTTTACAAACCCTCAAATGACCCAACGTATCTTAGTGAAATCTTTTCTTGTCTCTTAATCCTCTTATGTCCCAACCACGGTGTGGCACCTAAGAAAACCTAATCTCCAACCTTGAACTCCAGAGTTTGTCTCTAATGATCAGCATAATATTTATAGTGACATTGTGCAGTATCAATCCTCTTCCAAATCAACTTCACCTACTTATTGGTCTCTTAGATAAGATGGAGTCTTAGCATAGCTGTCTCTCTTACCTCCATCCAACGTAGGGGTGATCGGCATAGCCTACCATTTAAAGCCTCATAAGATACCATCTGAATCGTTTCCTGAAAACCTTTATTGTAGGAAACATTCACTAGAGGTATGTGTCTCTCCCAATAGCCCTCAAAAATCTAGGACACATGCTCAAAGAATTTCCTTCAAAACCTGATTTGTCAGCTTAGACTAGCCATCTGTCTAGAGATGGTAAGTTGTACTTAGAAGAACATGTGTACCCAAAGCACTATGTAGTCCCGTACAGATATGAGAAGTAAACTGGGAATCCTTATCTTAAATTATAGAGGGTGTAACCCCATAAAAACCTACAATCTCTCAGATGTATAACCTTCTAAGCTTATCAACACTGAAGGTTTCTTTAATCGATTAGAATTGTGAAACTTTGTGATTCTGTCTATAACAACCCAGACCACATCATTCCCTTGAGGTGAACTCAGTAAACATGTCACAAAATCAATCATGATGTCATTACACTTCCACATGGGAATGGGTGGCTATTGTAAAATCCCTGTTAGTCTCTGATTCTCTGCCTTCACCTACTGACAGGTGGACCATCTCATAACGAAACCAGTTACATCATTCTTCATGTTTGGCCACCAATACTAATGGTGTAGATCTCGATTCATCTTGGTGACACCAGGATGAAATCCCTAAACTGAGAAATGAAAATATCTAAAAAGAACCTCATTTATGTCTGTTGACACCCATACACGCCTAAGGAAATGAAAAACCTCATCCCCGCATGTGGTCCAACTAGGAGTAGGGTCATATCCTGACACACTCTCCCTTAAGACAAGGCCTCTGGAATCTGATAAATGCCTCATTCTACTCATTCCAGAAGATTACAGGTAATATCTATATAATAAAGAAACAACTTCCCCTATTTATCATGAACCTCCAAATTCATCTCATAGAATAGTGACATAAGCTGCCACTCACTGCTGGCCTCCTGAACTGCCTATATCTGAGTCTTCCTACTCAACGCATCAACCATTGTGTTGCCTTTCCCAGGCATGTAGGCAAGCTCAATGTCAAAATACTGAAGGTAAACAACCCCCCTTTTCTATCTCAAATTCAGATCACATTGTGTAAAGATGTACTTGAGACTTTTTTGGTCAGTGTATACCATAAAATGTTCTCCCAAAAGATAGTGTCTTCAAAAGCCTAAAGCATGTACAAATGAACCCAACTCAAGGTCGTGTGTAGGTTAATTCCTCTCATGTGGCCTCAATTGTCGAGACCCATATGCATTGACTCCTTCCCCCTACATAAGCACTACTCCCAACCTGATACCTGATGCATCGTAATAAACCGTGTAGCTCTTGCCCGACTCTAGAAAAATCAATATTGGTTCTGAAGTCAACCTTCCTTTCAGCTCTATAAAGGATGAATCACATGATTCTATCCACATATACTTCACACCCCTCTTATATGGGACTATCAGTGGCATTGCTAAGCATGATAATTTCTGAATAAAATTTCTATCGTAACCATCCATCCATTGAAAACTCCATACCTCAAATACATTCTTTGGATTCTCCCAGGAAACTACTGCTCTCACATTCTTTGGGTCTACTAAAAGTCCTCTCCCTAAGATGAAATGACCCAAGAAGTGAATCTGGTCCATCCAATAGAGTCATTTTTAGAGCTTGAAAAATATCTGATGATCGCTCAGTGTATTCAATACGATCTCAATATGGGTGTCATGGTCATGTCGAGTGTGAGAGTACACCAAGATTTCATCCATGAAGACTACCACTAAATAATCCAAGTAAGGATGCAACACTTGGTTCATCAGTACCATGAAAACTGTCGGCACATTCATGAGACCGAATGGCATAACCAAATACATCTTTAGACCATAGCTTCTCTGAAAGGTTGTAAGAGGTATATCTGATTGTCTAACGCACAACTAATAATAACCAGATCTCAAGTCAATTTTTTAGAACACCCAGGGCACTTTAATCTGATCAAAGATATCATCAATACTCTGTAAGGGATATCGTTTCTTAACCATCAATTGTTTCAGCTTCCGATAATCCACACAAAGTCTAAGGGTATTGTCTGCCTTCTTCACAGAAAGGACAGGTGAACCCCAAGGAGAAGTACTGGGTCAGATGAAACCATTTTTCTGTAACTCCTCTAACTTATTCTTGATCTCCTGTGATTCTTGTGTAGCCATCCTATATGGAGGAAAGGACATCAGTGTCACTCCTGGCACAATCTCAATAAAGAAATATACCTCTCCCTCCAAAGGTAAACTAGAAAAGTCATCTGGAAAGACATCCCAGAAACAATCAACCACTAGAGGAAAGCCTATATTTCAATGTCCCCTATTCATCCAGATATATACTATAAATATGGGCTATAATTCCTCCCAACCCATGATTCTTAGGTCCCGCTCTGCTCACTTGGACATCCCATATCAACGATGCGTTGAAAATACCCGCCCTCTGGTGATCTAAAACTCACCCTACGGTGATAGAAATCAACAAATCCCTAAAAGTACACCAACCAGTCCATTATGAAAATGAAATCGAAGCCTATCATATCTCTGACATAGAGGTCAAACAAGAAGTGGCACCCACCAACCTCAATAGGGAACTCCTTTCACTAACCTATACTAGGCGTCCTAATCCCAAAAGGATTGTCTAGAATCATCACATCATCAAGAGTAAAGATGAAGAGACTGAGGCTCTCCACAATAGAAACTGATATAAAACTATGGGAATCCCCTGTATCAAAAAGAGAATAAGCTATAATATAGGCAACTAGAATCATACTTCTAACCATAGAGGGTTCGGGATCCTACTCCTGGTGGGTAAGATCCACTGCAAAAGTCTTACCTGTACCACGACCCGGTGACCCTACCTAAATACCTTGAGTTGATCCACCATATTGTAGCTGAAAACCAGCCATCTGGCTACCATGGACACGACCAACTCTTCGGCCTAAATGGACTGACGAACTCTAATTTTCTGACTGATGAGAAACTAGTGGTCCTACTTGTAACGACTCAAACATTCATTAATGAAACTTCCTCTTGATCTAATTAACTGTCTTATTATGGTTATATAAAATGTGAAATTCATTGGTTTTATATTTCTGGATTTTAAAATACCTTTTTGAATTGTGACCATTGCTAATATAGTCTTTGAACAGCGATCACATGATTTGTATAAATATAGGGTTTTAACAAATCCAATTTACTCAAACAAAGGAAGAAATGGCCTCATCCAGTAGACGTGCACCATTCGAAGCACATTTTTCAGAGCTCAGAAAGGAGGTTTCATCTTTGGGATTCTCTCTTGACCAAACCCAAGATGAGCTTGAATATGTTAAGATCAAGAGGGACCACCTATGAGAGAAGAGGAAGTTGATAGAGATTACTACCCGAGCGATGTTATCCGAGCCATCCCAAGAGTCAGTCACCATCGCACACCTTCCCCTTCAGTCTTATATAGGTGTTATAAGGGGTTATTTAACAAGACCATAGTACTATGGTTATGTACATTATTTTTGAATAATATAATGAATATAATTTCATTTTTTTATTGTTACCTTGTAAATAATTTTTAAAGCACAAATAGTATTTTTAGTTAATATTAAAATAAGAAATATATTTCGATGAATTAATGGATTTTTGAATTAAATAATATTTTAATAAAATATCATTATAATTAATTTTTATTAAATATAAATGATAATATAATTTTATGAATGCAATTGTAATTTTTATTAATGTTTGAAAACTGTTTTTGTCAAAACCCATTAATTTTCGATTAATGTCGATTTTTATTTTAAAAGTGAAAATTAACATATTTAGAAAATTATTTAGATAAAATTAATATTATTTCTGGAATCAAGATGTCGAAATTATGCAATAGTGACTTTTTCATAATTTTCTGAGATAGTCAAATTTTTGGGTAAAAATTAAATACCATTTAAATATATAATGTGTTTTATGACATCATAATGACCCAATAGTGATGTAATAAAATACTATAAACATTATATTCGGAAAATATATGCTTTACCATTAAAATATTGTTATTTTAGGTTTGTTTTATTTCTTTTACAAAGCTTTAGTGGACCCTTCAAAACTTATTAAGCATTTTGTCTTTTTAAATGTTTTTCCTTGAGAGTGTGACTCACCTCCACATAAGCAACCCCTTTATTTTAAGAAGTTAGGAATTTGGACATATAAAATATTGTTTTCCACTTCCCTTTTCCTAAAACCATGGTCTGGTTTGTGGTTTGGATTAGTTTAATGTGAGGTGTCCCAAGCCTAAATAATAAATAATTCCCAACCTTTCCTATATAAACCCACCCAAGCTTCTACTTCCTCCTCACTCAAATCCTTTGGAGTTCGTCCAACCTCTACCCTTCTTTCTCTAGAATCCTCCCAAGGCACCCCAAGTTCCCAAGAATCCTCTCTCAAGCCTCTCTCAAGCCTTTGTAATCACACTTCCAAGTAAGGGTTTTTCTTCCTTTCTCATTTTGTCCAATATTCTTTGAGTTGTTATGCCCTTTTAATATCAATTATAAATGTTGGGGTACAGTTTCTCACCTCCCACATACTACCCTATTTATGTTTGAATTATGGGATACCTCTTTCTCTCTCATTAAATGACCACCATGTACACCTGTTACTATGCCGAAATTCCAAAAGGAATTTCTCTCTCCTCATTTACATTCAAGCAATTCTTTTGTATCATGAATCTAAATTCCATTAAATTTGTTGGGAAATGTATATTTATGACCCCCTTACAGTACATGTCATTTAAATATGCTGAGACACCCCTTTCTCTCTCATCAACCATTTTTATATGTTCTTATGTCACGTCGTTATGCTGCCAAAATTGCAATGCGTTTTTCCAAACCAAAGTCATTCAGTAGTGAATACCATGCCCATTTCTCAATCAAAGGTATTCACCTTTATTCACATTTACTTATTATTTAAATAGTTTCAAGTATGTATTACACATTCTTTTATCGTGGAATAAATGATTATGTTGAATGATTCAATGTTTTATGATCCATGTGGCACACTTATGCATGAAATGAAATGTTTAAGAAGGGTGTGCCCTGATAGCGCTCCAATGTAGTGGGTAAAGTATAATATCATGATACATCATGTGAAATGGGTGTTTACTCATTATAATTCAAGTTAAATGAGAGTTTACTCGTGTTTCATGTTCAATTAGGGTTTACTTATTCTCCATGTGCAATGAGCCTTGGCTCATGCTAATCCCATGGTAAGTGTTGTTGGCACATTTCCATGTTATGATTAGAATGATTTATCATGCCTTTATGTTTATGCTTATCTTTTTATATTTTGATATGTCTATTGTCTAGAATTTATTGTATTCCTCATGTTATTCCTTGATTAATCCTTTACTGTGCTTTATAGCTTATCCTTTTTTATGCATGTCCTCAGGTTATCCCATGCAATGCTAAGTACAAGGGAATGTAGTGGTCTTGTAAAGGAATTTTTCAATAAAGATGTTGTTTTCCATGACTTAAGTTGTTAGTTAATAGTCTTAAGACCCAAAGACACTAGACCTCTCGATCTTCTATGTTGTATCAAATGAATTTTATGTAAAAACTTGTGTTTAATTGTGTAATAAAAGATCAGTGTTGTCATAGTTGGTAATAGAGGATAGGTTTAGTTATTTTTGGGATTAGGATTAGAAAAACCTAGAAAATCCGTAGAGACAAGAATAAGTATAATAAAAACATCCCTAGGTTTTTGTGAGTATTGAGTAAGTGGTTTATCAAGAAAATACATCCTTGTCAGGATACGAGCAGGTTGAGGTGGCTCTGGCAAAGATGTATCCAAGGGGTAAAACCCAAAAACACCGCATTGAGCTAGAATCAAATGGGAACTGGTGCATGACAATGGGCCTTTCTACACTCTTGGTTAAGAAACTCTTGGGGAATATGATTTGGTAAATTAACAAGCATAGTATGAACCATTATTAAGGCACTAAAAAATTCCCTAAGAATATATGTTAGAAAGTAGATCATGGATAACATAGACTGAAGCCAATAGATTCATATGTTAAGGAAATTAAAGTTATTTATAAGTCATCAGTTTTGTCCTTGTATTACCCTTTATCTCTTACCCCTAACTTTCCTTTTATTCCAGCCAATGGCCGGTAATATGATGACTCGGACTGACAATCGATGTGAAGATCAATGTGATGATTTTGCTAATGAGATTTCCAATCCAATGGGAGCGGGAATCATGAACTTTTACATGCTTCTCTATCAGCTAACTCAAGATTTTAATAGAAACATGGTTCAACAAGAATTTTCAACCCCCCCCCCTCTAAAAAAGAACAAGTCGTTATCAAGAGCTTCAGGAGACAGTGGCCTCCTACTTTTAATGGATCATTTGATCCCCCAATCGCTGAAAAATGGATCAAATCCATTGAAAAGATCGTATCAATCCTTCAATGTTCTAAACAAGATAAGGTTCTCCTAGATTCTTATTGTACATAGGGTGAAGCTGATCAATGGTGGACGTTGATCAGAAATATGAAGCCTGAGGAGGATATCGAGGCGTTGGAATTGAAGGATTTCCGGAAGATGTTTTTTGATAAATATTTTATGCGCACCCTCTGGCTTAAGATGGAAAGGGACTTCCTTGTCCTCAAGAAAAAAGACGATGAATCTATCAGAGCGTACGAGGTAAACTTCACAAAGATTGCACGACATGCCTTCGGCTTTCTTGTTACCCCCAAATGCAAGGTTGACCGCTTATTTGGTGGGCTGAAACCCAGCCTGTGGAAAGCACAGGAAAGCTATTACTTCGACAGCTATGAGGAAATTGTCCGATGTGTCCTCAAGGTCAAAATGGATATCCGAGAATCAAAGGGGTATCATGGGGATAAGAATAGTAAGGTGGAATTCAATGCTGGTGGTCCAATGGATAAATCTAATGGTGCTATGAAGATCCAGCACCCCACTTGCCAAAGGTGTGGAAAGAAACACCCTAGAAATTTCCTGAAGGGTACGAGGAAATGATTTAGGTGTGGAAGAGAAGGGATCCTAGATTTTAACTTCCAATAAGAAAAAAGTACAGCTGCAACAGAGGAGAGGAATGCTTCGTTCGAACCACAATGCGTTGTTCATTGCTACAACTACCAAGAACCAGGGCATCTTGAAAATTAGTGCCCTAAGCCAAGGGTTTTCAGAGGAAACCAACAACCTCCAAGGTATCAATGGTGAGATTTTTCCATCACTACTGTTGAATTGAACCCCGACAACGAAGTGGTGATAGGTACGCTAGTTATTCATTCATGATTAGTGAACATACTTTTTGATTCAGGTTATACGCATTCTTTTATATCTCTAAAGTTTAGTAGAATAATCCCAGCACCACCACAAATCATGGAATTGAAGATGTCAGTGAGTACGTAAAGTGGGGAAATCATTACATCCCATGAATATAACTCCTCCCCTGTCATAATATGTGGATTAAACTTCTCTGAGATCCTCGTCATACTCCCTATGGGGGAATTTTATGTGATTCTTGTCATGGATATAGTTTCTTTATATATATCCAACATAAATTTCCGGGAGAGGGAAATCACTCTCCCTGTGGATAATCGACCCACGATTATATACAAGTGCAAGGAGGAAGATGAATCTTCTTTAGCTCCATCATCTCAAGCATGGATATTACTACCCTATGAGCACACGTATTTGGCTCAGATGATTGATTCCAAGGAAGAAACCATCAATGAAGACATGCCTATTTTGAGGGAATTCGCTGAAGTGTTTCCTAAGGAATTGTCTGGTCTTCCTCCTAGAAGAGATGTTGAACTCTCAATTGATATTATATGTGAGACAATTCCAATATCCAAGAATCTGTATAGAATAGTTGTTGTGGAGATTGAGGAGCTAAAGAAATAACTACAAGAGAATCTAGATAATGGGTTTATACACCCAAGTGCATCACCATGGGGTGAACCAGTCCTCTTTATCAAGAAGAAGGATGGGTCAATACACCTTTGCATCGATTATCATGAGCTCAAAAAAATCATGAAAAATAATGAGTATCTTCTCCCACAAATTGATGACTTGTTTGATCAGCTGCATGGAGCACAATACTTCTCCAAGGTGGATTTGCGGTCAGGATATTATCAATTAAGGGTGAAGAAGGAACATATCCCCAAAACAGCTTTTTGTACAAGATGTGGGCACTATGAATTCATATTAATGCCTTTCGTACTCACTAATGCTCCAGAAATCTTCATGGATTTGATTAATAGAGTGTTTAGAGATTACCTTAACAAATTTGTGGTAGTCTTTATAGATGATATTCTGATATACTCCAAAACCAGGGAGGATCATGAGGAGCATCTAAGAACTGTACTAGAGACCTTGCGGGAGGATAATCTCTATGAAAAGTATAGAAAGTGTGAGTTCTAGTTGAAGGAGGTCTCATTCTTGGGCTATATCATCACAAGCAATGGGATATCTGTGGATCCCTCCAAAACAGATGCAATTGAGGGATGATCGAGGCCAACATCGGTAACGAATATCCGTAGCTTCTTGGGGTTAGCTAGATATTATTGAAAATTTGTGAGAAATTTTTCATGATTTTCCAACCCTCTTACCAAGCTAACTTGGAAGGGAGTAAAGTTTTCTTGGAGTGATGAATGCGAAGAAAGCTTTAAGGAGTTGAAAAAGAGGCTTATCACTACCCATGTGATCAATTTACACACAAGTAGAGAACTTTTTGTGGTATTCAGTGATGCTTCAAAGAAGGGACTGGGATGTGTGTTGATTCAAAATGACAAAGTCATTGCCTATGCTTCATGTAAATTGGAAATTCATGAACAGAACTATCCAACACATGACCTCGAGTTAGCTGCAGTGATCTTCGCTTTGAAAATTTGGCGGTATTATCTCTTTGGGGAGAAGTGTGAAATATATACGGACCACAAAAGCCTCAAGTATATATTCAAATAGAAAGAGTTGAACTTGCACCAATGAAGATGGTTAGAGATGATCAAATACTATGACCTCTCAATAGATTACCACCCTGGGAAAGTGAACAAGGTGGTGGATGCCCTAAGTAGAAAGGACCCATAGATTCTATCATTGATGATAATTAAAAAGGATCCAACCTTCTTAGATTTGATAAAGATGGACAAAGGAATCATAAAGAATGGAACATCATTAATCCTTTCACAAATGATTTCTCAACTGTCACTTTTTGGAAAGGTTAAAGGATTCTCAAAAAGATGATGTGGGATTTCAGGAAAAAGTGGAAGCTATCGGAAAAGGGAAATCCTCAGAGTTTAATGTTATTTAAGAAGGAATTGTAAGATTTGGGAAAATAATATGTGTTCCATCAAGTCCAGAGCTGAAGAAGGAACTTTTGGATGATGAAAATAGTTCAAATTTCTCTATTAACCTAGGAAACAAAAAGATGTATTGAAATATCTGAGAGAATTATTGGTGGGATAATATGAAGAAGGGGATCGCTGAATATACATCAAAGTGCCTGGTGTGTCAGCAAGTGAAGGCTGAGAGGAAGAATTATAAGGGGATGATGCAACCATTTTCCATACTAGAATAGAAATGGGAGAACATCACCATGGACTTTGTCACTGGTTTTCCAAAGACATCAAAAGGCAACAATGAAATCTATGTTTTTGTGGATTTTCATTCAAAGGATTCACACTTCATTGATATTTGGGAGAATTTCTCATTGGATCAACTAGCACGGATATATATCAGGGAAGTGGTAAGGCTGCATGGAGTACCACTATCTATTGTGTCCGATCAAGATCCAAGATTCACCTATATGTTTTGGAAGAGTCTTCAACATACTCTGAATACTGAATGGAACTTCATTATGGCCTATCATCCTAAAACCGATGGCCAATCTGAGTGGACTATCCAAAAACTTTAGGACAAGTTGAGAGCATGCTCAATGGACTTTAAAAAAGGATGGGATCAAAATCTTCTTCTAGTTGAGTTCTCTTATAATAATAGTTTCCACTCGAGCATCCAAATGGCACCATATGAATCCCTTTTTGGGAAAAGGTGTAGAACACCAGCATGTTGGGACGAGGTCGGTGAGAGTAAACTTCTTGGACCCGAAATGGTAAAAGAAATGGTGGAGAAGTTGAAAACCATTCTGCAGCCCAAAGTCAACAGAAGGGTTATGCAGATAACCGTCGATGAGACCTTGAGTTTAAATTTTGAGACATGGTATTTCTATGCATATCTCCATGGAATAAGTTCATGAGGTTTGGAAATAAAGGGAAGTTAAGTCCAAGGTACATCGACCCCTTCATGATTCTTGATCGTGTCGGGGCTGTGGCCTATCGACAATCACTTCCACCTACCATGGCCAAAGTACATGATGTCTTTCATGTATCCCTCTTAATGAAGTACATACTGTACCCTTGACATGTACTCTCTTTAGAGGTGGTACAGTTAGAGGATGATATTTTTTATGAGGAGAAACCAGTGAAGATCTTAGATCGTAGAGAAAAAGTTCTACGAAATAAGACAATGCCCCTCATCAAGGTGTTATGGTGAAACCACAAGTTTAAAGAAGTGTTGTGGGAATCAGTGGAAATGATGAAACAGAGTTACCCACATCTGTTTTAGTGTGGGAAAAAGAAATTTTGAGGGATAAATTTCTTAAGGGGGGAAGATTGTAATGACCCAAACATTCATTAATGAAAATTCCTCTTGATCTAATTAAATGTCTTATTATGGTTATATAAAATGTGAACTTCATTGGTTTTATGTTTCTGGATTTTAAAATATTGTTATGAATTGTAATCGTTGCTAATATAGCCATTTAACAGTGATCACATGATTAGTATAAATATAGGTTTTTAACAAATCCAATTTACTCATAAAAAGGAAGCGATGACCTCATCCAGTAGACATTCCCCATACGAAGCCCATTTGTCAGAGCTCAGAAAGGAGGTTGCATCGTTGGGATTTTCTCTTGACCAAGCCCAAGCTGAGCTTGAATATGTTAAGCTTGATCAGTACCGCCTATGAGATAAGTGGAAGTTGATAAAGATTACCACCCAAGCAATGTTATCCAATCCACCCCAAGAGTATGTCACCATCGCACACCTCGCCCTAAGATCTTATGTGGGTTTTTTAAGGGGTTATTTGACAAGACCCTAGAACTATGGTTATATACATTATTTTTTTATATAATAATGAATATACTTTCATTTTATTATTGTTACCTTGTAAATAATTTTTAAAGCACATATAGTATTTTTAGTTAATATTCAACTAAGAAATATATTTTGATTAATTAATGTATTTTTGAATTAAATAATATTTTAATAAAATATTATTATAATTTATTTTTATTAAATATAAATGATCATATAATTTTATAAATGCAATTGTAATTTTTATTTAGGTTTGAATACTGTTTTTGTCAAAACCCATGAATTTTTGATAAATGTCAGTTTTTATTTTAAAAGTTAAAATTAAAATATTTATAAAATTATTTAGATACAATGAATATTATTTCTGGAATCTGGACATGGAAATTATCCAACGGTGAATTTTTCATAATTTTCTGAGACAGTCAAATTTTTGGGTAAAAATTAAATATTGTTTAAATATATAATGTGTTTTATGACGTCATAATGACCCAATAGTGATTTAATAAAACACTGAAAACTTTATGTTCGGCCAATATGTGTTTTACCATTAAAATAATGTTATTTTGGGTTTGTTTGATTTATTTTACAAAGCTTTAGTGGACCCTTCAAAACTTATTAAATGTTTTTTCTTTTTAACATGTTTTCCTTGGGAGTGTGACTCACCTCCACATAAGCAACCCCATTATTTTAAGAAGTTCTTACTTTGGAATTATAAAATATTTTTTTCCAATTCCCTTTTTCAAAAACATTGGGCAAAAACTCGGGGCAGGTTTGTGGTTTGGATTTGTATAATGTGAGGTGTCTCAAGCCGAAATAATAAAGAATTTCCTCACCTTTCCTATATAACCCCACCCAGGATCCCACTTCATCCTCACTCAAAGTCTTTGTATTTCATCCAAACCCTTCCCTCCTCTCTCTATAATACTCCCAAGGCATTCCAAGCTCACAATAAGCCTCTCTCAATCCTCTCTCAAGCCTTGGGAAGCACACTTCCAAGTAAGGGTTTTTCTTCCTTTCTCATTTTGGTCTAATATTCTTTTAGTTTTCATGCCCTTTTAATTTCAATTATAAATGTTGGGGTATGGTTTCTCACCTCTCCCATACATTCCTATTTATGTTTGAATGAGGGTATACCCTTTTATCTCTCATTAAATGCCTCCCATGTACACCCGTTACTATGCTGAAATTATGAAAGGAATTTCTCTCTCCTCATTTACATTCCTGAAATTATTTTGTATCAAGAATCTAAATTCCATTACATTTGTTGGGAAAAGTATCTTTATTACCACCTTACTTTCCATGTCATTTAAATATTATGAGACACCCATTTCTCTATCATCAACCATTTTTATGAGTTATTATGTAACGTCATTATGCTGTCGAAATTGCATCGTGTTTTTCCAAGCCAAAGTCATTGTGTAGTGAATACCATGCCTATTTCTCTATCAAGGGTATTCAACTTTATGCACATTTAATTATTGTTTAAATATTTTCAAGTATTTATTCCACATTATTTTATCATGGAATAAATTATTATGTTGAATGATTCAATGTTTTATAATCCATGTGGCACACTTATGCATGAAATGAAATGTTTACGAAGGGTGCGCCCTAATAGCACTCCAATGCATTGGGTAAAGTATAGTATCATGATATGTCATGTGAAATGGGTATTTAATCATGCTAATTCAAGTGAAATGATGGTTTACTCGTTCTTTATCATGCCTTTATGTTTGTGCTTCTCTTGTTCTCTATTGATATTCCTATTGTCTAATAGGTATTTTATTATTCATGTTATTCCTTGATTAATCCTTTAATGGGACTTATAGCTCACACTTTTTTATTCATGTCCTCAGGTTGTCCCATGCAATGCTAAATACAAGGGAATGTAGTGGTCATGTAAAGTAATTTTTCAATAAAGATGTTGTTTTTCATGTTTTAAGTTGTTATGTAATGTTCCTTAGCCCCAAAGACACTATACCTATCGATCTTCTATGTTGTATCAAATTAAGTTTATGTAATAAATTATGTTTAATTGTGTAATAAAAGATCTGGGTTGTCATACTACTCTTGAATGTAGAATCATAATAGAACCTCTATCACACACTATTGGTGAGAACAACCAGAAAAAATGCTGAAGATTACCCATCCTACCATAGGATCGGCTCTCGACTAGGTCCTTTGAGAAATGTTGTCTCATATGACCACTCTTCCTGCACTGGTATCATACCACCTATCTACTTGAAGAAACATCAAGTTAAAGCTCCATGCAGTGATCCCTATTATTTATCAAAGGAGTAACAGCCCTGAATGTTGAACCACCCTAGATCTCAGCTCTCAACTCCCTCAGATTGTGATCAGTAATCTGCACCTGGTTCACTATAGTCATCAATGAAGTCAGTCTAAAAACATTCGCATGCGATCAGATGTCATACCAGATACCATCCTCAAATCACCTTGCCAAAGATAACTCGTCGCCTACCAGAATAGTTGTGAAGTGATGAAGCTCTGTAAAACGAGATGAGTAATCCATCACTAATAGAGTCCCCTACTCTAAATTAATGAACTCTTAGGATCAATCATCCCTCAATGTCTTAGGATAGAAGTAATCATAGAAGATACTCTAAAACTCTTCCCAAGACATATCCTGATGACGTCCTGCCTATGAGATAACATACCACCATCTCTTGGAAGAATCACATAGCATGTACATCGCAAGCTTCACCCTCCTCCTAGAAGGAGTCTTTGGATGCTCAAAGATAGAAATCATGCCATCCAACCATGACTTGGAAACCTTTGGTCCTCCGTCCCTAGAAAATTGGGATGATGCTACTACTAGAAAACCCGTAGTATTTCTTCCATAGTTGGGGTAGGATGCAGTGCTCCATAAAAAGTCTGTAACATCCTCAAAAATCCTTCATGTAACTCTACATAAGCACCTACATCTGATACAATAGTCGGTGCCAAGGTGGGCACAATGGTAGGATCTACTGGTAGTCCCTAATCTACCATTCCCGATGGCTGGTCATCGCCATGTAACTGGAATACAACTTAAGGAAGTTCCAGTGGCATGAATCTGCATGGTCAAGTGTGCACATCAATTCAAGATTATCAAGTATAGAAAATTATAAGTGCAAGAAAGGAATATGAGAAGAAATCATTCAAGTTTTACAAAATCGGGTTACATGGCATGTATAAAATCTACACGGTGTGTTCACTTAATCTTTTAACATGGCATGTACCTCTCCCAATCCTGGACGTGTAACACCCCTTACACATGGAATGTTTCTCCTGAGACATGGTGTGTACTTGAATTTTCCCTCCTTCCCAAGTACTTATACATGGATAGAACTACACAGTTCTCTCTAGGGTAACACTACATGGCGTGTTCACCCTAGACAAAGTGTGTACAACTTAATTTTCATCCACCCATGTCATTAGTCAAACGTCCAGATACATAGTATTTATGGCACAGAGGGTACATCTAGTACACGATGTTTCCTACCAAATATTTATCAACCCCATGTCTTTGATCACACATTCAGTCACACAGTTAAACATTACATGGAGTGTACATATGGTACATGACCTGTACTTAAGAAAAGTTGTTTCTTCTAGAATAGAAGAACGCAAGGAATGTGTTCATAACATCAAACGCCGTGTTGTCTATGTTTCTAGACAGTAGGCCTCTTAAACTTTTCCGGAATCCTTAAAAACTTAATATTTTGTCAAAGGAATGACCTTTTTCCAAACCGTGGGTGCCCATACTCCCCGTGAATGAAATATTTGCATCATTTTTCAAATCATAACATGAAAAAATTGAATTAAAGTTCTAACATGATCCAGAAAATTCTAATCCAAGAGGTCCCATAACACCTCAGGGACCAAATTTTGGCATCCATCCAAATAAAAATTTATATATTCCAATGACCCATATAAATAGCAGGTATTCTATCATGGAATCTATAACAATACCAGGAATATCTTTCACAATATCTATCACAACATCATGTAATCAATAATGCACCCTAAATAGCAAGACAATAATGCATGATATTTGATCTCTAGAAAGTTCCTATATGATACATGTGATGTAATACCCTCATCTCATTAGGTCGTAATATGAATATAACCACAATTATATCAAAAATTATAGCACAAAACAAGTGTGTCACCCAACGATGAAATCAAATCAATAGTAACAATTGTAAAAACTAAAAAAAAATCAATATTCGAGGTAACTTGGATGTCCCTGTAAACGGGTTAGACACTCCCAAGCATAGATTATTAACAATTACCTATTCCTTATTATCTCTGTCTATAGGATCAAAATAGTAAGACAAATAATAAAAGAAACTCTTCTCTGATACCACTTTGTAACATCATGGTTCGGGGTGCTGCCCAAAGGTGCCCCGAACCCAATTGGTTACATAACCTCAAGCACGTTTCCCCAAATTCTAGAGGCTCTGACTAGATGTGAGGGCCAATGAAAGAGATTGTGGAAACTATTACCTCATTAGTAGAGTATGCACATTATAATATAAATATAAAACAATCAAAAAATAGTAATACTATACAAAAAAAGTAAACAGTGGAAGACTGATAGTAATAAAACAATAGAAGTACATATATTGAAATGATCCATTCCACATGTGTCTAGGAAGGTAGACAAAAAAGTCACAATTCTATAAATACAATACTAAAACAATGCATAGAAAAGTTTTAAACTCTAACATGCAGCGTAAGCCTCATCTTGGTCTCGTGCTCTCCATATCCAACAACAATCAAGTACTTGATGTACAAGGGTGATTTCCCTTATCTATACCTGCAACTATATAATCTGTTTGGGTCCAAAATCATTACCCAAATAGGGCGTGAGACGAATCCCAGTAGGAAAAGACCAAAATATATGTTCCTAACTATCAGTGAATATATATAGCAGACAATATGCAAAATAAAGCAATAAACTAGGTAGTACTCAAAAGTAAAAAATCCAACAGTTTCCAATTACATTCATTTACATTTTACTTAATGTTAAATCCATTGAATAATGTAAACTAAGGATATATCCTAAGATCTATATCCCCTTGTATGATAATAAAAATTGACGTCTCAAAATACCATCAAAACATTCAAGTAAGACTGAGTCCACGCTTGTTCTTTGGCTTGGCAGACTCATCATAATCATTCATTGATTTAAAAGAAACCATTTGGGAAATTTCTCATAGTATAAACCCTCTAGTTTAACATATCATCAATTAAATAAATATTTACCCTCTGGGAAATCTCACATAGTCAAACCCCTTTTGTACCACATAGCGCTAATCATTTACAAAAGACCCCCTAGGCATCTCTAACAGTCAATACCCCCTTGGTCTGCATAGAAACAATAAATTATAATGACCACATGGAAGCTCTCTTAGTCAATTACCTAGGGTCTAACATTAATTTAATAATGATGCTCTGGGTAGCTCTCACCATCTTACCCCTTTGTTCCATGACAACCTGGTAGCTCTCACAATCAATACCTCTAGGTCAAAATAAATATAACTCATACAAAAATAAACCTACTTTGGGAAGCTATCATAGTCAATTACCCTTAGAAAAACTTTCACAATTAGAAATACATTCTCTCATATAATCAGTAAAACTCCATCCTAAATAATTCAAGGCATGGAAACAAGGTATTTCTCATAGGAAACCTTTCCCAAATGGCCATAAACAATCAATCTGGGGAACGCACCCATGGGGTGTCCCATAAAAAGGGATAAAACCTTATTCAAAATCAATAACCTCTTTCTAAATCAACAAGCCATAGGAGGCATTAAATATGGTTAAATTCCAAAACACTCAATACCCTAAATAAGGTTATTCAGAAATTTAAGCATGTATAATCCAAAGAAAATCAAAGAAAGGAACAAAACACCTACCTTGATACTGTACAATGAACACTCTTGAACATCGGCCCTTGAATCGTCCTAGAATGACATAGATCTATGAAAATGTTTAAAATGATCAACCTTTAAATACTCACCAGAGAGGAGGAATAAGTAAGGATTTAGTGTAAGAGAGAACTCACTAGTGGGTATCCAACTCACCTAATGGTATCTCAATAGGATCTCGGAATAAGATCTCGAAGTTCTTCGACC
This sequence comes from Viscum album, assembly GCA_963277665.1. Taxonomy (NCBI): domain Eukaryota; kingdom Viridiplantae; phylum Streptophyta; class Magnoliopsida; order Santalales; family Viscaceae; genus Viscum; species Viscum album. The sequence continues at coordinate 377,285,101 of OY728137.1, forward strand.
ATTTATCACTCTCTTGTACAAATCGAGGGAAGAAAAAATGAGTTATGGAGATGAGACATGACCCCTCTCTGATTCATCAATTAAAAAGAAAATTTCATAGTGTGTTCATTTAATGTACATGTCGTGTACTAGCCTCAATTGTCCCCCACTTTAGGTAGTCTTCCGGGTCACCTACACAACCATGTACTCGGCCGTTACACGACTATTACACAACTACACGCGGCAACCAGGTACATGGAATGTACTCAAAAGTACACGGCGTGTACTTATAAAATTTCCCAATTCTCTCTTTTTCCTCAAAAACAACCAGAAATAAAGATTCATACCTAAAATGAAGATCTGGGTTCTTACAAAATTCCACACTTATAGCAATTTGTCCCCAAATTTGCCTTCCAAGGGTAGTGAAGAATTAGCTTTAAACAACTATACCCACTATAATCATACTTTAGCCTCCCTTTCCCAAGTCTCGTCATGTACTCAACCATGATACCATATCACATGTACTAGAGAAATGGACTGGCCATGGAGAACCTTCATGATCTGATCCAAAATCTGAATACGGTTCTCCTCGAAGGATGCATCCACCTCCAACTCAAACTCCCCGAGTTGAAAAACAAGAAACAGGTCCAAAAAGTAGTGTTGTAGTTGAGAAACATAAAATATGTCATGCATATCTTGGTACCTCTGAGGTAATTGCAACTGATAGGAAATCAACCCGACTCTTTCCAAAACCTCAAACAGCCTGACATATCTCATTGAAATATTTCTCTATCTCGTAATCCTCTTATGTCCCAACCTTAGTGTGACATGTAAGAAAACTTGATCTCCGACCTCGAACTACAGAGGTTGTCTCCGATGATCAGAATAATATTTCTAGAAATATTCTGTAGTATCCATCCTCTTATGAATCAACTCCACCTACTCAGTGGTCTCCTAGACAAGATGAAGTCCCAGCATAGCTACCTCTCCTACCTCCATCCAATATAGGGGTGATCGGAATGGCCTACCGTACAAATCCACATAATGTTCCATGTGAATTGTTGTATGAAAAATGTTATTTTAGGTAAACTCCACTAGGGGTATGTGTCTCTCCCCATAGCCCTCGAAATCCAGGACGCAGGCTCAAAGCATGTCCTCCAAAACCTGAATCGTGCACTCTGACTGACCATATGTCTTGGGATGGTAAGCTATACATAGAAGTACTTATGTACCCAAATCCCTTTTTATTCCCTATGAGACAAAAAAAGTAAACTGGGTGTCCCTGTGTGAAATTATAGATTGTGGAACCCCATGAAAACGTATAATCTATCAGATGTAAAACCTTCCAATATAATCAACACTGAAGGTTTCCTTAATCGTTAATAAGTGTAAGACCTTCATGAGTCTGTAAAAAAATCCAAACCGCATCATTTCCTTGAGGAGACCTTAGTAAACCTATCACAAAATCCATCGCGACATCGTTACACTTAAACTTGGGAATGGGTAGCTGTTGTAAAAGCTATGTCAGTCACTGATTCTCTCCCTTCACCTATTGATAGGTAGAACATCTCATAATGAAACTAGTTACATATTTCTTCTTGTTTGGCCACCAATACTGATGGTGTAGATATCAATACATCTTGGTGATACTAGGATGAACTACTCAAACTTAGGAATCAAAATCTTTCAGAATAATCTCATGTGTGATTGTTGACACCCATATGTGCCCAGGGAAATGCAAAACCCCATCCTCACCTACAGTCAATCCAAGAGTTGGGTCCTCTCCTAACACACTCTCCCTTAGTAAAAGGGATTCGGAATCTGATAGTTTCTTCATTCAATCGTGGTCCAAAAGAGAATAGGTAATAGCTATAGAAAAAAGAAACATAATCCCCTATCTACAATTAACTCAGTAGGCCACCACCAATCTCTCCATAAAAAACCTACGCCATGAAATACATGCTATAGTAGTGTGCAGTATATAATAGATAAGACTATAATACAAGTAAAATCCCATGGAAAAACTAATAAATGAAATTTATACTATCAGGCCAAATAAGGTGCCCTTCAAAACTATATTTAGGCTACCATAACAAGGGTAGTAGTAAAAACATGCCAAAAACCACCACAGACCCATTTTATAACCAAGGGTAAACCACCGCCACAACCTTGACATATAATCCTATAAATAATATTCATCAAGGAAATACCGTATAAACAAGTCACCCAAAATATCTACATTATATAATGAGAATTTTGAGACCTCATAGAGCCAGATCCAGGGTATAGAAGTCCAATTAATCCTTATTGAGTCCTTAGATCATCTCAATGGAAACTCGGTTAGACTTGTATGGGTTCCAAGGATCTTGTCAATAAATCATGTCCAATGAAAGCCCATGAAAGATGAATCAAAGGGGTGGTAGGCCCAAGGAATCCTACAAAATCAATGACCAAGGATAAATCTCATCAAAGGAGTCCACTACCATAATCAATTCATCATCATATTTCATTCTCATTCTATAACATTACATGAGTTCGTCCAAATATTATATTATTTTCAACTAGACAGTTATATAAATTAAATTATATACAACATGGAAAGGGAGGAAAACCATCTCCTCATATCACAACTTAATACAATTCATTTATAAGTTCTTCCTCTAACTATGAATGCACACACACACACCCTATGGGTGGTATAACAAAGGGAAGTTAACAAAGGCATACCCAATGGTTATCCTAGATTGGGGAAACAACCTCCAAAAAACTCAAAAGAACTAATGGGAATCTATAACAGTTTCCATTTAATCCAATTAAACCATTTAATCAATTGAAGGGGTGGCACTAGAAATTTTGTTGGGTGGAATAATGGTAACTTTCTCTATTAGTCACCAAACAATATGTGAAAGGTATAGAATAGCTATCGTAGTTTCTTAGTAGATTACTCATACAATATCAACTTTTTATTCAATCTATATTATAATAAAAAAGAAAAACAAATAAAGGAACTAGAAATAGGGAATATTATCTTGCACCTAAATAACTCCATCGATGCAAAGTCAAATGAGTAATGGAACAATATGATCAAAGGAATTGCTGGTAAGAATCCAATAAGATGATCGGCACTCAAACCCCAGTTCAGATAAAGAATCGAGATCTAAATATATGAAGAGTGAGCTTCCCATGAATTGAGAAAGTCCAATGGAGGAATAATAGAAAAGATTTTTGTTTTTAAGGATTTTAATGGAAAATTCATAATTTACCAAAAAATAATGGGTTATGTAGTTTCGATGGATAGTTGGAAAAATTGTGCACCAACCATGTGCCCTTCATTTTGTTAAGGGGAACATCACATTGTGAGTGTACACAGTTTTATTAACCATGCGTAAACCATGACTACAACCGCTATCAAATGTCTACAACATTTCAAAGAGACATGTTCCCTGGTCCACATGTTTTCCTCAAACCATGTGGGTTCCTTCAGCCCTCTACCTAGGTCTTTCATGGTAAGTCTAACTGTGAGGCATGTCTCTCATGTTCTCTACTAACAATGTTATCTACATTATTTTCCCAAAACTCTAGGTCCAAGGATTCAAATATGTCCCCATACATCCCATATTAACCCATTACCTCAATGGGTACTCACATTAGGCCATAAAAAACATTTAACCTAAAAAATAGAAGTTATGTACCTATTATGAAAACTTGAGATCTTATAATATCCCCCCATTAAATCAAATTTTCCTTGAATATCCCTTCCAAGGGTGGAAAAGAATCACTTGAGAATAACTCTGACCACTAATCTTGTATGTTGACCACCCACTCCCAAGTCGCATCTTGTAAACGTTCTTTCTTACATAGCACAAATCCTAGAGAAACTGACCATCCTTGGAGAACCTTTGTTCTCCTATCAATGATATGAATAGGTTTTACATCAAAGGACATGTCTACTTGTAACTCAACCATGTTTGATATCAGAGTGTGAAATGGGTCTAAGTGATAGGGACATAGCTGATATACAAGGAAGACATCGCCCATGGTCCAGTACCTCTGAGGTAACTGCACTTAATAGGCTACCAGTTTGAATCTCCCCAGAATCTAAAACATCATAAAAATCATGGTGAAATCATTTCATATCTCCTAATCCATCTGTGTCCCAACCTCAATGAGATACATTAAAGGAACTGATCCCTAACCATGAACTCTATAAGTCTTTAGAAATGATCAACATAATATTTTTGTCATTATTATGAAGTATCCATCTTATTTTTGATCAAATGAACCTTCTCCAAACTCTCCTACACAAGAAGAAGACCATGTAAAGTTGTCTATCCTACCTCTAACTAGTACAGGGTTGATCAGCATTGACTACCATATAAATCCTCAATAGGATTCATCTTTATATTCTACTAATAACTATTGGTGTAAGAAAACTCAATCAAGGGGTATATGTCTCTATTAAGAGCACCAAAAATCTAGGATGCATGCTCGCAACATGTCCTCAAGCACTTGAATCAAATGCTCCAAATTTCCATTAGTTATAGGGTGGTATGTAGTGCTCATAAGCACCTATGTACCCTAGTCCCTCTGAAAAATCTTCCAGAAACAAGATGCAAACTGGTTTCCCTATCTAAAATTATGTACAAGGGACCCCATGAATTTATACTATCTTACAGATATACAACCTCCCAATATCATCAACTAATAAGGTCTCTCTAATGATTAGGAAATGATATATATTTGTGAGCATGTCCATAACAACCCACACAGCATCACTACCTCATTGAAACCTCCATAAGCCAATCATGAAATCCATCACAATATCATCCCATTTTCAATCAGAAATAGGTACCTATTGTAAAATTATTGTTTTCCATTGATGTCTCTCCTTTAACTACTGACGGGTGGAATACCTAATAAAAAAACTAGCTACCACACTTTTTATACCCAGCTACCAGTATTAATGGTGTATGTCACGATACATCTTAGTGACACTGGGGTGCACTTCCCAAAATAATGCATTAAACTCCTGCATCAACTCATTATGTATATTCAATGGAACCCATACATGACCATGTATACACAAGATCTCATCCTCTCCAAAATTCCATCCAAGATGTGGGTCCTCATCTACCACAATCTCATGTAGAATAAGGCCCTTTGAATATGATATCTGACTCATTATTACTCTATCTAGGAGGGTAGAGGTCAAAGTTAAGGATAAAAGAAAGGTCTTACCCTAACCATCTTGCACCTCCGAGTTCATTTCTGAAAATAGATCCATAATTTTCCACATTCTACTAGACTCCTTAACAACCTGTATCTGAGTCCCCCTACTCAGTGCATCGGCCACTATATTTCCCTTTCTAGGCATACAAGAAATCTACAAGTAAAAATACTATAAATTAATAAACAACATTTACTTACTCATATTCATATATTGCTGTGTAAGTATATAATTCAAGCTTTTGTGGTATGTGTACACCAAAAAATTCTCTCCAATTAAATAGTTCCTCCAACATCGAAAATAATTAATATTTGCAGCCAACTAGTGATCATAAATATGGTAATATATATTATATTGCCTCATCTGATGAGTATTGTATGTTACAAATCTATCCCCTTCATTAAAACTTCTCCTATCCTAATACATGATGATTGATAAAACATATTGTATCTTTTTCTTGTCTCTAGAAGAATCAGTAATGGTTATGAATCCAATCTCCCTTTCAAATCCTAAAAGACTATCTCATAGGTTTCTACCCATAAAAGTTCACACCCTTCTTATTCATTCCCACCAATGGTTATTCTATTCATGATAAGACTTGTTTGAAAAAAAAATTAGTATCCATATAGCCCGAAGAAACTATGCATATCAAAGAAGTTCATGGGATTCGCCCAATAACCTACATCTCTCACCTTCTTTGGGTTAACTAATACACCTTCTTCTATGATAATATAAACCTGGAATTGAATCTTATCCATAAATAAGTTATACTTTGTAATATTATAATACAACATATTCTCTCTCATTGTGTCCAAAACAATCTCAAGATGTTTGGAATGTATATGTCAATTTTGATAATACACCAAGATTACGTCCACGAAAACCACCAGAAATGAATCAACACTAGGATGGAAAGTTTTGTTTATTATTCCATGAAACTATTGGAATGTTTTTCAGAACAAACTATATAAATAGATATTCATATAGAACATTCCAACTACTAAAATCTATATAATGTATGTCTCTAGGTCGAACACACACCTTATGATACCTAGATCTCAAATAAAATTTCAAGAACACCTGAGCATTAGGAAGTTGATCAAAAATTTCATCTATCCATGGTAGTGGAAACCAATTCCTAACCTTTAACTTGTTCAATTATTGGTAATACATTTATATATTAAGGAACCATCCACCTTTTTCTCAAAAAAAGACCGAAAACCCCCCATAGAGAAGTATCGGGTCGAATAAACCCCTTTTCCTCCAAGTCCTCTAGGTACCTCTTGATCTTCTGTAACTCCTTCATAGTCATCCTTTAAGGAGTAATGGATATTAGTGTAGCTTCTTTAACTCCATCATATTCATCCTATAAGGAGTAATAGAAACTAGTGCAGCTCCTGGAACTAGATTAAAGGAGAAATCAACCTCTCTCTTAGGAGGTAATCCAGAAAAGACTTCTAATAAAACATCCCTAAAACGATCTACCACTGGAGATAAATCAATCTAATGCATTCCCAATTCATCCAAATATAAACTAGAAATTTGAAATTTCATTCCACATATCCCATAAATATCTGGTATATCTTGGATCATTTAGAAATCTCATTAACCCTTTTGAAAAAAAAACTCCTCCCTCTGATGATGTAAAATTCACCCTCCGATAATATAATTCAATATTCTCTTAATAAACAACAAGTAAGTACATATTGAGTAAGAAATAATACTTTTCCATCTCAAGGAAAAAATATTACAAATGAATTGAAACCCACTAATATCAATGAGGAATTACTTTCACTATCGTATACCCTCCGTTCTGATTCCCAAAAAGGTATCAATTGTCCTGACACCATATTAAATTGTATAATGACCCCAATGATTTCCACCATAGGTGAAGATATAAAACTATTTGATGCATCTATATCAAAAAGAGATGAAATAAGAGTATAGGTATCTAAAATAATACCTCTCACCATATATGGCTCAATCCTCTTCTTCTTATGGGAAGGCTAATACGATTACATCTCACTTGAACTGTGGCATTGTGAAACAACCTCACTACCTAGAGTCGGGCTTCTCTATTTTTTTAGGAACTACTATTATCTTGATTCCATGGCCATGACCACCACATTTTCCTGAGAAACTAGTACATATCTAGCTACCCGCATGAAGTGGATCTATAAAACTCTTTCCTGAGCATGGAGTTAGAGATGACCCCCTTTCACTAACTTCTTTAGGGAAGGTCTTGAAAAACATTGTATGTGGCTTATCGTTCTGCAATATCTACACTCGACTAGGCCTTGATCACACTGGTTAATTACATTCTCTCATCTTCTACAGTAATTATAGAAAATAGAGCTGCCAAAACTAATATCCTATCTTATGCTCACCTTTCGAGAAGCCTAAATGCATTGCTTCCTGCCACTAGAAGTTGAACCATTGGCTCGAGAGACTCTACTACCCTGATCTGCAGCCCCATATTTCCTCAAGATATGCTCAGTGATCAGTTCCTAATTTACTATATTATTAGTCATATCCAACCTGAACATGTTTTACTCAGATCAAATGGCATGTCTGATACCTTTCTCTAAGTGTATCATCATAGTTTACCCATCAATAATGAATATCCGCAAAAAACGCCGCAGTTGTATAAAGCATGTTGAATATTTAATAACTATCACTTCACCCTACTCAAGACACATGAACTCACTTCCCTTCTATACTCTCAGATTCATAGGTAAAATTAGTAATAAAACATGGTTTGGAAATCAGCACAAACCAAATCTTGTAGCCAGCCATCCTAGTTCAAATCATCCAACCAGTGCTTTTCTGTTCCTCGTAGCATAGAAGACATGAGCTTCACTCTCTTATTAGGAGGTGTATCCAAATGTTATATTATTTATAGTGTATTATCATCAAAAAAACTCATCATCTTATTTCCCACCATCCCCCAAAAACAAGAAACTATACTACTTCTAGAACACATGTTTCAGCTGAACCATAGACAAGGCAGGTTGTGGTGCTCCCTAAAAAGTCTGCATATAACGTAAAAACCACTCAAAGAACTGTGCCTTATCACCTTCATATGGTAAAACCACTAGTTCCTATACTATAAATATATAAGGATCTACTATTATCCCATGTCCTACCACATTGAGAGTGTGGTTATTCCCACCCACCTAGCATACGACTGGAGGTCCTCATTGTGTCATTTCTTTAAAATTACAAACATGTGTTAAACAAATATCATTAATGAAAAGATAATAGTTTAAAAAGTAGGATAGGTAAAAAACTTCCGATAAAAATGTCACACCCCTCTTAATACTTATAAATCCAAGATTGGTTAAAATTAAAGAGTCATAAACATACTATAGACATTGTGTAGAGCCCCCTAAAATATTGTGCCATGGTCAAGTTCCCTATTTCATATTTCAATTTCCATTTGAATTCATATTCATTTCACAATTCAATTTAAATAGTTGAACCAAATGGTTCACCACTTATAATCCATAAGGTCCCATACACCTCATGAACCAAAACATGGAATCCACTCAATCCAAACCCTTACATGTTCTAATCCATGTGACCAATTGTCCATGACTCAACATGGAACAGTTGACTGCTTAGGGTGTCTGTTGTATCCTAATCAGGAAAATAGTGTTTAGGTTATGATAGGAAATCTAAGTACAAAATAAATTTCTCAGTCTCCTTTACAATCATTTTTCACAATAGTTGGTATATCACACATCGAAAAAATCACAAATTCATGCAGTCAAGCAATGCATCCTATGTGGAATAGAATAATACATGTCATGTGAATTCTGCAAAGTGAATAAAATGATGCATGAAATTCATACCCTCATATAAAAAGTAAATGATAATATAGTTACTCAATCATATCAATGACAACACCAAAATTAAATTACATCACCCAATTGTAGAATAAAGTCAATTGTAATAGTCTAAAATCAAGTAAACCGTAATTTTTGTTCTATGAAATTTGGATTTTTCTATACATGGGGTAGCTACTCTTTGGAACACCTCATTACCAAATTCCTAAATCTTTATAATAACCAATCTATTTTTTTCAAATAGTTAGGAAGAAAAGAAAAATGAGCTGATACCACTTTTTAATATTCTGACTTGGATGACACTAAATAGTGCTTCATGCCATTGGGTCACATGACCTCAAGTGAGATCTCCCATATGCCAGAGGCTGATGAATAGCAACGAGGGCCTACGATCTGTGTGGGGGAGACTATTCCATAATTTCAGAGTGTAACACGTATTTAGAAATCATATAGATCAATATTGGAAGTTGATAAATGAATAGACAAGAGATAAACATCCAAGAATGGAAAATATATAACAACGCCACAAGTATTCATATGTATAATTATGTTTCATGTCATGTCTCTACAATGTTGGAAAATATTTATACAATATTCCAATACAATATATATATTTCAAAATACCAAAAATAAAAAAAATAACTCTCCCAAATAGCATCATGAGCCTCATCTCAGTCATTTGATCCCTTGCTCTATGTGTCGAAAAAATCAAGCATCAAACTATGAGAACTTTTCTAGATCCCTACATGCACCTAAAATGTCTTTCTGGGTACCCAATAGTGGACCAACTATGGTGTGAGATAACACTCAGTTTTCCACCACCTACGGTGTTTATAATTAATCTAGGAGATTTAATACCTGATAAATATGTGTGTAGTATATAATAGATAAGATGGCAATTCATGTAAAATACCATGAGAAATGTAATAATTGAATGTTATATTGTCAAGAAAAAAAAGATACTTATAAAACAATGGTAAGACTCCCATAACAATGGTAGTGTTAAAAAATTTCAAAAAACCACATTTTCCTCACCATATAACCAAATATTAACCACCACTACAGCCATTCTATATAATTCTCTATATAAAATTCATCACGACCTTTCTATATAAATAAGTCATCCACAACAGCCACACCATGTAATCAGAAGTTTCAAACACCATAGATCTGGATACAAGGTGTAAAAGACCAGGGCATCCTCATGGAGTCTTTGGAAAATCTTGATGGAAAATATTATAAAATTTGGTGGGGTCTAAGGATTATTCCAACAGACCATGTCCAATTTGATCTCCAGCCAGATGAATTCAAGGCATAGTAAGGCCCAAGGCATCCTATTGAACCAATTCCAAAGGATAAATCTCATCTAAGGAATCCACTACCAAAATCAATTCATCATAAAATTTAATTCGCATTCGATAACATTCAATGAGTTCATCCAAATTTTATAAACATTTATATTTAAAAAGATAAAAAATCACATCATGTATAACATGGTAGGGGAGGAAAATAATCTTCTAAAATTAAAACATAGTAAAATTATATTTTAAGGGATTCCTCTAACTATTAAAGCACACACACACACCCCATGGGTGGTATAACAAAGGGAAATGACAAAGGAATTACACATGAGTGGCCAAATTTGGGGAAACAGCTTCCAATAAACTCAATGTAACTGGTGGGAATTCTTAACTGGTTCCATTTCATCCAATTAAAACCATTAATTAATTGAAGGGTAATATCTAGAAATTTCAGATCATGGAATAATATAAACTAGCTTTATAAATAACCAAACCATATGGGAATGGTATTGACCACCTTATATAGGTTAGTAGTAGATAACTTTTCTAGTATCTGCTTTTTATTAGATCCAGATCAAGAGAAAAATGAATAATTGGAAAAGAACCTGAGAATATGGCATATTATCTTTCACATAAGTAATTCCATTGATATTCAATCAAATTAAGAATAGGAAAAGAAGATCAAAGAACTTACTGGTAAGAATTCAATGAGATGGTCGGTGATTGAATACGAGTTCAGATAGAGATTCGAGATCCAAATCTATAAAGATGGATTCAAATGAGATCCCCATGCCTCAAGGATATCCAACGGAGGAAGAATATAATTAGTTTAGGTTTTAAATATTTTTAATGGGAGATTCATTATTTTACCCAAAAATACTGGGACACATGGTTTTGCTCCACAGATGGACAACCCATGGGGTAACAGTGCATCCTTCACTGTGTTAAGGGGGAACTTTGCATGGTGAGTGCGAACAGTTTGACTATCAATGTGCAAACTACGCCTGCAACCACTATCCAAGTTTTATATCATTTCACATGGGTGTTCATCATTATATACATGTTTTACTCATATTTTTCATTCTCATTAATCCCTCTACTAAGGTCTCATAGTGCGCCCTATCTCGCATGGTTTCTAATAATTGTGTGGCCTATATTTTTTTCAAAAAGCTAGGTTTCGGGCTCCAAAAAATCCCCACACACCCCTGATTCACCCATGACCTCAAATATTACTCACATTAGGCCATAAATAATAATTTTAACCAAAAAATAAAAACATGCATACCTCACTGGAAAACCTGGGATCTTACATTCTCTATAAAGTTAATGCATCCATATCTTTAATGAAAAAATACAACAGCTAACTCCAAATCAAAATTTCGGTAATTTTTCTCATGAACCATGAATTTGAATGAGTTTTAAGCTATCAAAACTTTATTCTATATGAAAATTCATCCCAATATATTATTTTATTCATCATTATATATTACAAACCCTTCTCTAATGTAAGGAAATTTAAGCGCAGTTTTACTAACTAACCTTATCTTCAATTCCTTGAAACTTTATTCACATTCACCGGTCCAAAAGAATTGGGAACCTTTTTTACTTAACATCTTAGTGTATTAAAAATCAGTTATAAATCTTCCACAATGAATTTATAGTATCCAACCAATCCAAAAAATTATGAATCTAAATCATAGTGGTTGGTCTGGGATAATGTTGAATTACTTCTGTCTTTAAAGGATCAAATTATATACCCTCACATGAGATTATATTACCCATAAATAGAACTTTCCAAATCCAAAATTCACAGTTAGTAAATTTTTAATTAATATTTTCCCCCCTCAAGGTCTTGGGAACAATCTTCAAATGATCTATTTTCTCTTCCTTCCTCTTTGAGTATATAATAATATCATCTATAAAGACTTCCAAAAACTATTCAAGGAAATATCTGAAGACTCAACTCATTAAATACATAAAAATATCTATGGAATTTTTCATAACCCCCTCCCTTAAAAAATACCATAATGAAGAGAGAGAGATAGTGACTCCCAAGTCCCACCTCCAATAGGCCTGAGTTGGTGACAAGAACTAAAGGTGTAAAAATCTAATAGTATGGGTAGAATTATACTCTATAAATAAAACATGATTGGGATATAGAATAAAAAATCACCAAACAACCCCAAAATAAAAAGATAATGATAAACCAAAAACCATCCCATAAAGCATTAATGAAGTAAAATTGATAAATATAAAATTTTCCAAAGTATAGTACCAAAATACAAGTCTACAATTAAGAATCAACAATTTCACGAACCTTACTATTAATTTCTATATCAGACCCTAAAGTCCTCCTAAAAATCTTAATATGGTTTATATATGTATATTGGTCATAACAGGTATGCCAAATATGTACATATCCAAGTTCTCAAGTGAACATGTGAAACGAGTATGATAATTTAGTGCCTCGACCCTAGAAACCCCAGAGCCGGTGTAATGATACCATTACATTGGCATTATACAACTAAAGTACATCCCAAACAGGAAAATGGTTTAGTAGTCTTGGTAAAATAGATACATACATGAGTATTGAATTATAAATGAATACAAAAATTACAACATAATTGTTTTTAATTCAAGGATAATAAGTTTATTCCATCTAGTATATCCTTGAATATAATTCTTAGTACACTTCATGAAATCCTAGGGAAAGGAAACAAAAAAAGGTGAGCTCAAATTCTCATTAAGGATAATTTATAGTGGACGCAATAATGAATCAATAAAAATAGTCAATCTGGAATAGTAATAACTAAAGAGACATTCCTTATGATAAATAAATAGATAAGGAATAGGATAAACAATATAGTAAGGTAAATAACTGAAAACACATGCCATTTAATATAACTTGATAAGGAATAAACAATATTTCAAGGTAAGAAAATCAAAACACATTCCATTTAATCAATAAACATAAAATTAAATTATTCCATAGATGTGTTGAATCAAAATTTCATGGATAAATAGTAACTTAGTTGGAATGAGGGAAATGCTTAATTATTAGATTCTATGTTTCCTAGGCACATGGTACCTTTTCCTCAAGACCTTTCACAAGACAGTTTAAATTATTGGGTAAAACCCCATCTAAGGATAGCCATATGACTCATCCCATGATACTATCAATGCATTTAGGGTCTATCTATAATCGGGCCCCACTCATGTTTCACATTTCCAAATCATTCTTTATATATCGAATAATCGATTTATTAATGGGCCATATCAAATATCTGTATAGAGTAGAGGATATGAATTTATCAATATTACCCCAGTTAAAAAATTTATTTTCTTGTACACACCATATGTAAAAATGGTATATGGTTTAAGTAATAATAATTACCATGATAAAGGATATGGATATTTAGTAGAAACATAATATTGAATGATCATTGGAAATTGAATATTTCAAGGGGACTAACAAAGGAATCAAGGATGTGAGTGTCAATGCGATCCTTTTCTGAATCAATAAAAACCATCTAGGGGAAGAATAAGGATGGTATAAATATTACATAAACTCATTTGAGTAATAATAATGGTTGTTGTCATTAATGAAAGAGAATAAGATCTTAAAAATTATTTTTGAGGAAAACATCCTTTTGTTTTGAAAACCATTTTGAAAAAACATTCTTTGAAAATAACATACAAAAACAAATTTTCTTTAAAAATTAACCTTTTAAACTCATATATGAAGCTTATAAGGAATTATGGTAGGTAAATTCATATGTGTTGTACAAGGTAAAAAGAACATTCCTTTTCATGGTAAAAATGTTAAAAAGTGCCTTATTCAAAAAGAGACAAGAATATTCCATTGAAAAAAAAATTAAAAGAAAAAAAGGTTTAAATTGTTATTTAATAAATCATTTTTGAAAGGGTAAAACATTGTTGAAATCCTTGTTATAAAATTACGTTTTTAGAAGAAAACAGGTTCTCTGACCAAAGAGATAAATGAATTCGGGTTTTCTGAAAAGATTTTCTAAAAAAATTATTTACTAAATAGTAGAAAATTTTATTATTACTTGAAAATGGTAATTAAAAATAATATTAGAATAAAATTAAATGCTTTATTATATAATTATCAAATAATTTTATTCGATGTAAATTCACGTGTAAACAATCCCGAACAAAATGAGAATGTGTTGCAAACCCCTGAAAAGGCCATAAAATTGATGTGATGATCAATAAATGAATAAATTATTTGTTAGAAATTTAAATCCACATAAAAAGTTTAAATAAAAATATATATAGTAATAAATTTGTACACACATAATATTATAATCTTAACAATAACGATTATGTAATATATCCCAATAGAAAGGAATCGGGTTACGAAATTCTTTACCACTGGGTAACTTTTAAATCAAATAACCTTATAAGAAATAATTAAAATAGATAATCATGATACCATTAAGATAAAATAATTAATTATATGATATATCAAAAGTGGAAGTATACACACAACACAAAAGATATAAGTTGGGATAATGGTGTATACCTCACAAAAATAAAAGTGAGATAAGAATATGTTACCTAGTGTTTCCTTTCGGGTGAACATACTTTAAATTTATTTATAATGATCTTGATCATGTCACTAAATTTTACCAGAACCATACTTATATTTATAATATAATATATTGTCTTCATAAAATATCTTATTACCTATTTTTTATTCATCTTTCATTGTTTTCACTATCTCGGGTCTTAATTGTCTAGTTTTGTTAGTATGTTTTGACCTGTTATTTTTGTTATTATAAAATAGATCATGTTTTAATCATATCCATAATGTAATATATTATATAATTATTATATATATACATTATATATTTATTTATAAAAATCCATAATATTTGGATATAGGAAATGAAAGACACCTTTCAAGGAGATGGTGGGTCATACGTATGCATGAATGCTACTTTTATTTCTTTACTGTATTTAAAAGAATAAGAAGTAAATAATATATATTTATATTATAATTATAGTAGAATATGTATTTTATATATTTTACATGGTTTTATTAAAAAAATCCTTGATATATTCCATGTATAGCGTGAATGAATCACGTTGCTTTGAGGAGGTGGTAGTCCACACTTCTACAAATGATGTTGTTGTATTCTCAAAAAATAGAAAGCATAAATTTATGTTTTATATACAAATTAAAGAAGCATAAATTCATTATAAATGTCATATTTATCATATATAAACATCTTTTACATCATAATTCCAACCATTATAGGTGGTAAAGGAAGAATGAAAAATCATCATTTCGCAAGGTGGTAGTTCGTCGTAAACACGAACGACAAGTTCATTTCCCATTAGATGGAAGTGTGTGTAAGTGAAGTAAAACCCCTTAGAATAAAAATATATCAATATACTTATGATAATAAAAATATTATATAATCAGGTAATAAAAATACATTAAGTATTGGATAATTAAATGGAACTAAAGTTATTATTGAATAATGTTACCTCTTATTTGGGTAACTCCTTTTGGTTATACCAAAATACTTCCTTGTTTGGATTTTTGACTAATGGGAGGAATATAAAATGGGGAAGCTATTTTGGGAGATTATATTGTTAGAGTTTTGATTATAAAAATGGATTCATATTTTTGAATTAGTGGGATGGATGAGTGCCCTTTTATAGTGGAGGAGGAGTGGCATTCTTGTAAATTTTTGAAAAGGGAATTGCAACCATGTTTTTCAAATGTAAAGTGGCACCAATAATGGACCCAATGAAATAAAAGGGAGTATAGGATATAAATATGGATATAAAATTGATTTTGAAGAAGTTTATATGTATTTTTTGGCTCTTAAGTTTATGTTTTAGTCATTTGTTAAGCTAATTTTTCTCTTAATCACTGTAATTAATTTTAATCGCTTTCACAAATATTTTCAGTGAAAAACAAGGTTGAACTAATTAGAAATTATAAATTATTCATATAAAAAATATGGAATACATTTTTTCATATTAAATTTACCTAATTAGTAGAAATTAATTTAAATATAATTTTATAGATGAGATTATAGTGCACGTTTTTAAAGTAAAAACATTCAAAAGTTTGCTAAGATATTATATACAATTTCATTGTTAAATTGATTCCAATGAGTTAAATTTTATTAAAATTTGTAAAATTGATCTAATTAATATTTAAAAACTTTAAAAATTTTAATTTTAACTTGTAAATAAATTATTTGAAAAAATATTTTTGAATTAAAATTAAGTATTTTTTTACAATTCATCAAAAATAAAACTTCACAGAAAAATAAAAAAAATTACCATAAGATAATTTTGATGGTTAAATTTACAAAATAATTTTTATTTTGACATATAATATTTCTAAAATTTCAAAAAATTTATTTAAAATAGGCTCTCCATTAAAAGGAAGTAAAACTATCTTTAGAAAAATAGAGGTTTTATGCGTAAATGTGGGTTCGTTCTTATCTTATGCATGTAAAATCTATTGGATGAATGTAAAAATATTTTATTGAATATATTAAATATATATTTAATTAATATAGTTTTAAAATTGTAATTAATTTAATTTATTAAGACAAAACACCTTTAGTAGCATAAAAATGTATTCTTTATATTCAATCAGTTTATATTTTTATTTCTAATTTATTAGCAACCAATGAATTCATCTTATATTTTTATAGACCATATATTTTCATAAGTTTGTTAATAAAATTCATAACCACTAATTTAATGGATAGATTATATCTTATTATATTAAATAATAATAATTTAATAATTTATCCTTGTTCGGTGAAACTCATTCTTGTGTGTAATTTAAGCTATCGAAAAAGTCTTTACTACGTGTAATGCAAGAAAACTCAATATTGTGTGCATTGAAAGCTATAAAATATATTAAATTTATTTAAAATAGTAATTTTATTGTAAATTATTAGGATATTATATTCCCCAGCGTGCTTGGTGTTGTTTTTCATACACATTATCAAATACAATGTTCTTACATTAGAATTTTGAGGCGTTACATTCTCCCCACCTTAATTAAATTACGTCTTCAAATTTTAAAATCATACTTGGTAACAAATTATTTTATATTTTCTATTTTTAAATCCAACATTATTTTAAGGGTTCATAAAATATCCTTTATAGAAGAAATAATGGAAATTACAATGGTCATGTGGACTAACATATAACTATGTCTCTATGTAGGAGAACATTATTGGAAAGTGAAGATACATACATAGAGGAAAAGCGTAAATATTTATAAGGGTGACTGAGGTAATCAATCACAAAAAAATTAATTATCAATGGAATTTTGAGGGTCTCTAAGTCATAAATCTTTGATTGTTTATCAGACCATCAATTCAACAAAAAATTAGGTTTAAGAAAACATTTTTTTAATCATTTTTTAAGTAATTATTCTACTCTCTAAGAATATAAAGAAATATACATACTTAATTAAATTCAATTTCTTAGGGAAAAAATCATCCTTTGGTTATGACTATATAAAATTCTAATTTAACCCTTACTTAATGCAATGGTTATACAAAAATTAACTTTTATTCCAAAATCACTAAAATATGATTTTAACGGATTATAAGGACCACAAACGAGTGAAAATTTTAACTATTTTTCTCTAACTATTCTCCAAATATAATATGGTTAATAAATTAATCTCTAGACCTAAAAAGAAACACTATTGGTTAATCATTAATATTTATTCATTAAATTTTTTAACTAAAAACAATGAAATATTAACCAAGACATTATATAGGTCTATTGTTGGAATTAAACCCTTATCATCCATTGGTCATAGTTCAAGTCCCACGGGCTCACTGGACACGATGGGTTGTCACATGGTAGACATGTTTTTTTATAAAAATATATTAATATAATTTCTAAAATAAATATGATGTATATCCTTGATATAAGCTTAATAGATAAATATCTTTTTAGCTAAGGTTCTCAATACAACCCCAATACATAAATACTTCATCTATTTATTTCCACATAGGTCCTTACATTGTCTTGGGTGTAACCTAGGTCATTCATTATCATCATATATTCCAATATATCATAATTGTTTATAAATAAAATGTGAACTATCCTAATCATATCCCTTAGGTGTTTCAAACTAGGGTGCATTAAGACATGTTGACATGTACTGGGTGAAACTCAAGTCAGGCATGACACACCTTTTTAGATTTTTTACCCTTAGGTACATCTGTTCCATAACCACTTCCACTTTTAATATCCAAATAGATAAGTGTTGATAGGAAAACCAAATAATCTCTATCTAACCCAAAAATTATAAGGTTATTCTATACTTATACTCAAATTCTATATTAAGGTTTTGTTCTCAAATCATTGTTTCCATAAATTTAGTTACCAATTTTATTAATAAATTTTCTATGATACCAACTGTAGCTTCCCGACCCTAGTAAACACGAACCTACTATCATGAAACCATTAGATTAGAAAAAGATACATGTAAATCATGTCGTGAAGGGTATATCTGTTAAGTAGTCTTGGTAAACTAGATAAATACATGGGTCTTGTATTACAAATGAATAAAAAAATTACAACAAAATTTCTTTCATTCAAGGATAATAAAGTTATTTTATTGAGTATATCCTTACATATATTTCATATTACACTTCATGGAATCCTAGAGGAAGGAAACAAAATAAGGTTTAGCTAAAAATTTTAGTAAGGTTAATGTAGAGCAGAAGCAATCAATGAGAATAGTCAGTATGGAATGGTAATAACTTAAGACACGTGTCATGTAATCAATAAACTGAGAACTAAGTGGATAAAAAATTTTGAAAGGTAAACGAATGAAAACACATGCCATTTAAAATAACTAGATAATTTATAATCAATATGGAAAGGTAAGAAACTAAAAATACATTTCATTTAATCAATATATGGAAAATCAAATGAATCTATAGATATGTTGAATAAAAATATCATGGATAAATAGTTACTAAGTTTAAATGATGGAAATGCTTAATTATTAGATTCCATGTTTTCTAATTATATAGTAACATTACCATCAAGACCTTTCACAATATGGTTTGGTATATCGAGTAAAAACACATCTAATTCTAGCCAACTGACTCATCCCATGAGACTACCGATGCATTGAGGGGATATCTATAACCAAGCCCCACCTGTGACATACCTATCTAAATTATTCATCATATATCATATAATTTATTTAATAATTTTCCTTATCAAATATATGTATGGATTAAAATATATACATTTATCAATATTTCCCCATTTAATCAAATAACTTTCAAGTACACGTCATATGTAAAAATTTTATAAGGTTTAGGCAATAATCATATACAAGGAAAATGATATGCATATTTAGGGGAAACTTAATGTTCAATGATCACTAGAAATTGAATATTTAAAGGGGACTAACAAAGAAATAAATTAAGTGAGTGTCAATAATATCCTTATAAAAATAAATCAATAACAATCCATATGAAGAATAAGGATGGTATAAAAATGAAATTTACCCATTGGATTATTAATAAGTGTTGTTGTCATTAATGAAATAGAATAACTTTAAAATCACTCTTGTGGAAAATATCCTTTTGTTTTGAAAAATATTTTGAAAATCATTTTACATGAAAATAACTTTTAAAATAAAAATTTTATTTAAAAATTAACCTTTTAAACTTATAAATGAATCTTCAAAGGAATTATGGAAGGTAAATCCATACAAGGTTAAAAGAAAATTCCATTTTCATTATAAAAAGGTTTGAGAAGAACCTTATCTGGAAAGCGATAAGAATATTCCTTTGAAAACATTTTTAAAATAAAAAAAGGTAAAAAATTCCTCAATAAATAATTTTTAATTGGGTAAAAACATTTTTTAAAACCATTTTAGACAACTGGGTTTTTAAAATAAAACACGTTCTATGACCAAATAAATAAATGAACTTTGTTTTTCTTAAAAATATTTTTTATAACATTTTAAGTACCAAAGAATGGGAAAATGGTACTATTACATGAAATAATGTCATGGATGACTAGAGGAGAATAAAATTAATGGGTTTATTATGAAATGATCAAATAATTTCCTCTGATGGAAATTCAAGTTTAAATAATCATAAACAAAAAGATATTATAAAGAAAACCCTTGAAAAACCCATAAAATTAATGTGAGAATCAATAAATGGATAGATTATTTTTGAAAAATTTAAATAGACATAAAAAATTTTAAATAAGGAAATATATAGTAAAAATTTATTACATGTATAATCATAAAATATTAACGACGACGAGAAAGTAATATAGCCCAATGAAAAGGAATCCGGTTATGAAATTCATTACAACTTGGTAACTTTTAACTCAAATCCCCTTAAAAGAAATAATTCAAACTGAAACTCAAAATACCATGAAGGTAAAATAATTCATGATATTTTATATCAAATGGTTCATTAGATAAACCAAAGAAAATAAATAAGTGGCGATGATGGCATATGCCTCACAAAATGAAAAGTGAGATAAGAATATCTGACCTTGTATTTCCTTTTACGTGAAAATACTAAAAATTACTTTATAATGGTTTTAAACATGTCAATAACTTATAAAATAACCATAATTATATTTAAAATATCCTATATTATATTTTTAAAATATCTTATTACACATTTTTTAATAATATTTCATTATTTTCACTATCTCAGGTGTTAATTGCCATGTTTTTCGAGCTTTCTTTGACTTGTTATTTTTGTTATTCTTACATCGACCATGATTTAATCATATAAAGAATTTAAAACATTATTTAATTATCATATATATTCATAATATATTTATTTATAATAATTCATAAAATATGGAGATAAAAAATTAAAGGTGCAGTTTATGGAGACGGTAGGTTGTTTGTACGCATGAATGCTATTGCCATTTATTTTCCATATTTAAAATAATATAAATTAAATGATATTTATTTATATTATAATTAAATTATAATATATATTTCATATATGTTATACAGTTTTATTAAATTGATACTTTATGCATTCCATGTACAGAGTGAACGAATCACATCACTTTGAGGAGGCAATAGTCCACACTTCCAAATACGATGTTATCATACTCCCATAAAATGGAAAGAATAAAGGTATGTGTTATATAAAATTTAAAGAATCATAAATTCATTATAAATATAATTCATATCATATAAAAATATTTTTTACATCATAATTCCAACCATTAGAGGTGTTAAAGGAAGTACGAATAATCATCATTTCGTGAGGCGGTAGTTCATTGTGCACACGAACGGTAAGTTCATTACCCACTAGATGAAAGTGTGTATATGTGTTGGTATAACCCTTAGAATAAAAAATCACAGTATATTGAAGTTAATATATAATAATGGAATAAAAATAAAATAAGTATTATAGAAATAAATAGAACTAAATTTAATGTTGGAGAACGTTACCTCTTTTTGGGTAACTCTTTTTGGTTTATAAAAAAAGACTTCTTTCATTGGATTTATACCCAAAGGGATGATTCTATGATTAGGTATATCTTTTTGGAACTTATTTTTTCAGATGTTTTATAATAAAAATATCTTGATAGGTGTGAATATGTGGGAGGTGTGACTACCTTTTTATCGTGGAGGAGGAGTTACATTCTTGTAAATTTATGAAAAGTGAATTCCACCCAAGTTTTTTCCAAGTAAAATTTCTCTTATAAGGGGTACAGTTAGATATAAGGGTGTATATGGTCTAAATATGTACATATAATGGATATTTGATATGTTTCTATATCATTTTGTCTCTTAAGTTTATGTTTTAGTCCTTTGTTAAGATAATTTTTCTCTTAATCGTTGTGATTAATTTCAATTACATTCCCTAATATTTTTGATAAAAAACCAAATTTATCTTATAATACATTATAAATTACAATTATTCAAAATATGGAATCCAATTTTTTCATATTATAATCATATATGTTTCATAAATTAATTTAAATACAATCCCTCAGATGGACTGACAATGTAGGTTTTCAAGTAAAAATGTTCATAAGATTACTATGTTATTATATCCAATTTCAAAGTGAAATTGATTAAATTAAATTAAATTTTATTAATAAATGTAAAATTTATCTAATTATGATTAAAAAAATCAAAAATCTAATTTATCCATATAAATAAATTTTACCAAAAAAAGTTGAAATAAAATTAAGTATTTTTTATTACACATCAAAAAAAAGAAACTTCGTAGAAAAATACCCAAAAATACCACTAAGATATTTTTTATATAATGATTTTAAAAATGAATATTTTTTATACATATAATGTTTTTATAAGTTCAAAAAATAATATATGGAACAAGTTCTCCATTAAAAGGTTGTAAAACTATCTTTAGGAAAATATAGATTTTTATGCGTAAATTAGGGGTTTTCTTATCTTATGCCCGTTAAATATATTGGATGAATGTAAAAAATATTTTATTGAATATATAACATATATATTTCCTTCATATATTTTTCTAAATGTAATTAATTTAATTTATTTAGAAAATAATCTTTTGGGATCATAAAAATATTTTATTTATATTCAATCAATTTAAATTTTTATTTCTAATTAATTGATACCCACTGATTTGATCTTATATTTTATGGACCTTATATTTTCATATCATAGATAATAATATTCATTACCTCTAATTAAATGGATAATTATATATTATTATATTAAATAATAAAATTTTAATAATTTGTTTTTGTTCCATAAAACTTGGTCTTGCGTGTAACCCACATTATCGAATAATGTCTTTATAGCGTGTAATGAAAGTTAACATAGTATTTCATGAATTGAAATTTATATCAAAGATTTAATTTAGTTAAAATAATAATTATATTTTAAATTATTAGTATATTATATTTCCTTATGTTCTTGGAATTGTGTTTGATACATGGTGTCGAATACAATGTTCTTAATTGAAAATTTCAGGGCGTTACAACTAAAGTACCAATGGAAAAATAGAAGAACCAACAAGAACCTATAAAGGTCGTATAAAAAATATAGACTTGACCTAGATCACTCACCAAATCATGCATCAAATATAATAATATTGAATCAAGATCATGACAATTTAAGACTCCCTACTACCGCTTCTCCACTAATTTTCCACTCTCACGTCCCAACGCCGAACGTCCTATGATCACATCCCTTCCACAAATTCCACATCACATCACCTCAAATCCCACCCACCAACACTTAGGCCACACATAACATCACTTCACTTCACATATTTCATGAAGATATCCAAGCCACACATCACATTACATCAAATCCCTTCTACAATCAACTGGTCCACACATCACATCATATCACATCCCACCCATACCACCTAGGACACACTTCACATAACATCACATATTTCTCATAGTCACCTGGTATACACTGTTTCGCACGGATTTCGGGGATGACCTTCTGGATGGGAGATTCAAACGTTCCGATTGGTTTCTAGCGGGTTTGTTCGTAGAACCGAAAACATCCAATGATTCCACATCCGTTTGGACCTACTTTCCATAGGTAGGCGCTCATTAGCTTGTAGACTGATGAGGCTTAGGAATTTGCATTGGTCGAGAGGATGGGAGGTCGGACTCATCACACCTTTTTGAGGGGAATTATTGTCTACTCCGGGACTCTCTTTATAGATTTAAGTTATGTTCGTGAATCCTTATTACATTACCAAGTATAAAAATGTGCTTTCCTTTAGTTTTAACAATCAATGATTAAATATGAAAGAAATTTAGAGAATCTTTTATATGTATTCGAGGTTCTTCATCAATAGAGAATCATCTATATCTGTTTAGAGATTCTTGGTCAATGGTATCCTTCAAAACATTTATATAAAAGTCTCTTGGTCATTATGATGACCAGGCTGGTTTTAAAGCCACTTAGTGGGGCACTTGAAGTTTATCGTCATTCAGAAGGACATGGATTATTT
This sequence comes from Viscum album, assembly GCA_963277665.1. NCBI lineage: Eukaryota > Viridiplantae > Streptophyta > Magnoliopsida > Santalales > Viscaceae > Viscum > Viscum album. The sequence goes on from OY728137.1 coordinate 377,309,462, forward strand.
CAAAGTTGGGATCGAACCCATAAATGGGCTACCTACGTATCCTTTGTTTTGGAAAAGGAATCAGAACCCACGTAGTTCGAGTGATGGAGTATGATGTTTATGATTGATGGCTCAAAGAAGAATGTCATAATTACTTTTACACTCTAAGCTCACGTTAGTCATGCTTGGTGTGAGAAACAAGAGGTATTGGTAAAAATTAGACAATTGTGCCATGAAAGATGCAATCATAAGAAATTGTTTGGGGCTTATGTATGTATGACTGCCCAGATAGATGAAGGTTTAGGATTCACTTTTAGGGAGAAAATCCAGGAATAGGGTCCATAAAGGTATATGTGCTTTATGGAGATTTGAATACTATAATCTTGGGGCTTACTCCTAAGGAGGATGCCCAAGTTAAGAGGGGACTTATGATTGGGTTTTACTCCTAAAAAGGAAACCCAAATCAAGGGTAAATTAGGACTGGTTAAGAGAAATTTAAGGGGGCTTGGGATTTACTCCTGAAAAGGAAACCCAAGATTATGACTGGGACTTACTCCTAAAAAGGAGGCCCAGGTTAGGGGATTTGGGGCTTACTCCTGAAAAGGAAGCCCAAGATTATGACTGAGTCTTATTCCTGAAAAGGAGACCCAGGATAGGGATTAAGGTTTGGGGCTTACTCCTGAGGAGGATTCCCAAGTTTAAAGAATTATGATTGGGGCTTTAAGAATTTGGGGCTTACTCCTAAAGAAGGATGCCCAAATTAAAGGATTTATAACTGGGGATTATTCCTGAAAAAGAGACCCAGGTTAAGGATTCTCTCATCTTAAAGGATGAGGTTGAATGAACGAACTCTCAATCTTTGGTGACATAAAGATGTATAAATCACTAGGTTTTGAGAGATATTCCACCGAATTCCTTTCAAATAAGGAAGTCAAATCAAGAAATCATGCCATAAATGGCTTTGAAGAGTGTCTTGAAGACTGAATATTGAATAGGAAAGGTGAAAATGGCTTAATATGGGTAAAAATGGGCAAGATGGGCACCTAGAAAAGTAGGGGCGCGCAAGTCTTGCGTGGGCGCGCAAGTATTGGTCGCACAGGTATACCTGCGCGACACATGGTGTACTTGCGCGATTTTCAACCAGCATTGAAATGCTTGAGTGACTCTTTATTAAACCCTTTATAATCCTCTTGAGGTTCTTCCAGAAAAAAGACGCGCAAGTTATATTGAAGGAAATAAGTCGGCGCGCAAGTGTTGATAAGTTTCAACACTTAGGGCTTCCTTCTTCTCTTTAGATCCTCCGTTCTAGGTAAGAAATTACCTTAGAAGTGTTCCGGAAGCTTTGAGAAGAGACTTGGGCGTCGGGAGCTTCAATCTGAGTTTCTGAAAAAAGATCCTCTCGAATGGGGGGCCCACAGGGTCTATTTATAGGGAAAATAAGACCCCGGGCGGTTATCAGGCGGTTACCACTTAGGTCGCGCAAGTCACTTGCGCGACCAAGGGTGTCGCGCACGTATACCTGCGCGACAGTGAGATAACTTGCGTGGTGCAGTTGCTGTTGATCCTTTGTTCATGCCTTTGTCGATTTTTTATGTTTTCTTCAAAGGTTGAATCACTTTGAGCTCAGATATTCCCTTTTCCGATCTTTTAGATTCTGTGATGAAAGGAGCGTCAACAAAAGTCCCCCCTCAGAGTTGGATCAAGAGAGAAATGAGTATTTGACTCTGAGGAAATCGAATCCATTCAAAGAAAAAGTGGGGGCGTGCAAGTCTTCAGTGCATAGAGGGCGGGGCGCAAGTTTGCATCGCACAGGCCTTAAGTGCTCTGGATACGGCGTGCAGATAGGCTTCCTGGCCTATAAATACACGGCCTCACCTCCGTACAAGTATCCAGATTTCTGGACTTCATACCTTCTCAAGCTCTCGCCGTGCAGGTCACCTAAGCCGCGCAAGTCTCTTTTCCACTGTTCCCTCACTGTCGCGCTCCTGTAAAGGTATTCGTACTTGCGCGGTTCATACTTGTGCGTCAAAAACTAGCGCGGCACACGAATACTTGCGCGCCATGTTTAGATTTGCGCGACTTAATGCCTTGGCCATTTTTTCCAAATTCTTTCACAAATTTTATGAAAAATAAACCCATTTAAGAGTTTAATTTATACAACTTCTGTGCAGATTCAATGGCTCTTAGACCTGGAATGGCTGATGAACTGGCTAGCAAGCGGATTGATGACATGATGAACATTATTGGTCTTGATTACTATGATATCTGCGATAGTATTTTCCCAGATTTGGATAAGTACTTGAAGAAATATCATCTTAATTTCCCACAGAGCATCTACCTGTCTCTGTGTGGTCATAGTCATCTGCAAGTAGTCAATGTTCCAAATGCAAACAATTATACACCTGAGATGCAGCTGCACTGCTACTTCTCTATTTCGGTTATGATGTGCATTAAGAGTAACAATAATGGTGTGAACTTTCAAATTCTTCCTCCATGTCATTTCCTCGCAGATATGAAAATGGAAAACCCATGGACTGAAATGTTTTCCACTAATGGTTGGTGGAGAAAAGACAAACATGGTATTAGAGCAATATCTAAAAAAGAGTACTCTCTCCAAATGGCTCTTTACTTCCAATGCTCCATTCTCAAATCCATGTATCCATCTTCCAAGTCTCTTGGACAGAAACAGAGTCACTGTTTGATCAGTAGAAAATTTTCTCAAACCACACTCAAGAACATCCTTTTACAATTGTTCCAAGAAGAGCTGGTATCACTGCATCTCTTATTGTATCCAGTTGAATGAATGAATTCCAGGTGGTTGCTAATGAAGCTCGGGATGCCGTAAATCAAATGAAGTGTTATGTTGAAAGCCCCTTGTAATTCTTGAAAAAGAGAAGAGACTCTAGTCTGTGGATGTCCTTCTAACTCTTGTGTATCAATGAAAAACACTTTCATCTTCAATCATTTGTACCTGCATTCTTTCATTACCTGCTTCAAATTTACTTAAGCCAATGGGCCTAGTAAGCATAGTTTGATTTTTACTAGGATTATTACAAATAATCCTACAAACTTTGAACCTTTTAATTGCTCAATATTACCTAAATCATACAAAAAATGTATATTTGGTGAGCTGGAACTTGACTTTTATTCAGAGTTCCTTTGTCTTTTGTGGGCAATTTAAAGTCATGCATGTTGGACATAAAGGGGATAATGTTTAAGGTCGAAATAGCTTTGACCGAAATGGATTAAAATTGATTAAATTCCTTGACAATTTATCTGAAAACAAATTACCATACTCAAGTATGAGAGAAAATATGTAAACTATGGCTTAAGAATATTTGAATCTGAGGAATGATATGAAAAAGAGCTAAAAGGCATTAGAAGAAGTAGTTTCCAAGAATGAAGTTACTATTATTTAACAAAACCCGTTAGGGGGTTGAAATATGCAGGGCCACCTATGGGCATTGGCTGCATGGTCAAATAAATAGTATCTTTCGGCTGACAAGTCTGTTATGTGGACTGTTTATGCAAGGCCACCTATGGGCACGTGCTGCATAGTCAGGCAAAAGAACTCCCAGAAATTTACTTTCCTAGTACTAAAAGCCAGTGAAAGTTTATGGAGATTCAAATTTTCTAAAGTATAGAGTTTGTTGTATGGAAAGAGGTCCTTGAATATGGAGAAGATATTTCCAAACAAGAATATCGAAGAACTGGATGAATATCACTCCTATGAAGGTCTGACCCAAACGTATGGAAGAAGAATAAACCATAGACTTGAATACTTTCAGATCATGAAAAAGGATATGGGACAAATATGTTAAGGATTGCTATTTTTTTTGCGGATCCCTACATACTGTCGTTTAAGACAAATAAGGACAAAAGAGGCATTCTTCCCAAGAATGAAGTTACCATTATTTAAAAAACTCGTTAGGGGGTTGAAATATACAGGGCCACCTATGGGCATTGGCTGCATGGCCAAATAAATAGTATCTTTCGGCTGACAAGTCTGTTATGTGGCCTGTTTATGCAAGGCCACCTATGGGCACGTGCTTCATAGTCAGGCAAAAGAATTCTCAGAAGTTTGACATTTTTGTGACTAGAAGTCATGAAAAGGGTTATGAAGATCTGAAAATATTTTAAGGTTAGGATTATAACACATAAATATGGGTATTGTCCAATGTATGTAGAGATACATAGGTCAATGATAACCATAATCATGTTGTGGCTGGGTCCTGAATTGAAATTTTGGACTTCACTACATATCTCATAAGAATGAGAATCAAGCCATACGTAGTTCTTGAAATGCAGTTTAACGTCGTGCAGGACGAAAGTATGAGTGATCTTAGTTTAGGGTCATAGAATTCGGACCATAATAATGAATACACAGTGTGTGTTTTCATGAGGACTTTTCAGCCAAGGGACTGAAAGTGAAATTTGGGGTTAGGCCCAAAAGACATGGGGCTGGATTCGAGGGATACTCGAACGTTCCTACGTATCCCATAAGGATGGGAATCAAGCCCACGTAGTTCTAGAACTACCCTTTGTACAAATTTGGTTCGTACATGTGAAGGGTGAAAGGGGATTTTAGTGCAATGATGGTTTAACCTGAGATAAAAAGTTTAGCCATTACCATGTATGCACGTAGTCTTTTGAAATGAAACATGATTGAAAAAATCAATGTCAATAATACTTCTCTCTCAAATGAGGAAATCAAAGAATATTGTAGTTTATTGTCGTACCAGACAAAAGTGTTGCATAGTTTAACGTCATATAACAAGGACGAAAGTGAATCAATGTAAAAAATATTGATTCTAGGGGCGGTTTCACGAATCAACATCATATGAGGTGGTGGTGAACCGATGTGAAGAGATTATTTTTGGGCTGGAACCCTGGGAGGTTACCTACATACCCAGCCTGGAGGGCAAGGATCAAAGTCCGTGTAGTTCAATTAAAGAATGAATTAATGATCAAGTTGTTCTTGTGGACAATGATCTAATAAAAAATGTTGTTGGGACTTATACATGGTTAGTGGCCCAAAGGGAGTGTTATGGTTGTTGTTCTCTCTAAGCTCACGTGAGTCATACTCGGTGTGAGAAACAAGAGGTAATAACAACCTTAACGATGCACAGTTTAATGTCATGTAGGACATAAAAAAGGGACTATGCAGTTTAAAGTCTTGCAGTTAGGACTATTGGTGCTGCACAGTTTAGTGTCATGTAGCAGGGACAAAATACAGATTAATGTCATGTAGGACATATCAAGGATTTTCTGTACAGTTTAGTGTTATGTAGTTAGGACGATGGGGATAAAATAGTTTAACGTCATATTGGACTAAAGGGGGACTGTGCAGTTTAATGTCATGCAGTAAGGAAAAAATAACACACCATTTATGTCATGTTGGACGAAAGTGCGAATAGTTTAAGGTCATATGCATGGACCGTAGATGGTGTAGTTTAATGTCATACTGGACCTTTGAGATTATATAGTTTAACGTCTTTCTGGACGTAAGGGACTTTTATACAGTTTAGCGTCATGTAGTTAGGATGTCATAGTTTAACGTCTTGCTGGACGTAAGGGATTTGCAAATAGTTTATGGTCATATACATGGACCAAGGATGATGCAGTTTAAGGTCATGCTGGACGGTTTAGGGAACTTTTTCACAGTTTAATGTCGTGTGGGACGAAGTTTTAGTTAAAAGTCATACTGGACCATGGCTGTATAGTTTAACGTCATATAGCAAGGACGAACTGGTGTTGTACAGTTTAAAGTCATGTAGCTAGGACTAAGGTGAACCAATATGAGGATATCAGTTCTGGGGACTTTTTACAGTTTATCGTCATGCTGGACGATGAAAGTGCCACACAGTTTAATGTCATGTTTCTAGGACACAATATAGTTTAATGTCATCTCGGACAATATTAAGGACTTTCTGTACAGTTTAATGTCGTGTAGATAGGACATAATACAGTTTAGTGTCATGTAGGACATAATATAGTTTAATGTCATCTCGGACAATATTATCATGAACCAATGTGATTGTTTTGGATCTGGGAACAATATTTTGTGTTTATACAAAATACTTCTTCAGAAATCTGGCATTAGTTGGAGTCGTGATGTGTTCTCCATCCATTGAGATTAGATAATATGCTCCATTGGAGTAGACCTTATGTATTGAATAAGGTCCTTCCCATTTTGGTTCAAGCTTTGGAGGCTTCTTTCCTGGTATCATTGGTGCTCTGAGAACCAATACCAATTCTCCCTGAATGAATGAACGAAGATGAACTTTTTTATTAAAATCTCGTGCTATTCGATTCTGATAGATTTCCAAGTGGTGCAAAGTGCACAATCTTTTCTCATCTAACTGTTCCAATTCATTCAACCGCTTTTGGGATTTCTCATCTGTAGATAACTGATCACAAATGGCTATTCTGAGTGAGGGAAATTGAACTTCAATTGGCAAGACTGCTTCTGTTCCATATACCAATGAATATGGAGTTGACCGCGTTGCATTGCGAGTGGTAGTCCGATAAGCCCATAAAGCATGAAAGAGTTTATCAGGACATGACCTCTTATCTTTATCCACCATCTTTTGCAGTATATTTGAAAGAGTCTTGTTGAAGGCCTCTATCTGGCCATTAGCCGGTACATGATATCGAGATGAATGGTTGGACTTAATGTTGTATTCTTGATACAATTTCTTTACCTCAGAAGAATAGAAGTTGGTGCCGTTGTCCGTCAATATGGTATGAGGGACACCAAATCTAGTAATGATGTTAGACTTGATGAAGCTAAAAATGCATTTAGAACTGACTTCTTTGAGAGGTACTGCCTCTGCCCATTTGGAAAAGAAATCAGTAGCAGTAAGAATGTACTTAAACTGCTTGGCCGTAGCTGAAGGGTAAGGTCCCACCACATCCATTCCCCATGTGGAAAATGGCCATGAGTATTTAGCTGTATGAAGCAACTCTGGAGGTTGATGAATGAAGTTGGCATATACTTGGCATGAATGACACTTCTTTGTGAAATTAACACAGTCTTGTATCATTGAAGGCCAAAAGTATCCAAGCCTTCGAATTTGATCAGACAGTCTATGTCCAGACTGGTGGGCACCACAGACTCCTGCATGCACTTCTTTTATGACATCCATTGTCTCTTCACCAACAATACATCTGAAGAGAACTCCATCAAAACCACGTTTGTAGAGAATTTTCTCGAGGTGGTTTGGGCTATCATAAAGAGTAAAATTGACCACACGTCACCGGATTTGTTCTTTCCCGGCTCTATCAGGTGGAAGTGTTCCATTTTGAAGGTATTCCCTGATAGGTGACATCCATCCTGTAGTATGACCATACGGTTCAGGAATGGGACTAATTTCATTAATTTCCTCTGTTCTGACTTCAACATAAGGTGAAATTGCACGACGGTGGGCAATACAGATGGTTGTCTCGTCCCGATTTGGATCTGCTAAAGCTGTGGCTATATTAGCCAGTGCATCAGCTTGAGCATTTTGTGATCTTGGGACATAAGAAAATGTCGGTTCTGAAGGGAATTCCGACATTAACTCTCTGACGTAATCATACAAAGGGATTAATTCTTCTTTTCTGATGGCATAATCCCCGTTGACTTGTTTGATTACCAGGTCTGAATCACCTTTTACCTTTAAGTGATTCACTTGTCCTTGAAGTGCTAATTCCAAGCCTGTAATGAGAGCTTTGTATTCAGCTTCATTATTGGTACCACCTTCCCACAACAAAAAAGAATAAGGTAACAATGCCTTATCTGGAGAAATGAGCACAATTCCTAAACCAACTTTGTTAAATTTAGAATTTTCCATTTTCTTCCCTGTTGGACTTCTAGAAGCACCATCAAAATACATTTCCCATGTTTGAGGACTCTCTTGAATAGAGAAAACTTCCTCATCTGGGAGTTCGATATCTGAATACGTGTCTTCTACTGAAGGATGTTCAGCCAGGAAATCAGCCAGAGCTTGGCCCTTAATTTCCTTTTGAGACACATACTGAATGTCGAACTGCTGTAGAATAACTGCCCACCTTGTCAGACGTCCTGTAAGCATTGGATGACTAAGGATGAATTTGAGCGGATTATTACGAGATACCAATTGGACCTCATGATGTTGCAGGTAGTGTCTCAGTTTCTGAACTGCAAAGATTAATGCTAGGCAGCACTTTTCAATACTTGAATACCGGGTTTCTGCTTCAAGCATAGTTCTACTGAGATAGTAGAGACTATTTTCATTCCCAGCATCATTCTTTTGAGCGAGAAAGGCACCCAATGATCGCTCTAAAGCTGTCACATAGAGGATAAGAGGTCTACCCTCAACAGGTGGCATGAGTACTGGTGGAATCAAGAGGTATTTCTTGAGAACATCAAATGCTTCTTGACATTCTTCAGTCCACTAGTAAGTGACTCCTTTCTTCAATAATTTGGTAAAGGGTAAACTTTTGCCTGCCAAATTGGCGATGAAACGCCGAATATAGGATAAGTGTCCTTGAATTCCTCTTAATTATTTCAAATTCTAAGGAGGTGACATACCAAGGATTGATTTGGTCTTCTCAGGATCGATTTCAATACCATGATGGTGTACAACAAAGCTGAGAAATTTTCCTGAGGTTACCCCAAAAGCACATTTTAAGGGGTTCATCTTCAAATTATGTTGTCGAAGCTTGTGGAATATGACTTCCAAATCAGACAAGTGATTAGAATGTTGTTTGGATTTAACCACCAAATCATCTACATAGCATTCTACAAAATTCCCTAAAAGAGGTTTGAAGATACGATGCATGGCGCGTTGATATGTTGCACCTACATTCTTTAAACCAAAGGGCATCACCCGGTAACAAAACACACCTTGAGGAGCTCTGAAGGCTGTATATTCCTCATCTTCTGGGGCCATTCAGATCTGATTATATCCGGAATATCCATCCATGAAAGAAAGTACTTCATAGCCAGCTTTCGCATCAATTAAGAGTTCTGTAATCAGAACTGGGAAATCATCTTTAGGACAATACCGATTAAGATCTCTGAAATCGATGCAAACCCTAATTTGTCCGTTCTTCTTCTTTACAGGTACAATATTAGCCAACCACTTGGGATATTGAACTTCTCTGACAAAGTTGGCTTTGATCATCTTATCCACTTCAGCTTCAATTTTGGAAGCATAGGTTGGGTGTGTTCTTCTCGCGGCTTGCTTAAAACCTCGATGTTCTTTTGGTAAACCCAAATGATGAGTAGCAACATCAGGATCAAGCCCAAGAATTTCTGTATAATTCCAAGCAAAAATATCTTTATTTTTCTTTAGAAAAGAAATATACATCTCTTTCTCTTCAAGGTTCATTGCCGCACTAATTAAAGTGGGGCGTGGATCTTTCCTTGTACCCAGATTTACTTCTCTGAGTTCATCCACAGTGGTAGAGATGCCCTCTTCAAATACTGGAGGAGCATCTCTAAGATCTTCCTCTTCCTCTTCATCATGTGTTATTTCTTCCGTTTCTACTTGCAAAGTAGATTAAAAAACGAAATTCTCATGATCATAAGAGATGTCAAAATTTTCACATTTTGAAGAAGAAGCTTCCATTTCCGACCCTATTGATGATAAAGGGTCTTCTTTGGGAAATAAAGAGGAGATGATGGATTGAGAATCGACATCATTATTCACCTCTAGTGTTGCTACAACTTCTTATGGCCTGATTAGCAAAGTATAGACTTGTTGGACTTCAGCAGATGAAATGAAAACGTCACCACTTATGCTTTCATCACTGCTTGGTAGGTTACCAATTTCTCCCATGTTGTCTGGCTCGATCGCCGTAATTGACATTATGGATCTTTCCATAAGAGTATTTTTATTTGGGCCTATTTTTTCAATTTGACTGATAGGTAACACATAATCTGTACTCACATGTAAAAATGGATTTATTGGAATTTTCTCCAAACCATATGGAGCATTAACTTTGGTAATTTCCTTCATTGTAGATTTTTCTCTTCCTTTCATGTGATAAAATTCCGCCTCAATGTATTGAGACTCACATGTCTTGAACGGGGCCTTATCACCATACAATGTTCCAACTTGACCATCGAAACAGTATTTGAGACATTGATGGTATGATGAAGGAATAGTTGCATGCTGATGTAGCCAGGGTCTTCCAAGTAAGATATTGAAAGCTGAGTCTTGATCAACAATCATGAAATCCGAATTGGATACAAGATCTCCAAACTGAGTTCTGAGTGTAACTTCTCCCAGTGGTTCTTGTTCATTTTTATCATATCCTTGTAACATCATGGTAGAAGGAGATAAATCAGATTCCGTGAGGCCCAATCGACGAAGTGTACGAATGGGCATGAGGTTGACTCCTGAACCATTGTCAATGAAAGCTCTTCGAATATCTAAACCATTGACTTTTCCAGATAAGTACAAAGGTTTTATGTGCCCATGCACAACATCATCTTCATCTTTATCAGTAAAAGATATCACTGCATGGCATTCTGCAGGATTATTCTCTATGTGATAGATTCCAGCTGCAGCAATTTCAGCTTCAAACTCCTGAGGACTTGACAAAGCTTCGATGAGTGCTTCCCGAAGATCTCTTGACAGATTCAAAGCATCCAAAATTTATAACTTGGCTGGTACTTGGGCCAAGTGTTTCAATATATCATAATTTTGATCTAGAGGTCTGCGTTTCCCAATAGGAATATGCGGTTTAGCAGGTATCTTGGAAGCGGATGCTTTGGAAGCTGATGCATCTTGTATTGAAGTTGGCAACATCCTTGGTTTTGGCAGATTAGACTGATTAGATCCATTTATTTGCTGAGATAAAGAAGATGGAACCTTTAATCGGTCTTCCAAAATAACTGTGCCAAAACTGAGTTAGTCGTTGGCAGAAGAACTTGCTTGTTCTTTTTGAGCTCGCTGAAGGGCTCTACCACGAGTTTCTGCTGCATATACAGTGCTAGCAGGGGTAAAATTAGAGTAGTGGCTTCGGAAAGATCCATGTCTTCCCCTGTATGCTGAACCTATAGAACTTCCTCGGATTCCCTTATTTGATACAGGGAATTCAGGCTCATCAAGACTGGAATATGGATCTGTTAATTGAATCATATTAACAGAACCAAAGATTAACTCTTCGTCTGATAAAGACTGTGCCTGGTTAGCCTGTTTAGGCTGTGCCGTTTGGTGGGGCGGTGCCCGTAGCTTTGAAGTAGATGGAATGAAATCTTCCAGAGTCAAAGTCAATTTAGGCTTTGACACATACTCATCTTCTCCTGATTACTCTTTCTTCTTTGAATTGCGCTACCCTTTTGAGGATTTGTCTTTTGATGGAGGCTTTACTGAAGCTTTTGTAGGAGACACAATTGGCTTCTTCAATTGTGTTCGCAAAATGGAATGGGTCGGATTGATTGTCTTTCTGACCATCCAATCATCATATTTTTTCGCAGTTTTGCTTTTGACTTCCTGCCACTCGCCTCCTTCCTCTGGATCTGTAGCGGTAATACATGCTACATGAGCTGAAGAACCCTTCAATTTGACTTGTCCCAAGTCGACCATCTTTTGCAGGAGGTCTTTAAAGACAAAACACTCCTGGATGGGATGCCCCAACATTTGATGAAAGGGACAATAATTGGGACGATCTTTATCTCCTTCCTCGTTTGGCCTCTTGGGCACTGGTAATTGAACCAAATTATTTTCCAGGGCTGAAATGAAGTAACCAGGAACTTGCTCATTTTGAAAAGAGTATGTTTTACTCTTCATATCCTCAAATTGTTTTCGTCATTGATCTCTTTGATCATTTGGATGAAACGGACTTTTTTGTTGGCGTTCAGGAGGTGGAGTCCTTCGAGAAGATGAAGGTTTTGAAGTAGATATAGGTACAGGTGCTTGTTTAAGCATAACTGTAGCAGTTTCTGCTTTACCCATTCTTCTTCCTGGAGCTGATGGAATTACACGAGATTTAACCTTAGCCTGTATAAGGGAATCTTCAATCTGTTGAGCGATTGAAGTAAGGTCTCGAAACCCTCCTTTCTATTTCACAGGGATCAATGGCGTGCGTAATTCGTTACGCAAATTTTCCACACAGATTGGCAACAATTCCTCCTGAGGGAGTGCTAAACTCAGGGAATACGTTAATCCCTTCCAACGAGAAATGAAATCAGAGACTCTTTCATTCTCCCTTTTCTTGCAGTTTGTAAGATCGAAAACTGTCGTTTTTGGCAAAGTTGAGCTAAACTGAAGAAGGAATTTTTGACGAAGATCCTCCCATCCGATGACTGACCGGGATTGCAAGCTTGTATACCAGACAAAAGCTGGTCCTTGCAAGGTTCACACGAAGCATCTGAGTTTCACTACTTCTTGCTGCTCTGGAGTTCCCATCATAGGATCACAACAAGACACGTAATGCGTCAAATGTTGCTCGGGGTCGCCTGATCCATTGAAAGTAGGGAAAACAGGGTTTCCAAAACTGGATGGAGGAGAAATTGAATCTACCCATTCAGGGTAAACTTTCTTTTCAGGTTGAACTTGCACCCGCTTACCTTCCATAGTTTCTAACCGAGCTGTTAATGACTCAATAGTAGTTATTAACTTTTGAGAAACATCAGGTTGAACTTGGTTTTGGGTAAGTGCAATGAATGGAGCTTGGACAGACGTGGTGGTTGGTGCTGCAACTGATGGTAGTGCTACCAACCGTTGTTGCATTTGACCCGTAGGATTAGACCTCTGAGGGTGTACTGATAAAGGAGGATATTCTTGATCCATCTCAGTAGTTACAACAAATTCCTTTGTCTGTCGGACTTCATCATTCTTACGAAGAAGACTACTCTGAAGTAGTTATGCATTCAACCTTCTTAATTCTTTCATTTCTTCCTCTTGTTGTGAAAACCTTTGCTCTAATGATAGCGATTGACCTTCTTCAGAGGAAGGGTGAGAAGTAACCTGATTCATTCCTTTCCCCTTATTGGATCCTTTTCGGAGAGGGGAAAGTGGGTTACTTGAAGGAATACCCAGATTTTGGGTAAGCCTTTGATTACGTGTGCACACACCTTCTTCATTTAGGTCTGTGTGCGCAACTTCTTGAGCAGGAACCTCTTCGTCTGATCCCTCTGATTGAGCCTCATCTGGTGAATCAGCAGCAACGGTATTGATGACATTAATGGATGCATATTGCATGGAATCCTTTCTATTAGCATTTATGTGATATTGTCTTCTTCCATGTCTATAATGAGACATGACATTCCGTTGACTTGATCCCTCAGGAACTTCTTGGAGAACCGTCACTTGGAGAGAATCTCCTGATAGCTTGGCTCTTCATTCCTCTTGAGGCTTATTCCCTAATCGAGAGAATACTGACTTTCTCTGAGGGAGGGATTGAGGATTTGAAAAATTCCCCAGTCCGATGGACTGGGGATTTTCCTACTGCTTCTGCTCAACTCCTTGAATCTCATTTGTTGACTCTGAGGGTTGGGTTAGAGAATTCCCCGGTCTGACAAGCTGGGGTGTCTCTTGACATGCTATGTCTGAGATCTTCTTAAAATCTCTCTTGATCTTGCAAATCTTAGTTCGGAAATTAGCTGGATGCATTAACCTGTATCCACTTTTATCACTTGGTTCAACAGACCGTTCGATGATTTCCGAAACTTCTGTCATTTGATGACGTGTTTGCTCCAGACGAGAGGCTTGTGCAATATTCTCACCTGCTTGATGTAGGAGCAATTCAATAACTTGTTCTCTATATACTTGATTTTGAGAGGAACTAGTTGAAGCCTGTTCTTGAGCAAGTTTTTGATTATGAACAAAGCCCATTGACTTTGGCCGGCCATGGGCAATAACATTTCATGAGACCATTTTCGGCGGGATTTGCTGACTGAAAACCACTGTGAAATGTAGTGCTCCGTGAACACCCCATCCTCTGATATGAACATCATATGGAGCATTGGCAATTAACTGACGCAATTTTCTTAGTGCGCCAAGGCATGAACGTTGAAGGGTTCTCTGTTGCTTTTCAGCCTTCGTATACCGAGAGACTGATAGAGATGCCAAATCAATCTGACGTTGTAGCCCTTCTATTATCTTAAGATGATTTTCATATTCATCATAAGATAATACCTTCTTCTTTAATTGACAAAGAGTTTTCCATATGTTGAGACGAATATCATGGATTCCATCATCCGTCAACATCTTTGGAATGTCGTACTGGGAGTCAGCCAAAGGAAAAAACATGACTGGTACTTCACCTTTTGCCAGTTTTTTCCACATGTTCAGCATTTCCTCTTTATCATTAAATGAAGATTCTTCTCCCTGTTTGGACCAGAGTTGGTGTTTCCTTGTTGCTTCATCGGATTCAACAAGATTGGTAGAGATATCACTATTCATGATGGAAGATGAATGACCCAGGGATGGTTCGGAGAATAACCTGAACCCCAGGCTATCTTCTGATGGAGAAAGAGTTTCACCTGCCGATAGTAAAGCATCAGACATGACTGGTTTTATGTTTGCAAGTGCCTCGAGATAGGAGGGATTTCTCGTCACTACATTGCCTTCTGAAGATTTTTCGAGACAACGTGTATCACTACTGCGGAGAGGACTTTCGCAGCGAAGTTCATCACCATGAGGAGGACCGTCATGATGGGTTACAGCAAAAGATGAAATCTCTTGATCCTTGGTCTTCTGACCACACAGAGGGTTCTTGTGGCTCTCATATAAAGAAGAAACTTCAAGATTGACCGAACTTTCATGAAGCAAGCCTTCATGAGGAAGTGTCTGTTGAAGACCTTCAAAATTAATGTTCCCGTTATTGAGAACTGAGGGAGTATAATCTTGAATTCTGACAGATAAATGTCTGAGGGCTTCAAGAACTCCAGCATCGAGCAAGGCCTTGTTGCAGATTGGCCTTTGATCTCCTGACTGTGCTGGGCGGATCTTTTTCTTAGATGCCTTCTTACTCACTTTAGAAACCACTTGTTGACGAAAGTGGTTACTCTGAACAGGTGTATGTGCCTGATCAGGAAAGCTGGTCAGGTTAGGCTGACGATCTCCACTCAAATCAGGTGTATGTGCCTGAATTGGTTGTCCGTATGATATGGGGGAGTATTCCCCATAACCCTCTTGGACTGGAACAGATGTGTGTGTCTGTTCCGGAGTGAATCGTTGATGTGTCACTCCACTACTAGGGATAGATTTATGTGTCTGTCCCTGAGATGATGCTGAAGCTGTTATGATATCCTGGCAAGCATCCAGAATGTGAGCAGGAATTTGCTTCTGCTCTTTCACCATTGAAAAAATATGTTTGGTGACTTCAGCTGCCGGAACGGGGATATACGTCCACTCCGGGCTTGGAGTAGGTGTATGTGCCTGCTCCTATCCTCCTTTTCCTGTCAATGAATCCTGACAGTACTCAAGTGTGGAGGCAGAGAGTTGAGTCTGCCTCCTGTTTGTCATCGGGGCTTTCCGACTGACTTCTCCATGCGCTACCAAGCGAGACTGTTGGTAGGCTTGATTAGTATTAGCAGGTGTATGTGCCTGCTGATTACACTTCGCCAAACGCGGTTGACGAGATCCATCATATGTAGTCAGACGAGCCTGCTGACCAACTGGTGATGTATAAGCAGGTGTATGTTCCTGCCTATAGTACTCCGTCGGAATTGCCTGGCGGGATTGGCGTGATGCTGCCAGACGAGTCTGCTGGACAACGGAATTAAAACGGGCAGGTGTGTGTGCTTTCTCGTTGTTTGCCACCAAGTTAGGTTGGTGGACTTCTCCGGAGATGGCAGGGATGATAACCTGCCCATTGTTCACCGGATTCCATCTCTGGCGGTTCATCTTTCCTGCTCGGGTTCGAGGAACCTGAGCTGAATGCCTGGAGTCGGTACCCTCATCATGTTGAAGGCGCACTACCGCACGAGTCTGGCGGCGATTGTTTATGGGAGCCCTTGAGAAGGACTCCTGTCTTTTGGAATTAAGGTCCTGCGGGACCTGCTCATTCACTTCCTCAGAGTAAGGGAGTGAATGGAAATTGCGTTTCGGGGATAACGACCCGAAACGGTTGGAGACGGTAGTCAGCACCGCCTGCTTCTTGATCGCTGGCCGCCGTTGTCCGGACGACCAGGTAGAGTTGTTAACTTGGAGGGCTTGACGAGCGGCCTCCAGAGTTGGGATAGTACCGTTGCGACGGTACTCCTTAACCAGTGCATTAGAAACCCAGCGTTGAAGACGCTGAGTTGGTGATGTCATCCTCAGAGCGGACGACGTTCTAGCAGGAGTAGCAGCATTGGTTTTCACAGCAGCAGACCTCACAGTTGAGGTGTTCACAGCAGCAGTACTCACAGGGGTGAATTTAAGAAAAGCCATTTTGCAGAAAATCTTGAGAAAAGAGTGCATGTTCCATATAACAGACATAATCAAGATGAATCCGGCCACTGCATCTTTTGGATGAGCACATGTCAATGATTGCTTTGTTGGCCCAAAGGGCCTAACAAATAAGAAGAACATCACTTTAACTTGGTTAAGGATTCACGTCGGGTTCACCATTTTTGTTTCGCACGGATTTCGGGGATGACCTCCTGGACGGGAGATTCAAACGTTACGATTGGTTTCTAGCGGGTTTGTTCGTAGAACCGGAAACATCCAATGATTCCACATCCGTTTGGACCTACTTTCCAAAGGTAGGTGCTCATTAGCTTGTAGACTGATGAGGCTTAGGAATTTGCATTGGTCGAGAGGATGGGAGGTCAGACTCATCACACCTTTTTGAGGGGAATTATTGTCTACTCCGGGACTCTCTTTATAGATTTAAGTTATGTTCGTGAATCCTTATTACATTACCAAGTATAAAAATGTGCTTTCCTTTAGTTTTAACAATCAATGATTAAATATGCAAGAAATTTAGAGAATCTTTTATATGTATTCGAGGTTCTTCATCAATAGAGAATCATCTATATCTGTTTAGAGATTCTTGGTCAATGGTATCCTTCAAAACATTTATATAAAAGTCTCTTGGTCATTATGATGACCAGGCTGGTTTTAAAGCCACTCAGTGGGGCACTTGAAGTTTATCGTCATTCAGAAGGACAGGGATTATTTCAAAGTTGGGATCGAACCCATAAATGGGATACCTATGTATCCTTTGTTTTGGAAAAGGAATCAGAACCCACGTAGTTCGAGTGATGGAGTATGATGTTTATGATTGATGGCTCAAAGAAGAATGTCATAATTACTTTTACACTCTAAGCTCACGTGAGTCATGCTCGGTGTGAGAAACAAGAGGTATTGGTAAAAATTAGACAATTGTGCCATGAAAGATGCAATCATAAGAAATTGTTTGGGGATTATGTATGTATGACTGCCCAGATAGATGAAGGTTTAGGATTCACTTTTAGGGAGAAAATCCAGGAACAGGGTCCATAAAGGTATATGTGCTTTATGGAGATTTGAATACTCTAATCTTGGGGCTTACTCCTAAGGAGGATGCCCAAGTTAGGAGGGGACTTATGATTGGGTTTTACTCCTGAAAAGGAAACCCAAATCAAGGGTAAATTAGGACTGGTTAAGAGAAATTTAAGGGGGCTTGGGATTTACTCCTGAAAAGGAAACCCAAGATTATGACTGGGACTTACTCCTAAAAAGGAGGCCCAGGTTAGGAGATTTGGGGCTTACTCCTGAAAAGGAAGCCCAAGATTATGACTGAGTCTTATTCCTGAAAAGGAGACCCAGGTTAGGGATTAAGGTTTGGGGCTTACTCCTGAGGAGGATGCCCAAGTTTAAAGAATTATGATTGGGGCTTTAAGAATTTGGGGATTACTCCTAAAGAAGGATACCCAAATTAAAGTATTTATAACTGGGGATTATTCCTGAAAAGGAGACCCAGGTTAAGGATTCTCTCATCTTAAAGGATGAGGTTGAATGAACGAACTCTCAATCTTTGGTGACATAAAGATGTATAAATCACTAGGTTTTGAGAGATATTCCACCGAATTCTTTTCAGATAAGGAAGTCAAATCAAGAAATCATGCCATAAATGGCTTTGAAGAGTGTCTTGAAGACTGAATCTTGAATAGGAAAGGTAAAAATGGCTTAAGAGGGATAAAAATAGGCAAGATGGGCACCCAGAAAAGTAGGGGCGCGCAAGTCTTTAAAGGCGCGCAAGTCTTGCGTGGGCGCGCAAGTATTGGTCGCGCAGGTATACCTGCGCGACACATGGTGTACTTGCGCGATTTTCAACCAGCATTGAAATGCTTGAGCGACTCTTTATTAAACTCTTTAGAATCCTCTTAAGGTTCTTCCAGAAAAAAGACGCGCAAGTTATATTGAAGGAAATAAGTCGGCGCGTAAGTGTTGATAAGTTTCAACACTTAGGCCTTCCTTCTTCTCTTTAGATCTTCCGTTCTAGGTAAGAAATTACCTTAGAAGTGTTCCGGAAGCTTTGAGAAGAGACTTGGGCGTCGGGAGCTTCAATCTGAGTTTCTGAAAAAAGATCCTCTCGAATGGGGGGCCCACAGGGTCTATTTATAGGCAAAAGAAGACCCCGGGCGGTTATCAGGCGGTTACCACTTAGGTCGCGCAAGTCACTTGCGCGACCAAGGGTGTCGCGCAAGTATACCTACGCGACAGTGAGATAACTTGCGCGGTGCAGTTGCTGTTGATCCTTTGTTCATGCCTTTGTCGATTTTTGATGTTTTCTTCAAAGGTTGAATCACTTTGAGCTCAGATATTCCCTTTTCTGATCTTTTAGATTCTGTGACGAAAGGAGCGTCAACATACACATAACATCATATCACATCCATTCTCTATACACCAAGTCCAAACATCACATCACATCACATCACATCCATCCTGTAGATAACAGGGCCAAACATCACTATTGGGTAATCTCCAACAAAAACCTGTATCAATACTATTAAAGGTTGTGTAGGGGAGAAGGTTATCCAACTATTTATATCACCTTCATTTGGGATGTTAGAGAAAACACTCATAAAACAGCACCTCTAAACATTGGTAAGGTTATCGAAATCTGGTGCGACACATATAAAATGGCAAAAACATGCATGATATATAATATAATATAATACCCAACCTACATGTTCAAATTAACTACACTATCACATACCACATCGACTATCACAACTACTACCACCATTATATGAAACATCATGAAACCATTTCACTAGCCACACAACATTTTCCACTTCTAGTTATAGGTTTCACCACATTTTTTCATTACTCATTTCCTTTCACAATACACTATTCATTCATTTATTCAGATTAGTTATCCAATTACCACACATATTTTTATAGTCCATATTATTTATCTAATAGACTATTTTGCTTCATTTTTTATCACTATTTTCTCCATGGATAATTGGGAAAAAACTCAACCACTCCATGCTACGATATGCCCAGCTCACACAACTATTGCCACATCACCACACATCCACCATTACCGCCACAGCACATCACCCATGTCATCTCACCATATCAACCACTTGTCATGACCATCCTAAAATTATATCATAACATACCACAACAAAACCATTTTTACACAACCACTATTCCATAACCACTATGCTAGAACCACTACACCACATCCACTACAAGGAAACCTCATCAAACCATATTGCACAACTTCCCACATCGCATCTTTACTAACCAAACATCACATTATCGTACCAAATACTATATAGTCTAGTTTGTCACTAACACCACCTCACAACATCCCACACAACGTAGGGTGACACAACCTGAAAAATAA
The DNA here is from genome assembly GCA_963277665.1 of Viscum album. Lineage (NCBI taxonomy): Eukaryota > Viridiplantae > Streptophyta > Magnoliopsida > Santalales > Viscaceae > Viscum > Viscum album. The sequence continues at coordinate 377,329,193 of OY728137.1, forward strand.
TACACAACAGCATCACAAACATGCTTACATAATTATTCAAGGGATTTCATCACATTAATTATTTAATTAGAATAGTTATTATCACACTAACAAAAATCTAGGGGACACTAGTTTATTAGATAAATATATGATCCTTATACTTTTATTTTTGGTGAAATAACATGACATCATAGCAATTTTAATTATAGTATAATAGCTAGAGTGCAGTGAAGGCTCCCAACATCCATTATATTTATAATTGGTGATAGAAATTCCCAATAAAATCAGTAATATATATCACATATGTAAATCATGAAATGACTCCTCGTTCCCATCAATTTTAGTTATTCCAATTAATTAGCGCACTACAATAACCCTTAATATTCCCACAAAGAAAAGAAAAACCATGAAAATATCACATATATCACATAAAAAAGTGATAACGAGTATCCTGTACAATAAGAAATCTTTCCAATCTCACTGTGCACAATATGGAGACAATGAAACTGCCTAAAAAGAACCACCACACATAAAACATGCAAATCAAACTACAACACACCAAAGGGTTTTCAAAACACAACACATACACACCCCAAACCAAATCCTACCTCTAAATTGGATCTCAGAAGAATAAAAAAAAGTAAAAACCCATGGATAATAGAGGATAACTCACCATGAAACACCAATATAAATCCATTAGAATCTAATGATTGAACCAGTAGAAGAAGGGTTGGAAGATCCCCCAAAATCTCTCAGGTACTCCTATAAATGAGAGAGAGAGAGGTAAAACAAAATGAAAGAAAAATAGTCTATAAAACCAATTTTATATCCTGGAACCAACACATTCATTTTTTGTATCCTTTTCACGAGGTGTATAAAATATATTTTCAAAAATTCCAGCATCCTCCAAAATTCATGTAACCTGGGACTTTAATTAATTAAACATCATATACTACAAGAATGAAAGGAATCCATTTCACCATTTCCCCTTATCTGATATACAATCCATGAAACCAATTGGATACACAAGTTATGAGTCACAAATACAAATTATTTAAACCATTAATGATTTGAATAGCCTATAGAAACTGTTCTGTATCTCCAACCATAAAAAAACCTCCTTAAGCCTCCCCTGAAACTCACCAATACCAAAAAACTGAAAATTTAGTGGACCAATAAGGCACAAAATATTACATAAAATACCTCTAAAATGATTATCATCCTTGATAATCAATGACAATCCCAGAAGTAAAGGGTTCTAAACATCCACCCCATGAGATACCTATCAAGGATCTCATTACTATTTAATAATACTATTGGAAACAAGATTGTTCCTTGATATAATTGGATTATGGTTTGTGTTATCTATAAATCCACTCATGTATGATTATGGGGAATATAAATAAAGGTGTCATATAGCTGAACCCATGATAAGTTTTTAAGGTGACGTGTTTTCCCAGTGTTTTCCAAATTTTTGGGGTCTAAAATATGGGGAATGGAAAGCATTGTGAAAAGTTGTTTTTCTTGAAGGTATCATGAAAATATGGAAAAGGCATGAGTTTTGTAGATACAGGCTTCATGAAGTGTGTTTCTCAAGGACATGAAAATTGTGATAGTGTGCTCTACGATTATGAGACTCTGAGCTCTGCAAAAGTTATACTTCTAAAATCAACGTTTCATAAAAAGGGAAAAGGCATGGATTTCGTGAAGTCTATCTTGAGGTTTTTCTAAGAACTGAAGCATCACGATTTGAGATAGTTTTTCATCATGGTTATGATGATCATAGCAATAGTGATAGAAAGAAGCTTTTCTAGTGGTGCATTATGGTGGTGCAAAGGGTTTTGATGGATATCTCTGCGGTTACGACGAGCATTGCAAAGGGGTATTTTCTATGGATCTTTGCGAAGAGAGAGATGTGTCATGAAGACATTTTTGGCTGATCTAGATTTCAGGCCTAAATAAGAAGATATCCACATTCGACCATGTCTATATATAAGAGACCAACCCTCTTTATTATTCATAATTTTTGGGAGAGAAAATCCAGGATTGCTTTGACTTCGTGAAGCAAGGGGTACTCCACGAAGCAGGTTGTTCTATGTGAGCCTGAGTTTCACGAAGAGACTATTAAATTCATGAATGATGCCAATACTTATAAGTCATATGAGATTCATGACAATGGGGTTTTCTGCATCGTATTAGTGATATTTGTGAAGTAGGTTTCTCTGTGAGGCAATGAACTTCGCGAAGGGTTGTTGTAACGAACCCGGCGGGGGAGGCGTATTAAATCCTCGCCAGGAAGGGGACAGTTCCTGCCACGTGTTATCTAGGCCGGTCTGAGGTGGGGGCCTGTTATCTGCCTGAGGGTGGGGGTCTGCTATCTGCCAGAGGGATGGGCTCGGGCGTGGACGAGTTTTTTTGGGCTTTAGGCCCGCCGGGTTCGTTACAAATTTATTCTTAATGGTTAAATTACCTAGGTTATAAAATTAATTACCCTATTGAAAATCTAAAAATATTAAAATAGGGAAACATAAAAGTAAAAGAAAAAAATGATAAAAATACTTCTATTTTTGTGTATTTGGGGTTTTTTTAAACTATAATATCACATTAATCTATTCTTTTTTTTAATTTTTAATCCACATGAGGTAAGGGAGACCTCCCAAAGGTGTTTACCTTTTTATATTTACAAAATTTTTCACTCCCCTTCCACTATAAAAAGGCACTCACTCCCCTCACTTATTTACAAACATAAATCCATTTGGATCATAAAAATCCTTCCAAAATAATCTCCCAAAATCCCCCCCTAATAATCAAATCCCAACTTTTTACATAAATAAAACCAAGGAAGGATTTTGATATAAATCAAAATAAGTTACCCGAATAAGAGGCAGCGTTCTTCAACAGTCACTTTTGTTTCATTTATTTCTCCAAAAATTTAGTTATATATATAAATTGATTACATAAAAACATAAGTATCATCAATATAATAATATTTTTTTATATTAAGTTTATTACCTACAATTATACATACTGCTTTCAAATGGGATACACGATCATCGTTCGCGTGTACGACAGACTACTACCTCACGAACTGATGTCATTCATTATTCCATTAACACTTTTCATGGTTAAAAAAATAATGGATATATAGTTTGTTAAGTCAAAAGTCTTCTTTTGACTTCTATATCATGTTTTGGAAATCACAAATGCATTCTATCATATTTTAGAAATTACAATTGTCTTTTATCATGTCTATCGTATCGTACAATGTTAATCGTACCATACTGACTCTGTCAATCGTATCGTACTGACTCTTTCAATCGTACCATACTGACTCTATCAATCGTATCGTACTGACTCTGTCAATCGTATCGTACTGACTCTGCTATTCAGTTGTTCATTATTTGTTTTGGTACTTAGTCAAAAACACTCATTGCATATGAATCGTACTCATGTTTTACTTTTCTATATATCTCTTGTCATAACAAAAACGATGTCGTTGAGTTAGTTACAAACTAATCAAAATGATGTCGTGCTTTCTGTTTCAATATGACCGTTGGAGGCAATATGACCGTTGGAACCCGAGGCCTATAAATAGGAGGCCATTTGAAGCTGAGAGAACAACGATGAAAAAAGAGATCGAATGAAGAGACTCTGTGAACTACAAAGATTCTAGAGAGAGACACTGTGACTTCTCTCATCTGCCTTGTGCGTCCGATCATCGTATCGAGGGCTTTCAAGTAATTGAAAGACAGAGGTGCCGATTACCTGCAAAATCGAGGGCTATCGGGGATAGGCAGATAGACGTGTCGATCATCGTATCGAGGGCTGCCAGGGATAGGCAGACAGACGTGCCGATCATCGTATCGAGGACTGCCGGGGATAGGCAGACAGACATGCCGATCATCGTATCGAGGGCTGCCGGGGATAGGCAGACAGACATGCCGATCATCGTATCGAGGGCTCACCAAGGTGTTGGTGAGACAAACCTTTTATCCTAGGTGAAAGGATAACCCTTCTCTTTGGGTTAAAAGAATTGTAATACTTTTACATTTCCGCTGTTACTTGTATTAGAAAGGAATTTATATTGTTTCCTTTCTTCTTTACATATTCAATTGTAATTGTTTCAATTACAATCATTCTATTACATTTTGTATTGATTGATTCTATACGCTATAAGGTAGAATCATTCATCTTTGTATTACTCTAATTATTGTGTTCACCTTGAATACAATTGTTTTACATTACATTAGTATTACAATACATCATACCATTTATATTCAATACAATTGTGGGTGTTTGTATTTGTATTAGTTTAAGTTAATTTAAACTAATCTCTTTGTTGCTAAAACTCAAAGGTTTTTAAATCTACAATTCACCCCCCCTCTTATATTGTTCCATCTAATAGACATATATATCTACTTATTCGATCCAACAATTGGTATCAGAGGAGGTTTTCCACTGATTTGTATTACTAGCTTTATTTCTTTTTACTATCTTGAATACTTACTATACTAACGTGTGGAGTGGAAAAGTTGTTTTTGTTGTATTAGATGGCAGGAATGAATATTGGATCAATAGATAATCTGAATTCTTCTAGACCACCAATCTTTGATGGGAATGATTATGAGTATTGGAGAGATCGTATGAAGACTTTCATTATCAATACTTGTGTAGAAAATTTTATTATGCTTACTGGGGGTTACAAAATTCTTGACAAAGAAGTTAGCACGTTCACCAACCAAGAGAAGCAATAATATCAACTGAATTACAAGGTACGCAATACTTTATTATGCTCTATGACCAGGAATATATATAGTCAGATATCTTCATGTGAAGCAGCCAACTGTATATGGAAAAAATTAGAAGTTACTCATTTTGGTACATCCAAGGTTATAGAAACAAGGAGAGCAATGCTTCGAGCAGAGTATCATGGATTTGTTTTTCCTTATGGAGAGCCAGTATGTAAAGTGAAACAAAGGTTTATGACAATTGTCAACAGCTTACAATATATGGGAGAAAAAGGTCTTGATGATGAAGCTCTTGTTGATAAGATTATAGATATAATGCCAAATGAATGGGAGTCAAAAAGGATAGCTATTGATGAAAATAGAAAAGTTTCCCAGATTACTCTTGATGAACTTTTTGGAACTCTACTAGAGCATGAGACAAGAATGAAGAGAGATGCTGATTTTAATAAGAAGAAGAATGGGAATGGAAGTGTAGCTTTTGCATCTAAAGCTAAAACACCTGAAAGGCTTACAAGGTCTAAATCCAAGAAAGTTGTTGTATCTGATTCAAGTGATTGTAATCTTTCAGATAATGAGTTAGCCAATCTTGCTCGAAGAATGAACAAGATTGTGGGAAAGAAAGATTTTCAATATAGATTCAAAAAGAAAGACAGGAAAGATAGGAAATATTCAGATGTAACTTGTTATGAATGCAAGAAATTAGGACATATAAGGCCTGATTGTCCTTTACTAAAGAGGAAAGATAGAAAAGAGAAACACTCTGAAAGAAACAAGAAAAGGTTTTATAAGAAAAAGAAAGTCTTGAAAGCAAATGATACGTGGAGTGCAAGTGGTAGTGGTTCCTCAGATGATTCTTCAGAATATGAGACATCAGGACAAAGAAATATTGGACTTCTAGCCAGACTACCAATTGAAGATCATTGTATCATGGCTAAGGTACATAATGCTGAAGCTGTTACAAATGTCTCTTTGAATGCAAATTGTATTGATAATAGATATTATGAATCTTCAAATGATAAACCCTCATCATCAAAAGATGATACATTACCTTCTTTCGAAGAGGTCTCTAGATTTGATAAGTTACTTGAAAATGAAAATTCTAAACTCAAAAAGAGATTTGAAAAAGAAAATTATAGAATTTCTATTTTGACTAAAGAAGTATCAAATCTTTCTAAAGATCTTGATGTAAAAACTTTTGATTTTGAAAGTATTTTAAAAACCCTTGAGAAAGTTAAATCTGAAAAGGATAAACTTTCTAAGGATATTGAAACTTTAATTTCAAAGAAAAATATTTTAGAGTCTAACTCTAGTTCAAATTCAAATGTTTTAGAAAACAAGAATTTGGTTTTAAAACTAAAGTCAGAGATTTTATCTTTGAGGAAATGTTTTTCAAACTTTAGTCATGGAAAAGAAAACTTTGACAGGATGTATTCTCAAATTAGACCTTTGAAAAATCGTTCTAGTCTTGGTTATACTTATTCCAAACCTATTTAGCAATAACTATTTTGTTCCTCAAAAAACCATTTTCTGTTCCAAGTGTCAATGTGGTGGACATTGGAGAAGAGATTGTTCTCTTAACAAAACTCAATCTTTAGGATTTCATAAAGCTCATTTTTCAAAACAAATGTAGATTCCTAAAATTCTTTTATCTAATCCTTCTGGATCCAAACAAGTTTGGATTCCGAAAATCTAATTGTTTCTTTTTCAGGAAAACGAGAAGTGTACCAATAAGAACATTTGGTACATGGATAGTGGTTGTTCTCGACATATGACTGGAAACAAATATTTCTTTTAAAAGGTTATCAAAACAAAAGGTGGAAAAGTTACCTTCGGAGATAATGCTCAAGGAAAGATTGTTGGTATAGGAAATATTGTTTTTCTTGGAAAAGTTCTTATTTCAAATGTTTTGTTTGTTAAAGGTATTAGGCACAATCTCATCATCATAAGTCAATTATGTGATGAAGGTTACCTTTTGAATTTTAGAAATGATAAGTGTCTAGTTCACAATTCCAAGGATGAGTTCATTCTATCTGCCCATAGGCAAGAGAATGTTTACACTATTAACTTAGAAGATCTTAGGAACCAAAACTTACCTTGTTTAAGTGTAATAGAAGACCAATAGTGGCTATGGCATAGGAGACTAGGACACTGTAATATGAGAAACCTAAGAAAACTCTCAAAGAAAGGACTTGTAAAAGGGTTACCGGATCATAGATATGATTCTTAAAAAGTCTGTGATCCTTGTCAATTTGGCAAGCAACATAAAACTAGCTTTAAATCAATCAATGAAGTTTCAACTTCTAATGCATTACAGCTTGTGCATATGGATCTGTTTGGTCCTTCACAATCTGGAAGCATCGGAGGCAAATACTATGTATTTGTTTTAGTTGATGACTTTATTAGATTTACATGGGTCTACTTTCTCACAAAGAAATCTGAAGCCTTTTCCTATTTCAAAACTTTTAGAGCCCAAGTTAAAAATGATAAAAACCTACCATTGATAACTATTCATAGTGATCATGGTGGTGAATTTCAAAATTCATATTTTGAAACTTTTTGTAGTAAGAAAGGTATTACTCACAATTTCTCAGATCCAAGAACTCCTCAGCAAAATGGTGTTGTTGAAAGAAGAAATCGTATTCTTCAGGAAATGACTCGAACCATGTTGAGTGAATACTCAATTGCTAATCACTTTTGGGATGAAGCTGTTAGTATTGCCTGTTATACTATAAATCATGTTTTAACTAGACCATTTCTTAATAAAACCCCTTATGAGTTATGGACTGGCCGAAAACCTAAAGTTTCATACTTCAAAGTTTTTGGATGCAAAGTATTCATTCTGAATACAAAAGATAATCTCCACAAATTTGCACCAAAATCTGATGAAGGAATCTTTCTAGGCTATTCTACAACCTCTAAGGCTTATAGAGTTTTCAATAAAAACACTTGTACTGTTGAGGAAACAGTACATGTAAAATTCGATGAAACTAATCCTTTTGTTTTCAACCAACCCAGTCCTACATCCTTGGATGTGTTTTCTAAAAATGTTTATCAACCTTTATTAGAAGAGCATTATGATAAGGAAAATGTTCAAGAAAGTATTCCTGAAACATTTACTACAGAAGATTTTCTACCATATGTTGATGAACAGGTTTTACAAAACCCAAATCAATTGTTTCTTAGGAATCATCCCAGTGATAACATCATTGGGGATATAAATCAACCTGTAAGGACCAGAAATTCCTTAAGAAATGAAATAGAACATCTTGATTTTCTTTCCCAATTTGAACCTAAAAGTCCAAGTGAGGCCTTAGGTGATGATGATTGGATCAAAGCAATGCAAGATGAACTAAATGAATTTGAAAGGAATCAATTCTGGACTTTAGTTGTAAGACCTAAAGAAACAACTGTGATTGGTGTAAAATGGGTTTTCAGAAACAAGTGTGATGAAAATGGAATCATTGTAAGAAATAAAGAAAGACTTGTTGCTAAAGTATATAATCAACAAGAGGGAATAGACTATGAAGAAACATATGCTCCTATAGCTAGACTTGAATCTATTCGTATTCTATTAGCCTTCGCAGCATATTTCAATTTCAAACTATTTCAATTGGATGTCAAATGTGCTTTTCTAAATGGTTTTGTTCAAGAAGAAGTTTTTGTAGAACAACCTCCTGGTTTTCAAGACCCAAAACATCCTGATCATGTTTTTAAACTTACCAAGGCTCTATATGGTCTTAAACAAGCCCCTAGAGCATGGTATAATAGACTTACAGGATTTCTTTTACAAAACAATTATACAAAAGGTACAGCAGATCCAACCCTTTTTATCAAAATGGAAAACAAAAATGTTTTGATTGTTCAAATCTATGTTGATGACATCATATTTGGATCAACTTAGAAATCTTTAACTGATTCTTTTTCAAATTTAATGAAATCTGAGTTTGAAATGAGTATGATGGGTGAGTTAACATTCTTTCTAGGTTTTCAAATTTCTCAAAAACCAGAAGGAACTTATATATCTCAACATAAGTATATTAAAGACTTACTCAAAAAGTATGGATTTGACAAAACTAAAAGTATTAGCACCCCAATTGGTACCTCAAATACTCTTGATCTTGATGAAACTGGGAAACCGGTAGATCAAACAAATTTTAGAGGTATGATAGGGAGTTTTCTATACTTGACAGCTAGTCGACCTTACTTGATGTTTTCTGTATGCTTATGTGCAAGATATCAATCTAATCCAAAAGAGTCTCACTTAAAATCCGTAAAGAGAATCTTTCGGTATTTAAAAGACACTGTGGATTTAGGTCTTTTCTACTCTTCTGGAAATGATTTTGTTTTAAATTTTTTTTCAGATGCTGAATTTGGTGGATGTAGAATGGATAGAAAAAGTACATCTGGAACATGTCATTTCTTAGGATATTCTTTGGTTTCCTGGTCCTGCAAGAAACAACACTCAGTAGCACTCTCCACTGCTGAAGCAGAATATGTAGCAGCTGGAAGTTGCTGTGCTCAAGTATTGTGGATGCAGCACACACTCACTGACTATGGTTTGAGTTTCTCTAAAACCCAAATTCTTTGTGATAATACAAGTGCCATAGCTCTTAGTAAAAACCCAGCACATCACTCTCATGCAAAACACATAGATGTTAGGCATCACTTTCTTAGGGATCACACACAAAAAGGAGATATTATTTTACAATTCATCGGAACGCAAGAACAACTTGCTGACATTTTTATAAAACCTTTACCTTCCGATAGATTTGAATATATAAAACAGAATCTAGGAATGATTACATTAAAATAATCATTCATATCTACTTCCTGTTTTACATCTCTCCTAATAGTAAGAAACTCCTCGTAGAAAGGGGGAGGATATTTCTTTCTGTCTTTATGTTTATCTTATCTTATGTTCTTTAACTATTTACTCTTTGGATTGTATATTTTTTCCCTGTTTATCGTATTGACAGTTTTATCGTTTCGTTCATTTTTCCTGTTTATCGTATTGACAGTTTTATAGTATCATTTACTATCGACCGATGATGGTAATCAAATTCTTTTCCATCGTATCGACCGATGATGGTAATGAAATTCTTTTCCATCGTACCAATCAATCAATATTATTGAATCGACCGATGATGGTATTGAAATTCTTTTCCATCATACCAATCAATCAATATTATTGAATCGACTGATGATGGTATTGAAATTCTTTTCCATCGTACCAATCAATCAATATTATTGAATCGACCGATGATGGTATTGAAATTCTTTTCCATCGTACCAATCAATCAATATTATTGAATCGACCGATGATGGTATTGAAATTATTTTCCATCGTACCAATCAATCAATATTATTGAATCGACCGATGATGGTATTGAAATTCTTTTCCATCGTACCAATCAATCAATATTATTGAATCGACCGATGATGGTATTGAAATTCTTTTTCATCATATCAATAGTTTTGTATCGACCGATGATGGTATTAAGATTGTTTTCCATCGTACTGTCAGTTCATGGTATTGAGATTGTTTTCCATCGTACTGTCAGTTCATGGTAACGAGATTGTTTTGTATCGTACGGTCAGTTCATAGTAATGACTTTGTTTTCCATCGGCATGATGATGTTTATTTTGTTTCCTTACGATTATGTTTTCTTTTGATTGATATCAAAACCAAAAATTACCTTACATTCTCCGACACGTATTCTTTTTCATTATTTTTGAGAAAAAAAATTCTTTGTTTTAATCCTAACCATTGATCTGGTTTTCTCTAATCTTGACCATAGAAGATCAATGGTCATCCTTTTTCGACCGTAGAAGATCAACGGTCACCTCTTTATCGCCTATAAATACGCTCCCTCCCCTCCCCAAACCCACATTGGTTTTTCAGGAATTGAGGCGAAGCTCTGCTCCACCAGCTATAAACCATCGTACGATCTTCTCATCGGCAGAACCTTTATGTCTCAATCCTCTGCTAAAACTACCGCCGAAATGTCTTCAAAGACTTTTACAGAAAAAGACTTTAACAGAGAAAGGTTAGTATCTCGTGACTTTTTTGATACGTACGATGCTACAATCAGGAGGATCATTTTGTTTCAAGGATGGGAACATCTGTGTGTTGAAAAGCCTGATTCTCAAGATCTGGTTCTTTTTTATGAAGTTTGTCAGTTTTACAAAACCGTTTCTTTCGACAAAGATATGACTATAAACTTCGCTGTGTACGATAGAAAATTGTCTATGTCTGTGAAACAAGCGGCACATTTTCTGAATGTTTCTATAGAAGGGGATTCTTTCTGTCCATCGCATAAACTACCAGGGGAAGTTGGTACGTTTAATAGAGAAAGTGCTGAAAAGACTTTGTTTGTTATTAATGAGGAAAAGAGAAAATTGTCTCATCTTTCTCCGGACAATCGTTTTGTCACCTTATGGATGCAAGGTTTTCTTATCCCAAGGAAAGGGAATAGAGAAACTCTGAAAGTTTCTGATATCTTTATGCTCGACTATCTTGTAAATATGAGGAAAGTAAATCTCATGGGATATGTTTTTGAAACAATTAAGAATGTCAAGACAGGAGGGATTAAGTCCCAGATGATTATGTATCCAACTATCCTTACGAAATTCATTCTTGAGAGTATGAAGTTTTGTAACATTCCTTTGAAAGGAAAACCCATGGATTTGAGGCCATCATGGATTAGTAAGAGTACGATGAAAAAGCTGAATGTTTGTTTTGATCCGAATTCAAAACTTTTTGTCAAAGATGTAGAAGCTGAATTGGCTCAGAATCAATCGGCACCGATTCCAGCCAAAGACATTCAATCTACCGGTGTTACTCAAAAGTCTGATCCGCAAACCATTTCAAAGCTGAAGAAGAAGCCGAGGTACAGTAAGGAAGTTGTAGCAAAATGGAGAAAGGATAAGTAACAGAGAAAAGAAGGTGATCCAAAGTTCGGTCTTGACCCTACTGAGGCTTTTGCGGAAAGAATAAGGGTAGAAGAAACCCTTCAGGCTGAAAAGAAGAAGAAGGTTCTTTTGAAAAGAAAGGCTCAGGACTTTGATGTCTCTAAAGTCTTGAAAGCGGTTGAGGATGCCAGTGCCCAACTAACATAAGAAGTGCATCAAGAGCCCATCGTACAGAGTCTCCCTGAGGAAGGAAAACAAAAACAAGTGATGGAAGAGATAGAAGAAGTGGAAGAAGAAGAAGGAGACTTTCTTTTAGAATTTCTTCAAAGTTCAAAGAAGAGTAGAGAAGAATCGGTTCAAAAGATGAGTGAAGGTGTTCAACAAACTCCTCATGCCGATCAGGAACGATATCCGGACAGAATGTCATCTCAAGAAAAGCAAGGTACTCAATCCTCTCATTCTGATAAAGTTGTTGTCATTAGTGAAAAAGTGGAAGAAGAAAGAAAGAAAAAAGAAAAAGCAAAAGGGAAACATCCATTTGTTGATTCAAGCAGATCATATGAACTAGCATCGTACGATGAAGATACCGATTCAGAGCATACAATCTCTCTCAAGAAGAGTGATTACATTTTTCATGATTTAAGAAGGGTTGAGAAGACTATTCCTTATTTCCCGAGGCTGGAAGGAAATATTGATTTTATCACTGACAATCAAAAGAAGAAGTTTGGATCTATGAAAGAATTGAGGAAGAAAGTTTTGTCAGTAGAAGTCGATTTGAAAGTTCTTTCAGAAAGCTCAGTTGCTCATAAGAAGGCTTGCAATAAGATGACCAAGTGGTCGTACAAAACAGAGAGCTCAATCAATGATCATGAAATTGCTATTGAAGATATAAGAAGGTTATCAAACGAGCTTGCAATTTCTTTCAACAAACTTGACAAAGAAACAGTTGAAAGGTTGAACCTTTTGTCTTCTCAAAGAGACGATGTTCCTTCAGTGAAATATTTGCAAGAGAGAATGAATGTTTTTCAATCTAAATTCTCGAAGGTTTCATCTTTCAAAGATGAAATGGTTTTGCTGAAGAATCAAAATTCTGTGTTATCCAAAGATAACAAGAATTTGCAAAACAGAATTGATACTCTTGAAGAAGTAATCAGAGTCCAGGAGGAGACTATTAGAAATCAAGATCAGATTTTTGCGGACCAACAAGAGATTCTCAAAACTCAGGGAGAATCAATTTCTGAAGATAAGAAGGAGATCAAGAAGATGAAAGCTTTTCTTCATGAGCTTATAAAGAAGGAGAAGGAAAGAGAAAACAAATGATTATTGTATTTGTTTTCTTTTGGAACTTGTCTTTGTTTTGTAATAACTCTTATGATCCTTTTCTTTTATCCTTTGTCTTGTATTGCTTTACTAACTCTTTCAGACAATTCAAGATTACTCCTTTCTTTTTGTAAATCACAAAGGGGAGAATATTTACAAAGGAAAGAATGTTTCACAAAGGGGGAGAATGCTTTACAATTCTCTTAAGGAAAATCTACGAATACAATCCTTAGGAAAGTCCATACCTAAGGGGGAGTTAGTTGTATTCAATTTCTTATTCAGAAGAGTTTTCAATAACTCAGGGGGAGATAAGTATTTCTTGTTACATTTACTTTGTGGGTTGTGCTTTCCAAAAAGGGGGAGATTGTTAAGTCAAAAGTCTTCTTTTGACTTCTATATCATGTTTTTGAAATCACATATGCATTCTATCATATTTTAGAAATTACAATTGTCTTTTATCATGTCTGTCGTATCGTACAATGTTAATCGTACCATACTGACTCTGTCAATCGTATCGTACTGACTCTGTCAATCGTACCATACTGACTCTGTCAATCGTATCGTACTGACTCTGTCAATCGTATCATACTGACTCTGCTATTCAGTTGTTCATTATTTGTTTTGGTACTTAGTCAAAAACACTCATTGCATATGAATCGTACTCATGTTTTACTTTTCTATATATCTCTTGTCCTAACAAAACGATGTCATTGAGTTAGTTACAAACTAATCAAAACGATATCATGATTTCTGTTTCAATATGACCGTTGGAGGCAATATGACGGTTGGAACCCGAGGCCTATAAATAGGAGGTCATTTGAAGCTGAGAGAACAACGATGAAAAAAGAGATCGAATGAAGAGACTCTATGATCTAAAAAGATTCTAGAGAGAGACACTATGACTTCTCTCATCTGCCTTGTGCGTCCGATCATCGTATCGAGGGCTTTCAAGTAATTGAAAGACAGAGGTGCCGATTACCTGCAAAATCGAGGGCTGCCGGGGATAGGCAGACAGACGTGCCGATCATCGTATCGAGGGCTGTCGGGGATAGGCAGACAGACGTGCCGATCATCGTATCGAGGGCTGCCAGGGATAGGCAGACAGACGTGCCGATCATCGTATCGAGGGCTGCCGGGGATAGGCAGACAGACGTGCTGATCATCATATCGAGGGCTCACCAAGGTGTTGGTGAGACAGACCTTTTATCCTAGGTGAAAGGATAACCCTTCTCTTTGGGTTAAAAGAATTGTAATACTTTTACATTTCTGTTGTTACTTGTATTAGAAAGGAATTTGTATTTTTTCCTTTCTTCTTTACATATTCAATTGTAATTGTTTCAATTACAATCATTCTATTACATTTTGTATTGATTGATTCTATACGCTATAAGGTAGAATCATTCATCTTTGTATTACTCTGATTATTGTGTTCACCTTGAATACAATTGTTTTACATTACATTAGTATTACAATACATCATACCATTTATATTCAATACAATTGTGGGTGTTTGTATTTGTATTAGTTTAAGTTCATTTAAACTAATCTCTTTGTTGCTAAAACTCAAAGGTTTTTAAATCTACAATTCACCCCCCCCCTCTTGTATTGTTCCATCTAATAGACATATATATCTACTTATTCGATCCAACATAGTTGATATATGATATATATAATATATTTATTCTTTGGAAATTTTTATATAACACATATCTTTAAGCTCTCCTTTTTATGGGAATATAACAACATCGTTTGTGGATGTGTGGACTACCGCCTCCTCAAAGCGATGTGATTCGTTCACACATTACATTGAATGTATTTAGGATGGTTTTAATAAAAAAATTTGATATATATATATATAATAAATATTATAATTAAATTATAATATATATATATATATATATCACTTACTTTTTGAATACAATAAGGAAATGGAAGTAGCATTCATGCGTACATACGACCTACCGTCTCCATGAATTATACATTTCATTTCCTATATCTAAATTTTATGGATTGTAATAAATATATTTATAATGAATATATATGAAATTTAAATCATGTTTTTAATCCTATATATTATTAAATCTTAATCTATGTAATAATAAAAAAATAACAAGTCAAAACATACTCGAAAAATTTGACAATTAACACCCGGAACGATGAAAACAATAAATGATTGTTAACAAATGAGTAATAAGATATTAAAAGAAGATAATATATAATATTATAAATATTATTATGGTTATTTTATAAGTTAATAAAATTATGAAAACCACTATACCTTATTTTTAATTGAATTCATCCAAAAAGGAGTGTATGGTAAGGGATCCTTGTGTCACTTTTTCTTACATGAGGCATACACCATTTTCACAACTTATTTATTTTGTGTGGTGTATATAATAAAACTATTTTATTTTATATTTTGAATAAATTTATGTTCAATATATTTAGAGTTTTATTTTGATGTTATTTCTATTATGGAGATTATAATTCAAATGTTACCAATTAGTAAGAGATTTTGTCTCAAGTTACATTTCATTGAGACTTATTTGTTATTATGAACCAATTCACTTTAATGTGGTGTATATACTTACCCTTTTTCATTTAATATCATTATTCATTCATATTTCATGGTATTATATGTTTCAATTTGAATTATCTCATCCAAGGGGGTTTAACTTGAAAATTACCAAGTGATAAAAGTTATCTTTGTAATCTTACTCTCTTTTGTGGTGGTTAACTTTCTCTTGAAACAATAACATCCTTATAACCATATTCCATTGGAAACAAAAAATATTTTGTATATACATACTATAATTTTATGATTATAATTAATTCCTAAACCATATACCATTTTTACATATGGTGTGTACTTGACAGTTATTTTATTAACTAGGTAAATATTGATAAATCTGTATCTTTTACTTAATAAAAATATTTAATAAGGCACATTGTTCATGAATTAAATTGATTATTAGATATATTATGAATGATTTGGGTAGTCATGACATGGGTGTGGCTCGATTATAGATAGCCGCTAGATGCCTCAGTAGTCTCATGATATGAGTCATTTGGACAATCAGATGGGTTTTTACCTGATATGTTATAAAATATCTTATGAAAGGTCTTAATGATAAAGGGAAAATGTACCTAAGAAACATGATATCTAATAATTAACAATTTCCATCACTCATATTCAGTTATTAATTATCCATGATATTTTTTCTTTAATATTATCTATAGATGTAGTTCATTCTCTTTTTATTAATTAAATTGCATGTGTTTTAGTTATTTACCTTGACATATTGATTTTTTATTATCCAGTTATATAAATGTAACGTGTTCTTAGTTATTTACCTCACCATGTTAATTATTATTATTGATTCATTACTGATTCTATTGTATTTACCCTTATTGAGAATTTGATCTCACCCTTATTCTGTGTCATTTCCCTAGTTTATGAAGAATAAATATTTGAATAATATTTTAGGGATGTTTTTCATTTAATTTTAGAATCTATATTGTTTTATTTTATATTCCCAATGTAAAATGGGTTTCATGTATGTAATCTAGTTTTCCAAAACTTATAAATGTTTTGGTTCTTAGAGGTTTTATTTCTTATAATCATTTCAATGTAATAATATAAGGCATTGAATTTGGGCTTCTAGGGTCAGGGTGTTACAAAATAAATAAAGGGGTTTTATTTTAAGAAAACATGGAAGATTATAAATGAAGACAAAAAATTTAAAAAATAGGTATGATAGTAGGAAAATCCATTGAATCTATATACATTAATATAGACAATTCATTTTTCCTTTTGTAAGGGAAGTCAAAACATTTCATAAAAAGATTCATCTTGAAAATATTAGAAAGATATAAACCTCAATTTTCATTATAATTTACTTATTTCCAAATAAATACTAATAAAAATTATTTTTAGGAATATTTACATTGAGGAAAAATATTTCAAAAATTAATCTTTAAAATATTTAAAATAAGGATTTTAAATTAAAGTATCCCTAACCTCAAGTATGACTCATCACATACATTCTTTATCTTTTTTAATATTTAAAAAAATATAATCATTTACTTTACTAAGAAAGTTTTTCATGTTTTTTATTAATTTTATTTTACCCATTACCATTTTATATATAATTATTTAATCAATTAAGTTCACATCATAGATTTTGATGATATTTTGATTGTATGTCCAAAATAAATTTTGTAGGTTGAAAATGGTGAAATAAATTATTTTTCCATCATATCTAGAATAATAATAATAAAATAATTATAATTTTTATAAATCAATTATTATTTTAAAAATAATAATTAGAAATGGTTATGAAAAATGAACTACATTATATAATGGAGATGGTAGGCCATAAGTACGCATGAGTAACATTTCCATTTATAAAATATCATTATAAAAAGAAGTTAATTATAATTTTATCAATCCATAATGATAAATAGATCATTTTATTACAATAAATATACTTATATATACCAACCATGTGATGCGGTAATGAAAACATAATTAGATCGCTTTGTGGAGGTGGTAATCAACATGTACTCATGAACAACGTTATTGATTTTTAATGAATAGATTTATAAGAAAATATATGACATATTATTTTTCACAAATGATAAATATGACATTAATATCACATATATTAATTGCAATGCTTCGCAATGAGGTAGTCAGCCGTACACATGAACAATGGTTTTCATTCCCATTTTATGGAAGAGGAGATCGATTTAAGTTTCTTTAATAACATAATAAAATCTCATTATATGGTATATACTGATTTAATTATATCAACATAGTTAAATAATATGTAAAATAGGTGTAAGAATAAATAAAATAAAAACATTTAGTTAAATTCTATACCTCTTTCTCAGACAATCTCCTTTATATTTTACCTTAAGATCTATATGGTTGGTATTCTTACCAAAAAACCACTATAACCTGGGTTTGAATGTTAAGAGGAGATTTGGGTAGGAATTTTATTACATAAAAATATTTTTAATTGTGAAGAAAAGAGGATAGGAGGTAACCATTTATAAGTGATGGGAGGGGCACTCTTTGAATTTCTTACTGTATTAAATTAATATAAATTATTTATCATGGAAAAATTGATAAAAAATGAAATATTTATAAGTTATGATGATTATGTGTTGAATTAATCTCTTAGGGTAATTTTTTTCAAGTTTATATTTAGTTTTTTCAATTATCTTTTTTTAACTAGAGTTAAACCATTTTGAAAATTAGCACAATAACAAAGTTTTTACTATTTAAGTGTTAATATAGTTACTATAAAAGGAAAATTGGTCTATCAATTGAAACAAATATTAAATTTATAAAAATATACCAAGAACATGGCTGAAGATAGGATTTTTTGGAATTTTAAATCATATAATAAAATATTATTTATTATAAAATAACATTACCAATTCATTTAATTTGAAAATGAAAAAAACATGGAAATAATGTAATTCAACTATAATCCATTAAAAAGTACCTAATATGATATTTTTATCTAAAAAATTCATGGTAAACAATAATTAATTCAAATTATATTACTTTTAACATTTCTATAATCATTTATATTATTATTTTTATTAATTGAATAAATGATGTGTTTGTGTTTCATAATAATTTATGGTAATTACTAAATAAATAATAATTATAAATAAATTATTTTGGTAAAAAATAATTTATCCAAAAAATATAATTTTTAGAACCAAACATATCATCTATTTATCCCTGTGTTAAAAAATTTTGAGATAATAAAAGTAAGATAATAACATTTTTATTTTTTCTTTATATACAAATATATAAGAGTCAAAATCAAAAAAAAATATGTCACCAAGTTTCCATATTTTAGAAACATGTGTGGAAATGGCCAAACTCTACTCATACAGTAGGATAAAGGCATGTTTTAGGGTTATTTTTAGTCCTTATCATATTATTTTTAACCATAATTATCTGGTTGACCCTTACCATGGTGACAATTAATTACTGTGGGTAATATTCATATTGACGGAAAATAAAAAGTACCTATTTAAAAAATTTTGAAATTTTAATTCTAAATATGTAATCCATTTTTAAGGATTCAATTTCTACAAGTGGAAAAAATTTATTTAATGTTAAAACCCAAAGCACGATGATAAATAGTTTAAAAATACCTTTTTAAGTAAGAAAAAGTTTTTATAAAAAATTCAAGTATAAAATTTATTCCAAATAATATAATAGGATTATATTTAATAAAAAAATAATGAAAATTTAATTCTAATACAAAAAATAATTTTAATTTGTAAATAATTTTTTTAAAAAAATATATTTTTCAATAAAAATCATATTTTTCTTTATTCATTAAAAAATAAAACTTATCATAAAAATATAAAAATTTTAAAAAAATATAATTCTAATATTTTTCTTTTAAAAATTATTTCTTTTTTATCATATAAATTTTTGAAAATTTATAGAAATAAATTATAATATTATCTCATAAAATAAAATAAATTTTTTTTGAAGAAAACATATTTTTGAGGAATAAAATGGCTTTACTAAAAATTGATTGATTATTTGCTAAAAATTTATTAATTCATTTATATTTAAAAAAACATTTATATATATTTCATCAATTAGTTAACCCTATTCATTCCCACCAATTTAATGGTTAGGTTATAACAATAATTCTTAAATTAATAACAGTATTTTATCATTCGATTTGGATCTGTGTTGTGTGTTATATATGTTGTCAAAAATAATATTACTCTTCTAAAATATCAATTTGTTATAGTTATTTAATGGATAATAATGTTATTTATATAGTATTCATCTAAAAATATGACATATTTTTGTACTGAATGATGGGGTATCTATATATTATCTCTTCATAAAGAGATTAATGGCCAATAAAGACCATGACAGTATGCAATATATCATTTTATAGTAGGATTTAAAATAGTGATATAGGAGTTGATTTGTGTACCTCATGAAATTTTGATTTTGAGATATCTTATAACATAGGAATGTGGAATGTTTTGGTAATTTACTTTTTGAGGAAGACACTAGATAAGGCAATGTGGGAGAATAGTACAAAATTATGTATACTGATATTTTTCTCATAGTGAAACATTGATATGATAGTGGAACCATGGATGATGAATTTAAATGATCTTTTTTTATCACATATTTAATATTGGATTGGGTAAAATTCATCCATGATAAAGTCATATAATTCTCTATAATATGTGATCAACTCATTATTAGATATTAAATTCTAGGATGGACTCAGGATGTTGATGGAGTAATTTACTAGAATGGAATTATGGTAGTACCTAAATTCATGAGAGAGTATTTTATGAGGTATTATTATACATCATGATGGGTTATACATCAAGTATGTATGAATATATACCATGATAATAAAAAATGTATTTTATTTTGTTTAATGATAATGGGAATTTCAAGTTACATGTTTCATTGCCTCACCGTCCAATGTGTAAAGGTAGAGCACAAAAGGTTGGTAATATTACATTAACCACATCTATTACCCACTAGTAAATTAAATGTGGTGAACATGAATTTCTTCAAAGGGCCTTTATGATCACCAAAGTGTAATGTTGTAGTATGGGTTATGGTAGACTAGCCAATGAAGTTCTTGAACTTATTTCTTATCCTCAAGATATAGTATATGAATGTATATTGATATATATATATATATATATATATTAGTTATTGATCATATTTAAGGAATTTTAATGATAATTTTACTAGATAGATTCACTGATATCATTTATTAATTCTTTTAAGGGTGATAAAAGTCTAGGATCCCAAAGAAATTTTGGAACTCATAGATAATGATCAATATATTAGATGACATATTTAGTATTTAATGATAGACTTCAGTGGAGTTTTGTAGTACCTCTATATTTTGAAGAGTCTTTATACAAACAAATATACCATACATTAATAAATATATCTCCATATGAGGGTTTCTATGGAAGATCATGCTACTCACCTCTATGTTTTCCTAGAGGTGGGAATGTCTGAAATCATAGGATCAACTCCATTATATGATATGTTTGAGAGGTTGAAGTTTATAATGAATTAGTTTCTCACCACTTAAAGTAGGCAACATTTGTAAGATGATAAGATGAACATAAAAATTGATTTCATTGAGGGTGATTAAATATTTGAAATATGATACCTTAGTTTTTCATCACTAATAAAGGATGTATGATAATCTTATCCCACAGTTTTAGGGTCTATTTGAGGTTCAATAATGGTTTAAAACTATAGATTATCCATTTGATCTTACTTTGAGGCATCATATCATGAATTATTTTTTTCCAGGTTTATTAACTATAGAGGTGTAAGTAGGACTTAATTGATAGAGGGGGAATTGATCTAGAGGATGATTCATAATAATAGGAGTGACTGGTGAATATAGTTGTCTTTAATGTAAATGCGTTTGTAAGGAAGACAATTCATCTAGTCCATATACAATATAATAAACTGTTCATTCATGAGGAGATGTAAGAGAAGGATTTGGATTTGAAACACTGGTGGCTATTTTTTTATTATGAGGATCATTCAGGACACATCGTGAGGATGTGAGGGCCAAAAGTGGGAGACCTTATTGAATACATGTTTCTTAGTGAATAAAATTATGAGAAGATGTCTAATTTGGAATATTTTTGGATATTTAGAGTGGTAAATGGAAGAAATGATAATGGAAGATAAGGTATTGAAACTAAAAATAAAATAACAATAACCAATGAGGACCGAAAAAAATATTATGGGATACCAGTTTATAATTAAAGGTGGTATTAGCCCCTCAATTCCCACTAGCAAGCCAATTGTCCAATATTAGGTTTTCAATTAAACAATTTTTTTTTGCAAGCCCACCCAGTACATGGGGGTCTATTTTCGTCCATGACCATATATATATATATATTTAATTTTTTTATAAAATAAATTTAAATACCTCATTTCCTCTATAATCACAATATATTTACCCCAAACACCATCTATAATCCATTTATTCATGTGTTTACCCCCACCACTCTATTATTTTCTCAGATTTAATCACTATTAGATTTTTTTTATCATGGTATATTGCATGCTCAATGAAGATATTGACATAACTATTTACTAGAATTAACTATGTTGGGATGTGATATTTGGGTTAGTTAGTGGGATTAACCACTTACTATGGGAGAATTTGTATATTCAAA
Organism: Viscum album; assembly: GCA_963277665.1. Classification (NCBI taxonomy): domain Eukaryota; kingdom Viridiplantae; phylum Streptophyta; class Magnoliopsida; order Santalales; family Viscaceae; genus Viscum; species Viscum album. The sequence goes on from OY728137.1 coordinate 377,351,395, forward strand.
GGTCTTATAAAATTATGGATGGAATTTATGAGTTTATTTTTGGATAAGTAAAATGGAACCAAAATCCATATGTGAATAGAAAATATCACAGCAACATATAAGAGTTTCCTAAAAAACAACAAGACTGAAAATTAAAGAAGAAAAAAACAAGGATTCAAGCACCATGAGGGAAAAATAAAAACCAGATGACACCAACAAGCAAAAAAGGAAGACCAATGTTCATGAAAAAACTATAGGGGAATCCAATGATAATGTGATATCATGAAGGATAGAAATTTTTCTTGATCAATAATAATGAGACCATGTATTATCTTTAGAATCACCCTCTACGTTTATATTTTAGACACAATCATAACAACTTGATACTTTCTTGTAAGAGAGTTTTCCAGAAATTAAAACATTATGGGAGAATACTGTAATTGCGGGTCATGTATGTAAAAATATTGGCCCCAGATATGATATATTACACTTATAATAGATAACATACATAATTCATTCCTTCATAACCTAGGGAAAGAAAACATAATAATGGGTGAGCTGAGATGATCAGTCAGGGTAAATAATAGGATACTTAAGAATAACATGAGCATAATTGTTTGAGAACATGAGAATAACATTTAAAAACCATATTGTGCATATCAAAGATCATAATATTTATTCATGGAACAATTATTATTTAATAAGACATGAATCATAAGGAAATCAAAGAACATGAGCCATGAGAGGATAATATTTTCATAAGACATGGAATTGTGGCATGAAAATAAGTATGGAAAATCATTTCCATACTATTCAAGGATCACTATGAAGGATATAATATAGGAATGAGTTCACTCCCAAAACCATAATAGAGGAAAAAGTACCTTACCAGACTGTGTTCACTCCCTATTCCAATCTTGTCTATCTCATGAGATATAAATCATTACCAAGTGCATTAGAGGGAGATATAGGTCCCACCCATCAAATAATGAAAATCATCTGTATATATTCCACAATATCATAAAATGGTCATCATATCATAACCCATGAAATGAAATGGATTTAATAAATATTTCATCATATCATAACCTGTGAATAAGTGACAGGTTTAAAAATTATTTCATCATTTAATCATAACATAACCAATGAAAATAAATGGGTTTCATAAGTATTTTATCCTCGTATAACCCTTGGAAGAGAAATGGGTTTTATAAAAATCATGTCATAATAAACATAAACCATTCAAAGAAAGAATACGAATGCTATCCATGGATTATATCCTCAGTATGATATATATAACATTAATATATGCCATCATAGATGTAAAATGTGTTTGAATGGAAATTTAAAAAATTTCTTAAAGAAAATATCCTTTCCAAATTGAATTTTTTTTTAAACATAATTTTTTTTTAAAAAATAATTTTCTTTGAAAATAAATTTGGAATATTATAAAGGAATCTTCAAAGTAGTGCTTGGTCATGACAGTGTAAAATTCCATTCATACCATACATGTTAAAATGAATATTCTTTTCACTTTTTTAATAAAAGGAAAATGGGAATTGATTGGAAAACATAATGAATATCCCGTTCATTTTTTTGTAAAAGGATAAACATGGGTTAAAAAAATTATTTAAAAAAACATTTAGAGAACATAAAAAAAATGTTTATAAAAACGTTTAGGAAACAAGGTTTTAGAAGAAAAATGGGTTTTTGACCGAAGAGTGAAATAAAGATGTTTTTTATTTAAAAAAATCCTTCAAACTCTTGTGTACATAAAGAGAGTAAAATGAAGGGAACACATTTATTCTTATGAAATAACTAGAGGATAATAAAATTTATTATTTTATTGATAGATGTATTATAATTTTTTTATCATTAGAACATAATCGTAATCAATCATGATAAACAAAGAGATTGTAATATAAAATCTTTACCACTTTCATAACATTAAATGGTAAGACCCATGAAGAAATAAAATTATATGAAAATTAAAATATAATTAAAATAATTAAATTAATAATATTATATGTGAAATTGGATGTATATATGCATCATAGAATAAGATAGGTTCATGACATAATAAAAGTCTTAATGAAGAAAAACTGAGATAAAAATCCCTTACAGCTTTAGTAATCTTTTCAATTGTAAGACCCAATAAACAATTACATCAAATGAAAATTTAAATATCATTAAAAGAAGTATATTTATGACATAAAGTTCCAATGGAGGTAGTATATACACCACACAAAATAAATAAGCGGTGAATATGGCACAAGTATCCCAAAAATAAAAGAGACTAGAAATCCATTACAACATTAGTAATCATTTCAATCATAAGACATAATATAAAATAACATGAAATGAAACTTTAAACATAATTAAAATAATTATATTAATTATATAACATTTAAAAGTGTTATTATATACACTACACAAAAGAAACAAGTGGTTAATATGACATACATCTTCTACAAATAAAAGTGAGACTAGAAATACCGTACCATAAGAATCGTCTTCCTTCATACATGTTAAAACAACCTGTATTATAAGGACCCAAACTTAAACATTACATAATATTGAATTAAATTAATAATTCACATTGATTATCTTTTAAGTTTTATAGTTTTAGATAATTAGGACATAACTATTACATCTCAAAAGATTACAAAGTACACACTTCTACTCAGTTTCCATTTTTCTCATAAAATAAAAACTCTTGAAAAAACGATTCATGTATAGTTCCATGTTTTAGACCACATGACTTTTCCTTGATCCCATCCTTGACCCTATTCATCTTTAAGTCCGGTGAAAACATTTAAAAACTTGGGATGAGCATAAAAATCTCAGTAAGGGTTATAAAACAAAGAAAGAAAACATTAGTTCATAAATACATACAAAACATAAAATCTTTAAATTACCTCATGAAATCATAAGATTTATGAATAACACATAGAAATAATAAATCATAAAGGTAACTAGTGGCATCCATAACATACTTATATTGTAGTTATCATAGATACATAAAGAGTTACTTTGGAATACCCATAATAGTATATTCCCTAAATCTATTGGGAGATACATTCACGTTTACCTCTGTCATGTTACCCAATGCATTGGAAAGCTATCTCGGGCTCACCCACCCTAGGTTTATCACGGAACCACCCGTATACGTAAATAATTCCAAATAACCATAACATGGTCATAACACATAACATAAGCATAAAGGAAAGATAAAATTTCCAAATTGAAATAACAATATAACATTTCAATATATTAACGTATCAAAACCATTTTCAATACCAAAAATATGTAAAATAGTATATGGTATTTATTTTCTTTTTAAAAACATTACGGATTGTTAAGGAAGCCAAAGATCAAATAATACTCGCAGCGGTGGAAAGGTCATTGTCACCGCTTACATTAAAATGAAACATTCTATTTTGTTTTTTTAGTAAAACGCTTCATAGAAAAATATTCCCTTTGAATTAAATTAAAAGTCATAGGTCTTTATACAGAGTATAAAAGAAAGTCTTGTATTAGAACAAAATATGCCTCAATGAAAGGAGATTGAGACGAAGTCCCTTACCTCATGTCTTAATTGACTCAATCGTCCTTTAATCTCTTGAATAATAAACTGAAGTTAATTTCTACTTGATTAAGAACCTTTTTCAAGTTTATTATTACTTTTATATCACTTATTACCATGTTATAAACATTATGTAATCATTTAAGTTAATAACGTTCGTTTTGTTGATATTTGGTACTTGAGTCAAAAATGAACACCTTATATTTACAAGCTGTCCATGTGTTCAATTGTACATTATATGTAGAATGATATTAATTATTTAGATATCATATATATCATATATATACAGTATATATATAAAGATATATATTTATAACAGTATATATCATTTGTAGGTAAGAAATGAAATGCACCGTTCATGGAGACGGTAAGCCGTACGTACACATGAACGCTAATTTCATTTCTATTTCTTATTTTAGTGGAATTAAAACATAATGATACATAGGTATATTATAATTACAGTATAATATCATATATAATATCATTAAATCCTTCTTTTATACGTCCCACGTATGGAATTAACGAGTCATATCACTTTGAGGGGAAGGTAGTCTGCACTTCCTCAAATGAAATTATCGTGTTTACCCATAATGGAAACCATAAAGGTATGCTATAAAAGAAAAATATAGAAGCATAAAGAAAACATAAACATAATATATATCATATATAAAGATAGTTTCATCTTAATGTCCACCATGATAGGTGGTAGGAGATAATCGAACAATCACCGTCTCGTGAGGCGTTAGTATGTCATCCACAAAAAAGTATGGTCTTCACCCATTAGATGGAGGTGTGTGTAAGTGTAGTTTGAATACTTCTCAAAAAAAATATTAGTATATTTATGATACTTGTGTTGTTATAAAATAAAGTAATAAAAAGAGTTTAGGGGTTGGAGAAGTAAAATAAAAGAAAAGAAGTTAAGAGAAACTGTTACCTTTAATTTGGGTAACTCCCTTTGGTATGAACCAAAATGGTTTCTTGAAGTGAATTATGCCTAAAGTAATGCTTCTAGGAGGAGTAGAGGGATGTAGGGAGCTTAATTGGGAAGAGTTTTGACGATCCAAAAGGCTTTAGAGGTGTAAATAATTGGTTATAATTGAGGGCTTTTTATAAGGGGGAGGAGGGGCTCTTTAGGAAAGTGTGATAATATTATTTTATTATATAATGATATTCGGTTTATAAAGATTCAAAACTCATTAAGGTAGAAGATAAGATGACTCATGGTCGAAATAAATTCATCCAATAAGAATTTGATAGGTTTTGGATGTTATTTTAATATTTACAATCTTATTTATTTAAATCATTTATTAACAAGGAAAACACTTCATTATTATTGTGTCACAAATAATTTAATTTATTAGATGTCTAAAAATTATAGAAAAAATACCATGATTTATGAAATCCTTTTAGATTTCCAAAAAAGATTTATAGTCGAACAGATAACCTATATAACACCCTGTAAAAATTAATTTACAAAGAGATATTTGTTTATGTCATTTTTGCCTTTACATTAAGTTAATTAAAATCAAGTGTCATTATCATTCATATGTGGCTCCATGGGGTCCCAAAATTGACCCAAGGATTCCCATGGTCTTCTATTACTCATCCAATAAGTTTAAATTATTATATTATTATTTTTACCTTGAATTACCCTATTTACCTTTAACCGTGGTAAATAAAAGTCAAAAGTTACTATTCACCAAAAATTATTTTCATCTTATTGAACCACATTTTACTTATAATAACAACCTTGTATGTCGGATTTTCAAAATTCAATTAACAAAGTGGTAAAATTTCATTTAAATGAAAAAGTCAGTTTTTTTAACTACTACTAAGTGGTTTCACTATTCATCAAAAAATGATGTTTTTCAGAAAACTACAAAAAATTAAGCCTAAGATATATTTGAAATTCCAAATTAAAAAATTATATCTATTTTTAAAAATTAAAAACATATAAGTTACATTAATTAATTTAAAATTAATTTCCATTGTTAAAACAAATAGCGTGTTTTTAAGAAACAATAACTATCAAAAGATTGACACTTGTTTATGTCCAATTTCAAAGTGAAATTAATTCCAATTACCAACATTAGATTAAATGGTAAAAATATATTCTAATTAAACATTAAAACCAATTAAAAAGATAATATATCCATATAAATAAATTTTATTAAAACACAGTTTTGAATTAAAATACAATATTTTTCACTATTCATAAAAAAATGAACTTTATCGGAAAAATTCACTACTAAAAATTCGGCCTATAGCAACTGACATTGGTGGTCTCTGAAGCGGGCCAAGATGCCGGCCTACAGCGACCATCATTGGCGGTCACTGAGGCCGGCCTAAATGCCAACCTAGAGAGACCCCCATTGGCGGTCGCTGAATCCGGCCGAAATGTCGGCCTATAGCTACCGCCCCTGGCAGTCGCTAAACTGGAAATATTTTCATAAAAACAAATCATGGTACAAAATAAAAAATACTGCATATAAATCATAAAAAATGGAAAACAAATCCAAACACCATAAACATCAAGATCATCATAAACAATAAATGATAGATGTGCCTCAACGATCCACAGTCATCTGCTTTAGAAACCTACAATAAGATACAAAGAAAAAAACTAAACTAAAGAAATGTAAATTTGACATATTTATTCAGTTATTATATATATATATAATAAAACTAAATCTAACTTCTCATGGGTGCTATAAAAATTTAAACCCCCAATTTAGGAAATGTTATCATTTTATAATTTGTTTTCTTGTTTGGAGTCTTTGCTTTAGTTTCTGAAAGTGTTTTGTTGTCTAAAAAGAAATGTTTTCCATGTGCACCACACGTCTTATGGATGTGTCGTCTCATCCTACATGTCACGAATAATATTCCTATCGTTTTTGTGTGGTTTCAGGTCATTCGGAGCACGTTTTCTCTGAATTCGACCGTGACACGCCGTTTTGGTCTTTTATGACTCTGGAAACACGTTTCCGGTCACCGCAGTCAAAAATGACCTCTGAATGACGTGTCGTATGCCCGAACATTTCACAATTCACACCTCAGTTGTTGTCGTAGGATTTCATGGCATTCTGAGGTCATTCAGGTGGTTTTGACCACCCAACGTGCCCTTTTATAGTGCGTCGAACTGCTGAAAACGACACATTCGGTCGTACCGCGCGCACCACATGTCCGATGGATGTTACGTCTCCTCCTACATGTCACAAATAATATTACTATTGTTTTCGTGTGGTTTTAGGTCATTCAGAGCACGTTTTCTCGGAGTTCGACCGTGACACGCCGTTTTGGTATTTTATGACTCTGAAAGCACGTTTCCCATCACCGCGGTCAAACGACACCTCTGAATGACGTTCTGTCTACCCAACTATTTCAAAATTCACACCGCGGTTGTTGTTATATGATTTCATGTCATTCCGAGGTCATTTGGGTGGTTTTGACCACCCAACGCGCCCTTTTTCAGCGCGTAGAACTGCTAAAAATGACACATTCGGTCGTACCGCGCGCACCGCACGTCTGATGGATGTGACGTATCCTCCTACATGTCAAGAATAATACTCCTATTGTTTTAGTGTGGTTTTAGGTCATTCAGAGCATGTTTTATTGGAATTTGACCGTGACACGCCATTATGGTCTTTTATGACTCCAGAAACACGTTTCCAGTCACCGTGGTCAAACTACACCTCTGATTGACGTGCTATCTACCCGAACATTTCAAAATTTACACCGCGGTTATTTTTGTATGATTTCATGGAATTTGAAGGTCGTTCTGGTGGTTTTGACCACCCAACGCGCCCTTTTAAAGCACAATGAACTGCTAAAAATGACACATTCGGTCATACCGCATGCACCGCACGTCCGATGGGCGTGCCGTCTCCTCTTAAATTTCACGAATAATATTCCTATCGTTTACATTTGGTTTCAGGTCATTCGGAGCATATTTACTCTGCATTTGACCGCAACACGCCATTTTGGTCTTTTATGACTCCGGAAACGCGTTTCCAGTCACTGCGGTCAAACGGAACCTCCGATTGACATGCTGTCAACTTGAACATTTCACAATTCATACCGTGGTTTTTCTAGTATGATTTCATGGAATTCCGAGGTCGTTGGGTGGTTTGGACCACCCAACGTGCCCTTTTTGAGCGCACAAAACTGCTAAAAACGACACCTTCAGTCGTACCGTGCACACCGCACGTCCGATGGATGTGTAATCTCCTTTTTCATGTCACAAATAATATTTTTTTCATTTTCGTGTGGTTTCAGGTCATTCAGAGCACGTTTTCTCTGAATTCGACCGTAACACGACATTTTGGTCTTTTATGACTCCAGAAACGCATTTTTTGTCACCACGGTCAAACGACACCCCCGAATGACGTGTCGTCTATCCAAAAATTTCACAATTCATATCGCGGTTGTTGTCGTATGATTTAATGGAATTTCGAGGTCGTTCGGGTGGTTTTGACCTCCCAACGCACCCTTTTAGAGCGCGACAAACTGCTCAAAACGACACATTCGGTCGTACCGCGCGCATCGCAAGTCCGATGGATGTGTCGTCTCCTCCTACATGTCAAGAATAATATTCCTATCTTTTTTGTGTGGTTTCAGGTCATTCGGAACATGTTTGCTCTGAATTAGACCGTGACACGCCGTTAAGGTCTTTTATGACTCCGAAAACGCGTTTCTGGTCACCGCGGTCAAACGGCACCTCTGATTGACGTGCCTTCAGCCCGACCATTTCACAATTCACACCTCAGTTTTTTTCATATAATTTCATGGCATTATGAGGTTGTTTGGGTGGTTTTGACCACCCAATGCGCTCTTTTAGAGCACGCCGAACTGCTGAAAACGACACATTTAGTCATACCGTGTGTAACGCACATCCGATGGACGTTTTGTCTCCTCATACATGTCAAGAATAATATTCCTATCATTTTTGTGTGGTTTCAAGTCATTCGGAGCATGTTTTCTCTGAATTCGTCTATGACACGCTGTTTTGGTCTTTTTTGACTTCAGAAACATGTTTCCAGTCACCGCGGTCAAACGACACCTCCGAATGATGTACCTTCTACCCAGCCATTTCACAATTCACACCGCGGTTGTTTTCGTTTGATTTCATGGAATTCTGAGGTTGTTCGGGTGGTTTTTACCACCCTACGCGCCCTTTTAGAGCGCGCTGAACTTCTTAAAATGACACATTTGGTCGTACCGCATGCACCACATGTCTGATGGACGTTTTGTCTCCTTCTACATGTCACGAATAATATTCATATCATTTTCGTGTGGTTTTAGGTCATTCTATGCACGTTTTCCATGAATTCGACTGTGAAACGCCATTTTTGTCTTTTATGACTCCGAATACGCGTTTTCGGTCACCGTGGTCAAACCACACCTCTAATTGATGTTCTGTCTACCCAAACATTCCAAAAGTCACACCTCAGTTGTTGTCGTATGATTTCATTGCATTCCGAGGTCGTTCGGGTGGTTTTGATGACCCAACGTGCTCTTTTAGAGCGCGCATAACTGCTGAAAACAAAACATTCGATCGTACCGCACGCACCGCACGTCCGATGGACTTGCCCTATCCTCCTACATGTCACGAATAATATTCCTATCATTTTTTGTGGTTTCAGGTCATTCGGAGCATGTTTTCTCTGAATTCGACCGTGACCCACCTTTTTGGTCTTATCTGACTCCAGAAACGCGTTTCCAGTCACCGCGGTCAAACGACACCTCTAATTGACATGTCGTCTACCCAACCATTTCACAATTTAGACCAAAAATGTTTTAATTTGATTTCATTTCATTCCAAGGACGTTCAGGTGGTTTTGACCACCCAAGGCTCCCTTTTAGAGCGCGCCGAACAGCTGAAAATGACACATTCTGTCGTACCGTGCGCACTGCACGTCTGATGGACATGTCATCTCCTACAACATGTCACGAATAATATTCCTATAATTTTTGTGTGGTTTCAGGTCATTCAGAGCATGTTTTCTCTAAATTCGATCGTGACACGTCGTTTTGATCTTTTATGACTCCAGAAACGCGTTTCCGGTCCCCGCGGTCAAACAGCACCTCCGAATGATGTTCCGTCTACCCGAACATTTCACAATTTACATCTTAGTTGATTTCGTATGATTTCATGGCATTCCGAGGTCGTTCTGGTGGTTTGGACCACCCAACTTGCCCTTTTAGAGCACGCCGAACTGAAGAAAACAACACATTCAGTCGTACCGCGCGCACCACACGTCCGATGGATGTGTCATCTTCTCCTACTTGTCAAGAATAATATTCCTATCATTTCGTGTGGTTTCAAGTCATTCGGAGCACGTTTTCTCTGAATTCGACCGTGACACGCCGTTTTGGTCTTTTATGACTTTGGAAACGTGTTTACGGTCATCGCGGTCAAACGACACTTTATATTGATGTGTCGTCTACCCAACCATTTTACAATTCACACTACGGTTGTTGTCGTATGATTTCATGGCATTCTGAAGTCGTTCGGGTGGTTTTGACCACCCAACCCGCTCTTTTAGAGCGCGCGGAACTACTGAAAATGACACATTCGGTCGTACCATGTGCAACGCACATCCGATGGATGTGTCATCTCCTCATACATGTCAAGAATAATATTCTTATCGTTTTCGTGTGGTTTCAGGTCATTTGAAGCACATTTGCTCTTAATTCGACTGTGACACGCCGTTTTGGTCTTTTATGACTCCCGAAATGCGTTTCTGGTCACCGCGGTCAGATGACACCTCTGAATGACGTTTCGTTTTCCCTAATATTTCACAATTGACACCGCGGTTGTTGTCGTATTATTTCATGGAATTCTGAGGTCGTTCGGGTGGTTTTAACCACCCAACGCACCCGTTTAGAGCGCTCTGAACTACTAAAAATGACACATTCGGTCGTATCATGTCGCACGCACCGCACGTCTGATGGATGTGACATATCCTCTTACATGTCACAAATAATATTCATATCATTTTTTTCTGGTTTCAGGTCTTTCGGAGAATGTTTTATCTGAATTCGACCTAGACACTCCGTTTTGGTCTTTTATGACTCCAGAAATGCGTTTCTGGTCACTGCGGTCAAATGGAACCTCTGATTGACGTGTCGTCTGCCTGACCATTTAAAAATTCACACCGAGTTTTTTTCGTATGCTTTCATGGAATTATGAGGTCGTTCAGGCAGTTTTGACCACCCAATGTGCCCTTTTAGAGCGCGCCGAACTGCTGAAAACGACACATCCGGTTATACCGCGCGCACCGCACGTCTGATGGACATTCCGTCTCCTACTACATGTCACGAATAATATTCCTATCTTTTTCGTGTGGTTTCAGGTCATTCGGAGCATGTTTTCTCTGAATTCGACTGTGACATGCCGTTTTGGTCTTTTATGACTCTGAAAACACATTTCCAGTCACCACGGTCAAATGACACCTCTGATTGACGTTCTGTCTGCCCAAACATTTCACAATTCACACCGCAGTTGTTGTAATATGATTTAATGGAATTCCGAGGTCATTCTGGTGGTTTTGACCACCCAATGCACCCTTTTAGAGATCGCTGAACTAATTGGCCTAACGAAAAATTGGCATATTGTATAGTTTTACAATTGGAATAATGGAATAATGGCCTAATAACCATTTGTTCCAACATCCAACTGAACAATTGGCCTATAAAGACCCGGACCCGGCCAGCCACCCAAACAGTGCCGAACGGGTCAGGTGTCACTACCTTAGGCGCACCTCCTCGAATGCCAAAGGCTGCCAACTAACAGCGAGGTTCTGTTAGGTATAGTGGGGAGGCTATACCCTCGCATAGGATCATAAGAACGGTACTGGTCCGAGTATAACACTAAAATATGCAGCGGAAATAAATGACTCAGCAGACTCGAACCAGACCCGCAGAGCAGAAGCATATCCAATATCAATAAAAAGCGGAAGCAATATAGAAAACAACTGCAGCAGAAAGTAAATAGAACAACATGCCATCAATCAACTGCAACAACTACTGTAAACAACTAATCATGCGTCCAAAGCAGGTCATACAGAACTGAATATAAAAAAAAGCACCAATGGCTAACCAAAAGTAGCTACAACAAGTAAGCATGTTGATACAGAAAAGTAAACACAACAAAGTAAACCCCAGCTAGGTATGACCTAAAGGTCCGTACCATCTCCATGAAACAACTAACACAGCCCAGCTCCTGCAAATGGCCTCTTTCCTGCACGTAAATCCATAAAGTCTACACGCGTCCTGAAGGGCCCGTGCGGGGTGTGAGACAAATCTCAGTCGGATACAACCCAACGGTGCGTACCAAATATATTCGTTTAAGCAGTCATGCATTACTAAAGAAAGCAATAAATAGTTCAATGCAAAAATAAACACAAACTCCGCTGGTGCTCAACAGCCACCATAGAGCGTCACCTGCTTTGACCAACGCCGAAATCTCTGTCATGTAACCCGGCACCATTTGCCACCTGACACCTTGTGTCTTAAGTACCGACGTCCCGAAGGCACGCCAAAAATAGTAACCCAACACCATGTTCCTCCTGACACCTCGTGCCTCAAGTACCGACGTCCTGAAGGCACACCCAAGAATAGTAACCCGACACCATGTGCATCCTGACACCTTGTGTCTCAAGTACCGACGTCCCGAAGGCACGCCCATCCCCTTAAGGTTCCTCACCTCCCACGTGGCTTTCTACGACAAGAACCCCCAACCAAAAATACCTAACCGCAACTACGGGGGCCTCTACCCACACGAGTGGTCAAAACCACCTCATCACGGAGTATCTCTGTGTGCACACTACTCAAAGTCCCGGTGAGTGGTAATCACCAAAATAGTCCTAAGCCACCAACACGTCTGACACCTCGTGTCCCTACAACCATATCACTCAAGTCCGATGGCATCGCCACCCTAGTATCTCGAGCCATGCCCAACCAGACAGTCGTACTGCCTCAAGCCGATGTCCATGACGCCCAATACCATGGTCAAAACCACCCAAAGTAACCTGGGCAGAGCCCCAACCTGTGATCAACATCACTCTAGCTTAACCGGGCCAAACCCAACACAACAAAAAAGGGTCCAGAAAACTCAATTCAGCAATTGCATATATAACATATTTAACCAGAAAACATAACCAGGCAAAACCAACTAAACAGTCAACTTGTACTATACCAGGTGTTGTCCCATTCCAGCACTGAGGTCTTAAATGCCTCCAACAATTTAACAGAATTTAACAAATTAAACTAAACAGTTTATAACAATAACATTTCAATTAAAATCATTTTGGCAATTCCCCGACCGAAATGCCCCGACGAGCAAAGGCCCCTCACCCGGCCCTGCTCACGCAAACTGGTAACCGGGCATACCCAAAAGCATCCCAGAGGTCCCATAAGCAATACAATATGAAAAAGCAGATAAAATGGGTCCTGATCAAAATACACGAAAAAACGTCAAAGGCCGCGTCACCCAAACAACTACGAAAACACAAAAAGAAGTATGCACCACCTACCTAAGACTCGCACGATGCTACTTCTCCGGTAACACCCACCAATTCGGTCTAAAACATGGTAAATCGACAAAAGATTCAAAACCTCTCAAAGGGATATAACTGATTCTAGAACAAAAATCGGAAAAAACGGCCAAAGAGGAATCGAGAAATTACCGAGGGGGTTCCAACTCACTAATCAGCGATCGAATCGGGTTTCGGACGGACGAACAGGAGGAGGAAACATGTTCAGCTGACACTCCCTGCTCAACCCGATGAAGGGAATGAGTTCTACCTAAAAAATGAGGCTACTGCCCGTTTTAGGGAAAAAAAGTACACGATGTGTACTTTAGGACTACACGTTGTGTATATTTCATTTAACTATTCAGAAGATGGATGATTTCGCCGACTTACTTTCCAAACCTGCTGACATGAGTACATGGCGTGTACCTCTGGGTATACGACGTGTAACGAGTTCCCCTTCCTTTCCTCGCCGACATACCCACACGCCATGTATATCCCTCATACACGGCTAGACTACACAGCGTGTCCAAAGGGAACATGGCGTGTTCCTGGTTCTTACCAGGCCAATGCCTTACATTCCATGTATGGCCTCACACGGTCGAGAGTCTACACGGCGTGTTCAAAACTACACGCCGTGTAGTAGGAAACTACTACACAGTCATCCAACGGCATGTACTCGGCGAGCACACTGAGGGACACTCGCCTACACATACACAAAGTGTACTTAAAGTACACGGCATGTAGTTTTTAAATTTCCAGAAACTTCCCATTTTCTACAGTTTCCTCAGAAACCAGTCAAAAATTCAAACAGGGTCAGGATTTTGACTCGTTCTGAAAACCCAGGTTCATACAAACTCCCCACCTTAACATATCTCATCCCAGAGCTATCAACCGAAACCCGGAGATGACACCAAACATACCACTCCGTTCAAAGAAACTCGGACTTCCCCGGTCTCAAAGGTTCCAGCTAAATTCCTCAAGGGGGCTTCCCACATTAGGAATCGCCTTACCCAGTCTCAACCCAACAAAACGTAAAGCAAATAGGGTTTACCAACCTATTTTACAGAAGCAAAATCCTCCTGTGACACATTGTCACCCCTACACCTCATTGGTTCTCCTGTGTCGCTTTCGACCCTCGTCGTAACCCGCACCACGTCGGTGTTCGCCTCTATGAGGTCCCGGTGCTGAGTACCTCAAGTAACCTGCATCCTCGATGACCTGATGCCCATGACACCTTAAGTAACCCGCATCAACGATGCCCCGATGCTGTGCATCTCATACATACATATATATATATATATATATATATATCATGCACTCGATATGGTGCCAACCCACAGACTAGCATCTAGTCAGTCCACAATGATCTTGTGCACCACGTGCACTCAAAACATACATACCTCTACAGGTCATGCCAAAAATGAAACATGGAGATCACGGTCACACCGCGGTGTACCTCTAACTGTCATTGGATCACCGGCCTGCTCAGCCTCTGGCAGCTCCACGACATGCACCTGGCCTGAAACACGGCTGCCTAACGCCTGAACTCCCGATGCTGATCCAGTCTCTGGCCACTGACCCCTCATCTGGGTCCCACCATCTCTGTCACGACCTCCGCGCACAGCTGAACCTCGACTACCCTCTCTGGGTACCGAACCTGAACCAACTCTAGACGTTGTAGTCTGCCTTGGCCCATGTCTGCTGGCTATCTGAGAAGGCTTCCTGCAGAACCTCTCCAGATGTCCATCCTGTCCACATGCCCAAAACTCCTTCAGAGGCCTATTGCACTGCGCCCGAACATGTCTCGGATGTCTACACTGGAAGCAAATCACCGAAGAATTCCCACGAGGTGGTCTAGCTAAATCACTGGCCTGACTGCCCTGCAGGAACACATCCCGTCCTCACTTCCTACTATCCGAACCGTCACCTGAAGTTGTCGTCCTGCCCAAGCGATATTTCTCTCTCTTGTTTCCCTCGGCTATGAGCGCCTGATTCACTGCCTCAGAGAAGGATCCCAGCATGAAGATGTTCACCTGGACCTGAATGGCATGTCGTAAGCCATCCTCGAAGCGCCTCACCCTAGCTGCATCATCCCTCACTATACCAAGTGAAAAACGAGACAACTCTATGAAAGTAGCTACATAGTCCATGATGGACATGTCTCCCTACTGAAGACTCAAATAAACCCCGAGCTCTCTCTTCCCCCAGTGTCTCCGGGTAGAAGTGCTCAAAGAACCTGTTCTCGAAGTCCTGTCATGCCAGTCCCTCGTGCCTATGAGCCGGTACCTGTACGTCCCACCAATGCTTCGCCGGTCCTCTCAGCATGTACGTTGCTTTCTTGACCCTCCACCCTGGAGGCATCTCGAGCTACTTGAAAATCATCTGCGTACTTTCTATCCAGTTCTCGTCCGCCTGCGGACCACCCTCACCCTGAAAAAGCGGCGGGTACTACGACTGGAACTCCCATGTCAGACACGCCATAGAAGGCTCTGTACTCTGTGCACCTCTGTCAATCCCCTGCAAGACACGTACCAGGCTCGCTCGGAGCTGCTCGTCAAGCCACGGCCCGAACGATGCCAAACCCGGCTGTTGTCCTGCCTGCACTGGATCATGAGCCTGATCCTGTCCCTGGGCCTATACCTGCGGCTCGTGCACTGCCTGTACCGAATTCTGACCCTGATTCTGCGGCACTGTATCATCTCCTGCCTGAGGCTCCATCGAGTCGTGAAGGAGTAACCCGCTGAATACCAT
This sequence comes from Viscum album, assembly GCA_963277665.1. Taxonomy (NCBI): domain Eukaryota; kingdom Viridiplantae; phylum Streptophyta; class Magnoliopsida; order Santalales; family Viscaceae; genus Viscum; species Viscum album. Next base: position 377,367,247 of record OY728137.1, read on the forward strand.
AAATGGTCAGATAGCCCATATATATATATACAGTAATATATTCTACGCTGATAAGAAAAGCAGTAAAAGGCATTTCATAACAACTACCCTTACTCCCCCTCACCGCAACCCATGACCCACAGCATCCCGACCTCCTTACCCGCCCTCAACAGAGCCAAGTATCAAGGTACCTCGGACCATGCCCATCCCGAAAACTCACATTGCCTCAAACCGATGACCAAGTCACCCAATCCTGACAGTTACACTGCCTCAGTCATAGTACATGCCTGCTCTCATAAGAGTCAGACACAAATATCCTGCAATATGCAATTCTACAAAATATAAAGCATGGCATACACATTACACAACTAATAATTCTATCAGGAATTTCACCGATTTACATTTCAAAGAGGATAAAGCATGGAAATTGATTTGTTTTATTCACATGGTATTATCACTTCACAAAGCATACGTGCAATTATGAAATTGAAATACCCTAAAAATGTGCCTATCAAAGACAAGCATAGTAGCCTCACCATACCGAGCCAAGGTCCAATTCTCCCTTACCATACCGGGTCAAGGGTCTCATATCACAATCAACAACATCACACACCAAGTGAGCCACATAGGTGAAAATCATATAAACCCTAATCTGAGAAAAAGCAAACAGCAATTCCCACCCATGCCAACTTGGTCCATCCCTCGTACCTGGGGCTACAGGCACCCAAGCACAAGCTAAAAACCCAGTTCCAGTAACAACAACTTATCTCCAGTCTACCATATCCCAAATAGTAAAACCAGCAGAAATAAAAAGATAATTCTCAATCTCATTAGTAGCCAGAACAAAATTGCCACTAAATCCTTGTCAAGCACTCCTCTAATACCACTTTGTAATGACCCGGACCTGGACAAGCACTCGAACAGTGCCGAACGGGTCGGGTGTCACTACCTTATGCACACCTCCCAGAACGCCAAAGGCTGTCGACTAGTAGTGAGGGTCTGTTAGGTACAGTGGGTGCTATACCCTCACGGAGGATCATAAGAATGGTACTGGTCTGAGTATAACACTAAAATATGCAGCGGAAATAAATGAATCAGTAGACTCGAACCAGACCCGCAGAGCGGAAGCATATCCAATATCAATAAACAGCGGAAGAAATATAGAAAACAACTGCAGTGGAAAGTAAAAAAACAACATGCCAGCAATCAATTGCAACAACTACTGTAAACAACTAATCATGCGTCCAAAGTAGGTCATACACAACTGAATATAAAAAAAGTCGCCAATGGATAACCAACAGTAGCTATAACAAGTAAGCATGCTGATACAGAAAAGTAAACACAACAAATTAAACCCCATATAGGTATGACCTAAAGGTCCGTACCATCTCCATGAAACAACTAACGCAACCCATCTCCTACAGCTGGCCTCTTTCCTGCACGTAAATCCATAAAGTATACACGCGTCCTGAAGGGCCTGTGTAGGGTGTGAGACAAATCTCAGTAGGATACCACCCAATGGTGCGTACCAAATATATGTGTTTAAGAAATCATGAATTACTAAAGAAAGCAGTAAACCGTTCAATGCACAAATAAACACAAACTCCACTGGTGCTCAACAGCCACCATGGAGCGTCACCTACTTCGGCCAAAGCCGGAATCTCTGTCGTGTAACCTGGCACCATGTTCCACCTGACACCTCGTGTCTCAAGTACTGACGTCCCGAAGGCATGCCATAAATAGTAACCCAGCACCATATGCCTCCTGAAACCTCATGCCTCAAGTACCGACGTCTCAAAGGCACGCCCAAGAATAGTAACCTGGCACCATGTGCCTCCTCACACCTTGTGTCTCAAGTACCGACGTCCCGAAGGCACGCCCATCCCCTGAAGGTTCCTCACCTCCCACGTGGATTTCTACAGAAAGCACCCCCAACCAAAAATACCTAACCGCAACTACAGGGGCCTCTACCCACACGAGTGGTCAAAACCACCTCATCACGGAGTATCTCTAAGTGAACACTACTCAAAGTCCCGGTGAGCGGTAATCACCAAAATAGTCTTAAGCCACCAACACGTCTGACACCTCGTGTCCCTGCGACCATGTCGCTCAAGTCCGATGGCATCGCCAACCTAGTATCCCGGGCCATGCCCAACCTGACAGTCGTACTGCCTCAAGCCGATGTCCATGACGCCCAATCCCATGGTCAAAACCACCCAAAGTAACCCGGGAAAATCCCCAACCTATGATCAGCATCACTCTAGCATAACCGGGCCAAGCCCAACACAACCAAAAAGGGTCCAGCAAATGCAATTCAGCAATTGAATATATAACATATTTAACCAGAAAACATAACCAGGAAAAACCAACTAAACTGTCAACTTGCACTATACTAGGTGATGTCCCATACCAGCACTGAGGTCTTAAATGCCTCCAACAATTTAAAAGTCTTTAACAAATTAAACTGAATAGTTTATAAGAATAAAATTTCAATTAAAAATCATTTTGGAAATTACCCGGCCAAAATGCCCTGACGAGCAACGGCCCCTCACCCATCCCTGCTCATGCAAACTGGAAACCGGAAATACCCAAAAGCATCCCAGAGGTCCCATAAGCAATACAGTATGAAAAAGCAGATAAAACGGGTCCCAATCAAAATACCTGAAAATGCGTCGAAGGCCGCGTCACCCAAAACAACTATGGAAACACAAAAATAAGTATGCACCACCTACCTGAGACTCGCACGATGCTACTCCCCTGGTAACACCCACCAATTCGGTCTAAAACGTGGTAAATCTACAAAAGATTCAAAACCGCTCAAAGGGATATAACTCATTCTAGAAAAAAAAATATGAAAAAACGACCAAAGAGGAATCGAGGCCTTACCGAGGGGGTTCCAACGCACTAATCAGTGATCGAATTGGGTTTTGGATGGACAAACAGGAGGAGGAAACAGGTTCGGCCGACTCTCCCCGCTCAACCCGACGAAGGGAATGAGTTCTACCTCAAAAATGAGGCTACTTCCCATTTTAGAGAAAAAAAAGAAAGTACACGGCGTGTACTTTCGAACTACATGCCGTGTATATTTCATTTAACTGTTCAAAAGAGGACTGATTTCGCCAACTTACTTTCTGAACTTGCCGACATGAGTACACGGCGTGTACCTCTGGGTACATGGTGTGTACCGGGTTCTTCTTTCTTTCCTCACCGACATACCCACACGCCATGTATACCCCTAATACACGGCTAGACTACACGGCGTGTCCAAAGGGAACATGGAACTTCCATGGTTCTTACCCAGGCAACGGCCTACACGCCATGTATGGTCTCACACGGTCAGGGGTCTACACGGCGTGTTCAAAACTACACGCTGTGTAGTAAGAAACTACTACACAGTTATCCCACGACATCTACTTGGAGAGCACATGGTCGGTCACTCGCCTACACATACATGGTGTGTACTTAAAGTACACAGCGTGTAGTCTATAAATTTCCAGAAACTTACCATTTTCTCCAGTTTCCTCAGAAACCAGTCAAAAATTCAAACAGGGTCGGGATTTTGACCCGTTCTGAAAACCCGGGTTCTTACACGGCCAACTGGAAAATTTACCTAATTGGATAATATCCTAATGACCAATTGGTATATTTTATAGTTGCACAATTGGTGGGGGGGTTTCGAGGGGGGAGGGGGCTATCCGGGGTGGGGGAGTTGTCCCGGGGTGGGGGGGATGTCTGGTGGTGCGAGGGGGGGGGCTGTCCGGGGACTACAAATAGTGAACCTGAGCTCAGTCATCAAAAACATGTTTCACGGTTTATATTAGAAATCACATGGTTTTTTCAAAACTATTACAGAACATGTAATTTAAAACATTAAAGAATTAAATGAACAAAATATATCCAAATCATTAATCAGTTTCATGGTTACTTCTCAATTCATTCACACAAACATTGCATCAGGCCAAAACACACATGATACCCCCAAATCACAAAAAAAAAATATCACTAGAAACCCAACCTAAACATAAATAACAACCCCACCAGTAAAAACAGAAACACACCTCGTGAATATGACGCATCATGCGTGGTCATGATTGCTACCTCCATCTAGTGGGCCAACGGCCTACAACAAATAAACATTATGAATATTTTCATAACAAAAATAATATAAATTAAATAAATAAATAAATACTATAAACCTGCATCATGTGATCCCCTGCACCATCACCTAGACGCACATATTCCCACAGTGCTATAACCTCAGTGGTCAATTGCGCATTTACCTCTTTGGAAGTGTGCAGTCTTGCCTCCAAATCTGACAACTGCTTTGTCATCTGAGAAACAGCAGAACCAACAACCGCAGCCATGACACTACAGAACGAGGAATCATTATTCCATAGGTCAAACTATATACATGATCGTCCCGAATAATAATGTGATTAAAGATCTCATCCCTTCGCATGGGAAGCTATTTCTGGTCCTCTGGCAGATGCTCTAACTCAGCTTCAGACTGATCCTGTGAAATATTTAAATATGCATACATATATATATGTTAATATACAAATTTATGTAAGTATTAGTAAGTAAAATCACTTACTATCAATGCCTCAGCCTCTGGATCATTGCGATCATGAGTCCTCATCCACACTGACATTTTACCAGTCGATGCACCTTGCTCCCACAACTGTATATGAATAAAATATAAACACAAAACATGTTAATTAATAAATTAAAAAATGAATAATAAATACCTCATGTCGGATCTGAGACACGTGACAAGTCCCAAGCCTGTGAGGTGGTCCCTACAACGCTCGATTCTCAGAATGACGTGCTGACACCTTCTATATTAAATTCATTCAAATTTCAGACAAATCACACATTCTTGAAAATATATATACAAAAATAAATATATAAACTGCAACACCCTCAGTAGACCAATATGAAACTAAGTCATGCCACTGAGCCAGAAGGACACCACTCGGGACTTTTTCCAGAATGTCTGGGGCACCCACATTTGGTACCCAGTGGTCCCTCTTCACTTTGCCTTTATAGTCTATCCACATATTATGAAATTTTCTCATACACACGGGCCAAAACTCATCAGGGCATACTTTCAAATTTGTCTATTAAAGAAAAAAATAACACATATTAGTATTGTTTATACATAGAGAATAATGTAAAATGGTCTTCTTACCTGAACCTCCCTCCAAAGACGATCTAATGTGTCCTGAGGGATATAAGCCCAGTCACGCGTGGTCAATGGAAATCGATGTGGGTCACATATGATATGACCCATCTGAGGAATAATTGCAGGGTCATTTAGTCCCACAGGATGAAATACCTCATCAAAGGAAACATCAAACGTCGTGTCGGAATTCCATGATAAAATACCACGACCAGGGCCTCTCCTACGAGAGGAAGAAGCAATTGAGTCTGATCCTGTTGAAAACAATTTTATATATAATTTGACAGATGTTATAAATATATATATTTTTATCAATTACTTAAAAAATAGAGACAATGACATTCAAACATACCTCGACCCTGAGACATAGATGCCTCAGATAGATGATGTGGATCTACTGCCTCTTCCCCTGACATGCCTGCCGTCAAAGAAAACATTAGTAAGGGGACTATCCAAAGTGTCCAAAAGATAAATTTTATTGTTCTTTAAAAAAATAAAACTTGTACAATTGTTATTAAAACAAAAATGGATTGAATAATTAGTTGTGAATGAATTTTAAAAAATTATAAAGTTAAAAAAACAGATATACAAATTATGTTCAAAACCAATCAATGCATAGCCAAATTTCAGATTGAATTAATAAAAATTCAAGCAGCACATGAACCAGATGAAGAATACCTCAATGGGAAGATACAACGACAATAACATCAATATACCAAGAGTTAAATCACCCTAAATATTTATAACTGAATAAACTTCCAAAAGTGAGGATTAAAACTTACAAGAATTTATAAAATTGTTAGATAATTTATGATATCCTAGGACATTAAATACTTAATAGCGGGAAAACAATTATACCTTTCATTAAGAATGAAAATCGACCATTTCTCCTTCAACAGCCGCTCTAACCCAATAAATATCTTCTTCACATTGAACTATGGTATGTTGATCAAGCTGTTGGGAAACAAATGGAACAGTCTCGGGTTCATCTTCTTCAAATAAAAACACTCCTCACCGAGACATTTTGACAACAACTTGCCAACTTGGATTCGAAGGCAAAGTAATGAAGAATACTTATTCCGCTTATGATGTCAAAATGAAAGGTTCATTCTCAACTCGTTAATTTTTTGTATAACATATAGTTAAAATTCACCAATGAAAACTGATATTGATCAACTTTACATCCAAGCACTGGATGAAACCAATTACACTTTAACAATATGTGCTTGAACCCATGTTTGTATACAACTTCAATGATGTCTATCAATTGACCATGGTAATAACCAGAATCGACAAATGGACAGCCGATGCCACTGTATTGTGTTGCTCGTTTGTCATCAACATCTTTAATGTGAAATTGAAAACCATTAGCATATATAGCTTTATAACAACGAGCCGTTATAGATGGACCCTCAGCCAGTTGGATAAATTCTTCAGTTAGCATGGGGTCTCCTAACTCCCTTAGATTATGAACCAACATAATTTATAAAATTCAATACTGATATAGGTAGAAATAAATTAGTATACTACTTCACTCATAATGACAATCAATTTATATGTACATAATCCTTAAACCAATCATGAAATTACGCATAATGAGATTGTTGAATTTGCAACTCAGTCGCATGATACATCCCTTATTTTATCTCATTAGTGTGTTTCCTACAAATGATAACACAATGTTTAAATGTTTAATTTATGCAAAAAAAACATGAAAAAGTTAAACAATAAAAGTGATAATATACTTACTGTATTAATGGTGAAACTGATGGAGTATTGAACAAGATATATCGATGTGCTTGTATCCACTCGATGTTGTCCATATAAAATGTGGTTCCTTCTCCAACTGGACCATCATGAATCTGAGAGGGCTTATCTAATTTTGTTTCAACATCCGTAAGATATTCTGCTAAAAAAGTAGTACACTCATCCATCAAATAACCATTGGTTATTGATGCCTCCGGACGAGCTCTATTACGTACAAATCGTTTCAATGTACTCAAATACCGCTCAATAGAATACATCCACCTGAATTGCACTGGACTAGTAGCCATTACTTCATCAGTTAGGTGCATTATCAAGTGGACCATAACATCAAAAAATGAAAGGGAAAAGTTTCTCAAAGTGACAAAGCGTAAGTACAATTCGGTTATGCAAACTTTTTAAATCAATAATTCTTTGATTTCTTAAAAAAATCTGTCTAAAAAATTACTCATCTCAATCAACGGATGAACAACATTGGGGGATAAAAAATCACAAATTGCGATTGGAATCAACTGCTGAAGTAGTATGTGATTATCATGACTTTTCAACCCTTTCAATGTCTTGCTCTTCAGATTCACACACTTTTAAATATTAGAAGAGTAACCATCAGGCACCTTGAGAATCTTCAAAATGGAAAGAAATGTCTCTTTCTCCTTTGTAGTCATCGTATACTGTGCAGCAGGCATATATGCCTTATTTCCCTCAACTAAATGTAAATGAAACTTCTTTCCTTAAACCCATTTCTTCCAAATCACGACGTGCATTAACATGGTCCTTTGATTTACCACTGACACCTAAAATGGTCCACAAATGTTATCAAAAACATTTTTTCAATGTGCATGACATCCAAATTATGCCTCATCATGTTCGTTTTCCAATACAGAAGACTATAAAATAAGACTTTTCTTTTTCCAATTGTGACTGCGCTGCCTACCTGCAGCACGAATATTAAGTAATGGAGGAGCCACCAAATCCTAAATTTTATATACCGTGCGGATGTTTTCTTCCTCAATCTACGATAACATTTCAACTCCTGCCATGATATTTGGTGCTAGGCTGAACTCTATAGAACCATCAAATGCCACTCAGTCCTTTCTGAACCTGTGCTGAGGGGGGAGAAAACGTATGTGACCCATGTATGCCCATTTTTTGGAATGTTTAATCCATATAGATTTTTTACTTTTATTAAAATAGGGGAAAGAAAATTCCCCTTTAGTACACCAGCCTGATAAATTTTCATAAGCTGTGAAGTCATTGATTGTCCATAATAAAGTAGCCTGTAGTTTGAACATTTCATTCATTTCATAGTAATAAGTCATCACACCATCGCCCCAAAATTCATTCAACTCATCAATCAATGGCTGAAGGTAAACATTAATCTTATCCCCCCATACTTTTAGGTCCATCAATAAGAGTGGAAAGTAATATAAATTGTTGCTTCATACAAAGCCACGAAGGAAGATTATACGGAACCAACACCACAAGCCATGTGCTATGAGTTGCACCAACCATAGACTTGAATGGATTGAAACCATCTGCTGCCAATCCCAATCGGACATTACGAACATATTTAGAAAATTCGGGATGTCTCTTATCAAAATCCTTCCATGCTTGAGTGTCTGCCGGGTGGGTTAACATATCACTTTCATGAACTCTTTCTGCATTCCATCTCATTAAATTAGAAACTTTAGATGACATAAAAAATCTTTTCAACCACGATTTAAGGGGAAAGTAACACATTTTATTTATGGCAATCGGTTTCCCCTGTATCGTAATCTGACTTTGATGAGTCTAATTTCCCTTGTTCTCTTTCCACTTGGAAGCACCACAAACCTTACAAATATCCAAATGGGCAGTTTCCTTTCTAAACAACATATAGTTGGTTGCACATGCATATATAGTCTCATATGTAAAAACTAAGTTCTCTATCAACTTATGAACAGGGTAATACAACTTAGGAATCTTAGCATCGACCGGAAGAACCTTTTTCAATAACACCAAAATCATGTCGAATGATGTGTCTGACCAATTATTCAAAGTCTTCAAATGCAACAACTTCACGATAAATGACAGTTTATTGTAAGAAGTACATCCAGGATATAGTTCTGCTTTCACATCATCAAGTGCTTCATAAAACCTCCTCGAATCACGATCTGCACTAGAGTGAAGATTTATCTCACCAGTCTCAAGATTCTAGATTTTTATACCTTCAGGATCCAACCCACGTACCATTTCAGTAAGCATTTCATGCATTGGATCATTCATCCTTGCATCAACATCCATCTGAACTAAATCCGTATTTTTACAACGAACGTATTCTTCTCCATGAAGAGTCCAACTCTTATAATTTTTCAGAAATACATTAAAGAATGGGTGCTCTCTCACAGTATCTTGTGTGAATTGATATCTGTTAGCACATTTTCTACATGGAAAACTAATATAGTCACTTTCAAATCCTCTGGTGAAGTCAATAAACTGCATAATTCCATTGAAATATTCTCTAAAAGTTCTATTTGGAAGATCAATCCAACTCTTATCCATAATAATATCTGTATAACAAACATTTACATAATACTTATTACATTTTAATTTTTCAAATCAAATATATTTAAAATAAATACTAATCAATTGTTTTTGAACCATTGATAAAATAATAATGTAATTGAAAGTCCATGTCATACCTGATTGTGCTACAAACCTGTAAGGGAGGGGAGCCAAAGGCGGTGCTGTGAGGGAGAGGAGAGGCAGCGAAGGGGAGCCGGAGCCAAAGGCGGTGCAGTGAGGGAGGGGATGGGCGGAATGGAGTCGGAGGAGAGGAGGCGGTGAGGGGATGGGGGATGGGCAGCGGGGGGGGTGTCCGGGGTGGGGGCCTGTCCGGGGTGCGGGGGGGGATGTCCGAGGTGGGGGGCTGTCCAGGGTGGGGGGGAGGGAAAAGGGGGATGAGGGCAGAGGCTAGAGGCCAGAGGGCAGAGGGGTCAGAGACCGGAGGGGGTAGAGGCTGGAGGCTGGAGGGCGGAGGCCAGAGGGCGGAGGGACGCCGGAGGGGACGGAGGGCTGGGCGGAGGATGGCCAGAGCCGGAGGGCAGAGGGTAGAGGGCGTACGGAGTGCGAAGGGCGACGGGGGAGGAGGGTGGAGGGTGGTGAGGGCGGCGAGCGGTGGAGGGCGGCGAGGGCAGCGAGCGGTGGAGGGCGGCGAGGGCGCGCGACAACGAAGGAGGGCACGCGTGGGAGATCAGAGGGTGGAGGGTGGTGACGGGGGAGGGTGCGCGTCTAGGTCGAGGGTGAGGGAGGAGGAGGGGGGGGCGAAGCCCCCTTTTTTTGGCAAATCTCAGCGACCGTCAGAGGCAGTCGCCCATGTTAGGGGGCTTCAAAGCCTAATATTGTAGTAGTGATTCCAAAATTTTACAAAAAGTAAAATTTTGATGTCCCCATTCTAAAGAAGGATTTTATTTGGTCAAATAGAATGTATTAAAGTGACCAAAACAATATTTAAAGCGGTTTCACCATTAAAAGGCAGTAAATCAACCTTTTAATGTAAATTATGCTTAAAATTAGATTCATTCACATTTTAAGCCTCTAACTTTTATTGGATAAAAGTAAAAACATTTGACAAACATGTATAATCATATTGTAGTTAGTTTTGTTCATTCTTTCCAATACAACGACTAGGAGTTAACTACCATTTAAAATAATAATATTATATTATTAGTGTGCAACGTAAGATTTCAAAGAAACCCGTTGTTGCGTGTCAGGTACGCTATCAAACCTAGAAACCCCTTTAAAGTAAAATTAATATTTAATTCACAAATATTAATAAATATGAAATATGTCTTATTCTTTATTTACCTGGGATGTTACATCCTTCCCCTCTTTTGGAAATTGCGTCCTCACAATTTTTTTTCACTTATCAAATAAGTGGGGGGTATTTATCCCTCATTGAATTTTCCGATTCCCACATTTCCTCTTCAACCATATGGTTTTCCACAAAACCTTTACCTGGTGAATTACCTTATTCTACAACACTTGTTCTCTTCGGTCAAGAATCTGGACTGGTTGCTCCTCATAAGAGAGATTCTCTTCCAACTAAACTAACTTTGGGCTCAAAACATGAGATGGATTTGGAATATACTTTCTCAACACCAAACCATGAAAAACATTGTGTACCTAGGATAAACTTGGAAGGAAAAACCACTCTATATGCAACTGATCCAACTTTATCAAGGATTTCTAAGGTCCAATGAACCTCGGACTCAACTTTCCCTTCTTACCAAAACACATCAGACTTTTCCATGAAAAAAATTTGAGAAAGAAATGATCACCTACCTCAAAAGAAATATCCTTCCTCCGGTTATCCGCATAACTTTTCTGCCTTCTCTGATCTGTTCTCATGTGCTTCTGAATCAACTGAACTTTTTATTCCATCTCTTCTACCAATTCTGGTCCAATTAGCTTCCTTTCACCTACTTCATCCCAAATAGTTGGAGTTCGACATCGCTTCCTATATAATTCCTAAAATGGAGCCTTCTGTATACTGGAATGAAAATTGTTATTATAATAAAATTCAACCAAAGAAAGATGTTGGTCCCAACTTCCCAGGTAATCCAGTGAACAAGCACATAACATATCCTCGAAGGTTTGTATTGTTCGTTTTGACTGCCCATCCGATTGAGGATAAAAATATATACTAAAATTTAATTCAGTATCCAATAACTTTTGAAGGCCTTTCCAAAAGTTAGAAGTAAACTTGGGATCATGATCAGATACAATGGAGAGGGGAACACCATGAAACCTAACTATCTTTTTAACATACAACCGAGAAAGTTGATCTAGAGACAAATTATCTCAAATAGGATGGAAATGAGCAGATTTAGTCGATCAATAAACAATAAACTTGAGTGCATTATTACCTCGAGATGTCTTTGGTAATCTCACAACGAAGTCTATGGATATATTTTCCA